>CM048047.1:8572500-9010000 GCA_026259375.1 Verasper variegatus | reverse complement strand
GCGCCTGTGAGAGGTTTTGAGGTGAGCAGAAATGTAGTGTTAGTACCCCAATTTCGTGAGGCGGAAGTAGACGCGTATTTTACTGCCTTTGAGCGAGTTGCTACCTCACTGAAATGGCCAAAAGAGGTCTGGTCAATACTGCTTCAGTGTAAACTGACAGGTAAAGCCCAGGAAATGTTAGCTGCTCTCTCTCTAGAAGATAGTTTGTCTTATGAAGCGATCAAGACAGCTGTGCTTCGTGCCTACGAACTAGTGCCTGAGGCATATCGACAAAAGTTCAGAACTTTAAAAAAATTGTCTAGTAAAACATTCGTGGAGTTCGCCCGTGAGAAAGAGACTCTGTTTAATCGATGGTGCAAGGCAAGCAACGCGACTAATTTTGACACTCCATCACAATTAGTTCTCATCGAAGAGTTCAAGAATAGTCTGCCTGATCGAATAGTAACTTATCTCAATGAGCAAAAGGTTGGGACATTAGCGCAAGCTGCTGTGCTTCGCTGATGAGTTTGTGTTATCGCACAAGCACACATTTGGGATTCCCCGATATGAGATTAGGTCTTTTACTCCTTCTGCCTCGGCTAGAATGCCATCTAGTCCGCCACGTCCCTTGCCTCTCTGCTCTAACGAGGAATGGGCGTGTTACTATTGTCACAAAACAGGTCACATAAAGGCCGACTGTTTTTTGTTAAAACGAAAGCTGTCACAGCCAAACAAACGACCAAAAGAGGTTGGTTTAGTGCAAACGTTGGTGGGTCCAGTGTCACTAGCCCCGGAGACGGAGGACGACACTCTGGAACCCTGTTACGCACCATTTATGTTGGACGGGCTGGTTTCCCTTAGTGCAAATGCGTTGAACCAGTGTCCAGTGCACATACTAAGAGATACTGGTGCAGCACAGTCTTTTATATTGTCAGATGTGATACCTTTTTGTAATGACACTTTAAGTGGCTCCAGTGTGCTTGTGCAGGACATTGAAATGGGGTTTGTGTCTGTGCCTCTCCATCAGATACATTTATCGTGTGACCTAGCAATTGGAGTGTTTAAAGTGGGCGTCCGCCCGTCTTTGCCCGTTAAAGGCATCACATTTCTGCTAGGGAATGACATCGCTGGTGGCAAAGTGATGCCAGTTTTAGAAGTTCTAGAAAGACCTGAGATGTTGCAGCCTGATGTGTTGGCTCAGGACTTCCCTGAAGTGTTCCCTGTGTGTGTGGTCAACCACGTAGTTTGGGTGTTTTGATGCGGCTCTTGCCCCAGAGAGCGCTAAAAATAAAGAAATGGATGGAAAATGATCTCCTGATGCGGAGATGGAAATCTCGGGCTGATTTTGATAATGACTGGAGTAATGTCTTTCAAATTGTTGTGCCTACACAGTACCGACAGTCCGTTTTATCTCTGGCTCATGAACATCTCTGGTCTGGTCATCTTGGTATTACGAAAACCTATGACCGAGTGTTGCGACATTTCTTCTGGCCAGGTTTGAAGCGAGATGTGTCTTTGTTTTGCCGTACGTGCCATGTTTGTCAGATCACGGGGAAGCCTAATCAGGTTATTAAGCCTGCACCTCTTCACCCGGTCCCGGCTATTGGGGAACCGTTTGAGCAGGTATTGGTTGATTAAGAGTGTTAAAGGATCAGCTAACGGGCGAGAGTTCGCCCACCCAGGGAAACGTGCTGACCTACGTGAGTCGCTTCCGAGAACGACTGCACGAGACTTGGAGTATCGCTAGGGAGAGTCTCTCTATTGCACAACAAGGTATGAAGTGGCAGTTCGATAAAAAAGCACTTCTACGTTCTCTACAACCAGGTGACTTGGTCTTAGTGTTACTGCCCATTCTCGGTACTTCAATGAGTGCTCGATTTTCAGGACCTTACACTATTGACAGGAGGTTGAGTGCCACTGACTATGTTGTCAGGACCCCTGATACAAGACGGAAAACCAGAGTGTGTCATAAATATGTTGAAAAATTATTACACTAGGGGCGGCGTCCAGCCGGAGACACGCAGTGCGCCACTTGTAGCCACTGTTGCGGCTGCGGTGTCAGTAGCTGCGAGCCCTAATGCAGTGTGATGAGGATGGCAAGGAGCAGGAAGCTGACCTACTCTGCCTTATCTCCGAGTTCCCCTGTCTGTTTGGCGAATGTGCCTACCCGCACTACAGTGCTAAGAGCACGACATAGAGGTGGGGGCGTCCAGGCCTATTAAACAGCACCCATACAGGGTAAATGCCTACAAAAGATCTCTGATAAAAAAAAGAGGTTGATTATTTACTGGAACATAATTTAGCCCTGCCCAGCTCCAGTCCATGGAGCTCTCCATGCTTATTGGTTCCAAAGCCTGATGCTACTGTCAGATTCTGCACAGATTATCGAAAGGTAAACCATGTTACTGTGCCTGACTCATTTCCTATGCCCGCGTAGATGATTGTGTGGATACCATAGGATCAGCTCGCTATGTCAAAAAGTTAGATCTATTGAAAGGTTATTGACAAGTTCCTCTTTCGCCACAGGCTTCTGCTATCAGTGCTTTTGTGACAATATTCCGTAATGGCTTTTGGGATGAGAAACACTCCGGCCACTTTCCAAAGGTTGGTGAATATTGTGTTTAGTGGTGTGCCTAACAGTACTGCATATTTGAATGATGTGGTAATACACTCGTCAGAGTGGACTGCTCACGTGGACTCGCTAAGAACAGTGTTTCAGCGACTGGCTGATGCCTCCCTGACACTGAACCTGGCAAAATGTGAGTTTGGGAAGGCAACTGTGACCTACTTGGGTAAACAGGTGGGCGGAGGCAAAGTGCGTCCCTTGGAGGCCAAGATCGCAGCAATCACGTCTTTCCCAGTGCCCACCACTCGGCGGGAGTTACGCAGATTCCTCGAAATGACCGGTTACTACCGAGGGTTCTGTAGGAACTTCTCTTCTGTTGCAGCCCCAATGACTGACTTGATCAGTCCATTGGTAAAGTTTGTCTGGTCAGATAGGTGTCAAATTGCTTTTGAATGCTGTAAAGCACTCTTGTGTAATGCACCAGTACTTAGTGCTCCTGATTTTAATAAACCGTTTTCATTGGAAGTCGATGCGAGCTGTGTTGGTGCTGGTGCAGTTCTAACTCAGATGGATTCCTGAGGGTTTGGTCCACCCTGTAGGATTCTTTTCAAAGAAATTTAATAGCAGCCAAATGCGCTACTCTACCATAGAACAGGAGACGTTGGCTTTGCTGTTCGCACTCCAATTTTTTGAGGTGTATGTTGGGTCTAGTGCGGAACCTGTGGTGATTTACACGGACCACAATCCGCTGGTGTTTCTGCATCGCATGCACAACCACAACCAACGACTAATGCGATGGTCGTTGGTTATTCAGAATTACAACCTGGTGATCCACCACAAAAAGGGCACAGAAAATGTGTTTGCAGACGCTCTGTCTCATGTCTAACTATTGTGGGTCAGTGGTCCTCAAAACCTCTGGGGCAATTATATTGATTTGGGGTTTATGGGATGATTTGAAGTATCGTCAGCCATGGGCTGACTCTTTATGGGGGGGGGGGTGTTACGTACAGTGTTCTATATGTCTTGTACATATACAGGTATTGTGTTTTGTGTTTTGTCTCCTCCTCCTGGTTTCTCTCTCCTACTTCACAGAGGTGCACACCTGGTTCCAGTCATCAAATCACCACACCTGTTCCAGATCTCCAATCAACCATTCCCCTTTAAATAGTCCTTTGTTAGCAACCGGGAGGGCTTTTGGGTTAAGGTGTGGCAGGGCTCTGGTTGAGCTCTGTTTGTGTTTGCTTGTGTTTGCTTGGTCTTGCTGGGTTGTTCGCTTGAGTATTGGTTTATCTTTAGTTTAACCACATTGGTTAAACTGAGTTATTTAAGTTGTTAGCAGCCCACTTTTGGGTTTTGTCTTTGTTAACTTTTGTTTTGTTGTGCGCACAGGGACATGTAAGATACTCCGGGGTCTACATATAACACACACGTAGGTTTACTTCTTGTTAATACCCCAGGTTAGAGTGAGCACCACTCGCTGTACTTTTGGGTGCTAAGCACCTGTAAAGGGGGGGGTTGGGTTTGTCTATGTTCTTTTCTTTGGTGCCACTGACAGTCCTTGTTGATCCCTGTGTTGCTTTCTGTAAATAAACACATTCTTTGCATCATATCGGGTCCTGGCATTTGTGTGACTGCACCCTCTTTTCCCCAAACCTGTTGCCCTTATGTTATGCCCTACTCTGAGCCACCAGGGGGCATAACATACGTGAATAAAGTATTGTTTTGATTTATAAAAAGTCATTGGAATGGTCGCTCTCTTCCTTCAGTGATGATGTGAGGGTTGCCTATCCCTTTTTTCTTTGGTTGTGAATCTTTCCTGCTCTTTCCAAAGTGTCTTTTCTGAAGCAGCAGCAGCAGTACCCTCTGCTGGTTGCAAAGAAAATTGGAAAAAGCTTACAGCACCTGGTATTCCCAGGCGGTCTCCCATCCAAGTACTAACCAGGCCCGACCCTGCTTAGCTTCCGAGATCGGGCGTTTTTTTTTGTTTATTTACATTGTTGTTTTTTTTTACATTCTTCATTACATTGTCTGCCTCGTTCAAGGCTTATCATTTAACATACATATTACATACTGCACTTTGTGATAAGAAGAAACACATAATTATAAAATAAATTAATAAATAAAAAGAACACATCATCAAAAGAACCATCCTTTTCAACCAAAATTTATTCTCACCTCATTCTCATCTCCATTTGTTACTACCGTTCACAAATCCTTTTTGAAACTCCTCTTCCCCAATATAGCTCCATGTCAATTTCACGTCTCTTCCTGTCAGATTTTTGAAAACATCCCATACTTCACATACCCTTTTTCCATAATGGACAATGTTTCTTCTTTTTTTGACAGCATATCTTGCATGGCTCAACATATAGTTCAGGAGATTTACATTACAACCTTTCTTCCTTTCATTCACACCAAACAGCCACAGCTACATCCATTCCATCCTTACCACATAATCCCCCTCCCAGCAGTTGATTCATTTCTTTATTTTCCCCAAAGTAAACCCTAAGTTCCCCACATTCCACAAACTCATGCATACATGTTTCCACTCTCACTTCACATACGTCACATTCGTTTCCCACATCAGCATTTAATGATATTGTCACCATTATTATTAGGTTACTTGTTTTCATTTTTTATTCTTACTTTTCTTATTGTGCCTCTCGGTGTTCTGTCTTTTCCTTATTTGCATTATTTTCTCCGTTAATTCAGTGTCTGTTTCCGATCCTACCATCTTTGATTCTTGGGACTCCTCGCCTGTCTCTGTACGAGTCACTTCGCACAGCACTTTCCTCCTCTCGTCCTCTCCACCGCTTCTCTCCTCCCTTGCCTCCAGGCCTGCATTCTCCGCTCCGTCTCTCCTTCCTCCTGTCGTCTCCTTCTCCGCCGTCATCACAGCCTGCGCCTGCACACCTCTCCGCCTCCCTTCGTCCACCTCCGCACCGTTTCCTTGCCTTCTCCCCTCCCTTGTCATCAGATCACCTTTCTCCTCTTTGTCTCTTGTCGTGGAAATTCTCTGTTGCTGGTGAAGAATGAAATAGAGACTTGCTGGCCGACAAACTTTTATTTCCATTGCAAAGAAAAGGTCAATCAACATGCGAGTGGTTCAAGATGAAGAAATGACCCCCAACCTGGGAAAAGCCTATACACTTATAGCTAAAGGAAGGTCCACCTCTGGGGTGTGTTTGTGTTCTTTAGCCGGGCCCTTCCCTGATTGTCTTTGAAGGTATCGTCACCAGTTTCCCGAGGTATGGAGTCTAGACATACAATTAAACACAACAAAATCAAGTAAATGAAATAGAATAAAAATGATAAGAGAAAAGGAAAAAAAATAAATAATTACATCTTCAAAACTATTACGACTTAATTATCCGATACATTAATTCACATGGATTTTAAAATGTATCATCATGGCAGTTGTTTAGAAAAGAGTAAAGAAAAAATATATAAAAGATAACAGAAATAAAAATTAAAAGGGAGTAAGTTAAACATTGAATGTAAAAAAAAAATATAGAGTAAAAGTAGATAAAAAATAAGAAACATTTTAAAAGACAAAACTAAGAAAAATAGGATAATACAAGAACAAAACACAATAAAACAAAAGAAGAAACAAACAAACAAAATAGTATTATTTACAAAATGTCGTCATCAAAGTCAGAGTCTGAGCTGGAATAACAGTAGGGATCAGGATTTGAACTTTGATGATCATTGTTGACGTTCACATGAACATATGTAGAGGATTCGATTATCTTGTTGGTGAACATGTTAGAAAGCCATTTTAACATACATGGGATTATGGTCCAGAGTAAAAAGAGAATTACAACTGGGATGATCATTGTTAAAAACCATGATGACCATCCTTGGCCCCAAAGTTTTAGCCAAGAGAACCATGAGTCATCTGCAATTTGTGGGGGTTGAATGGCATCTTGCATGTGTTGGATAATGTTGGTGATGTTCTCATATTCATCAGGGACATAAAAACAACAAGAGACATTTAGCATTTTGCAAATACCTCCTTTTTCAGCTAGAATGATATCAAGAACAAGCCTGTGTTGAATAACTGCTGTTCTAATTGCAGACATTTCAGTATTCACTAGAGTAAAAGCTGCTTCAGTGTGGTTTGCTAAGGTGAGAACAGACCAAGCTATTCCATTAATTTTGTTTAGTGCTGCAGTTGTTCCACCTCCTAAAAACAGAGACCAGCCAACAGTAGCACTAGGAGAAGTCCACGGATCAGCTAATACATAACCGTCAAATTTCGAGGGAATACCGGGAATATCTCTGTGATCTTGGAAATGCATAGTAGATTGAACATTGATAGTAGGAGTTTTCTTAAGGAAGATTTCTGTATTAGTTGTAACTATTGATGGGTGGCAACAACCGGACCATTGAAATTGAGAAGGCAAATTATGATAAGCTTTTCTGCCGCAAGACCACATTATTCCTGGTTGGGATGAAAGTTGTTTAAATGGACAGACAAATCTTGTTAGGGTATTATTAGACCATCTATGAGAACAATTAGTTGATGCTGTTGTATTTACAAATATTTTAGTTTGACAATTTGATTGTCCTAGATAAGGACCTGATGATGATGCTGAACAAACACAAGTCTCTGCATGTTGTAGAGGAACTTCAAATGCCATGTTATTAGGGGTTGAATGAGAATCAGTACAGGTAATTTTGGGATGTGGAGTAATTGAGACATTATTCCTAATTTGATGGCCGGTAATTAACAATGTCATCATTCCTAAAGGAACAGTGCATTTACCATGATCTTCTTTGCCCCAAGATTCTTTCGTGTGACCCTGCAACACATCATTTGCTGTAAGGGGTTTGGCTTTCCATCTAGCTGCTAAGGCATGACAAATCCAACAGTCACCAGGAATCTTCAGCTCTTTTTTGTGTAGAAGAGCAAGGGCACATGCACTGTTGCCATTGCATTGTCTGAGGGCTTGTTGCGCTGTCTCATCTTTGTACTCAGTGATGCTTAAGTTGTCCGGGTGATAGTCCTTTGTCTCAGAGGTTGGTGAGGTAGTCTTAACACTTGACAGTGTGTTAAGTGGAGAGTCGTATGAGTTCGGTGGTTGATTGACTATGATTCTGAGTTGTCTGTACATATCAGAGCTTGGGTAATGGATTCCACACCAATATGTACCTGCATCGGTGATTCTAATCTCAGAAATGGTGACTTGGGCTCCGTTGGAATGTGGAATTCTTGTTATTGCGAAGCGAGGATCTCTGTTTGGGGCAAGAGTTTTATCAGTGGCGGTCACGACTGAACGCCAGTCATGCAGACCACAGGGGTCTCTGCATAGGTATTTGTTATATTTGGCATATGCACGAATTTGGCCTGATCCCCAAATTTCGGGATAAACAGTACAGCTGAATGTTGCATTTTGTCCTTTGGTCAGTATGACAGTCTTGGCAGGTTTGTATGTGTAGGCCTCTATCAGTATCGTTGAATATGATAGAAACAAGATCAGGTGGTGCATGGTTTCTTCTGATGGAAAAGTGTAGTTGGCGTTTGTTGAATTTACGGCGTTATCCTTCGTGTTGTCCTTTCTTGTGCTTGTGTGTCGTCCCGTTGTTCGTCCTCGCGTTGTTCAGGTTGACAGTTGGGTCCCTCTGTTGGCTCAGGAACTTTTTTGCAGTGGTTGGCGTGGACCCACGTGGTTCTCTCAGCGATCTTCACAGCAGTATGTGTTGTCAGGAGCACCTGGAATGGACCTCGCCAGCGTTTGGAATGCCAGTGTTTCCTTCTCAGGTCCTTTACTACCACCCAGTCACCAGGTTGGAAGTCATGGAGTGATGTGGAAGCTGGTGATGGAAGGGCTGACTTCACCTGTTGAGAGATTTGAGAGAGAGTGGAAGATAAGCTTTTGCAATACTGTAACATGTCATTCTCACATAAGCCAGTGGAGGGGAGTGGCCTGGATGCAGGTTCCACTCCAAGGGACGGGGGTCTGCCAAAAAGGATTTCAAAAGGTCTCATGTTTGCTCTAGATCTTTCTCATTCTCATGTGCATTAGAACAACAGGCAGAATTTTTGTCCATGACAGTCCCGTTTCTTCACAACAGTTTGCTAATTTTGATTTCAGAGTGGCATTTTCTCTTTCAACAGCACCTCCACTGGCAGGATGATATGCACAATGTTGTCTGAGATCAATGCCAAGAAATTCACTGATTTGGGTTATTGCAGAATTGACAAAATGTGAACCATTATCACTGCTCAGTTTGGTTGGTATTCCCCATCTAGGGATGATTTCTGTTAACAAAGCTTTTGCTACCACTTGGCTGCTTGGGTGTTTTGCTGGAAATGCTTCGACCCATTTTGACCACATATCAACCATCACCAGGCAATATTTCTTCCCTTCTGCTGGTGATAATTCTATGAAGTCCATCATCAAATGTTCAAATGGTCTGTCTGGTGGTGGAGTGATATTAGGCATGTCTAAGAGCACAGTGTTGTATCTTAGCCATCGTGCTGTGGAGAGATGAGAAGTTTTCTGTTCAAGTAAAATCATGGACACAGCATGTGGAACCAGGAGAGTTACATCAGAATAACCCACAATGTCTCTGGAGGACATAATTGCCTTTTCAGCAGCAGCTACGGCTCTGAGACATCTTGGAAGACCTGCAGCCACAGGATCTAGTCTTGAAGAAAAATAAGCTACAGGGCGTAGTTTGTTTCCATGATCCTGCAACAAAACAGAGGTCATACATCCATTCTTTTCATCTACTGTTTGAGTGAAAGGTCTTGTAGGGTCAGGTAGTCCCAAAGTTGGAGTGGTCTGTAAGGCAAGTTTTAGTTCATTGAAAGATTGTTCAGCTTCAGGTGTCCATGTGATCTTATTTTGGGGTTGCAGATTTTTGCCATGGATGAGGGAAGCGAGTGGAGCTTCAAGAATGGCATAGTTTGAAATGAATTGTCTGCAATAAGAGCACATGCCAAGAAATGACATCATTTGTTTTTTTGTGATGGGCTTTGGAATATTTTGAATCGCGTCTACTCTTTTTGGTGAAAGAGTTTTCCCTTCAGAAGTGATAACATGACCTAAGAAAATCACTTTTTCCTGGACAAATTGCAGTTTGGATAAGCTGGCTTTGTGACCAGTCTTAGCCAGATGCTTCAAGAGTTTGACTGTGTTGGCTTCGCATTGTTCTTTGGTTGGGCTGCAGATCATCAGGTCGTCTACATACTGAAGCAAAGCAGTATCTGGAGATAGAGCAAGAGATTCAAGACTTTGTTTGAGAGACTCATTGTAAATTGTGGGACTTTCACAATAACCTTGACACAAGCGAGTGAATGTGTATCCTCGTCCATTGAAGTTGAAAGCAAACCAGAATTGACTGTCTGGATGGACTGGAACACTGAAGAAAGCATTAGAAAGATCCACCACTGAAAAGAATTTTGCATTAGGTGGGACTTGGGACAAGATGGTGTAAGGATTTGGAACATTAGGAGCTCTGGGTTGGACTGCTGCATTAACTGCTTGTAGATCTTGAACAAAACGCCATTCAGTTGGTTGATTCTTATCCCTAATTTTCTTGACAGGGAACAAAGGTGTGCGCACTGGAGAGTCATCACAGGGAACAATTACTCCTGCTGCTTTAAGAGACTCAAAAACTGGCGTTATGCCATCGATGGCTTCTTGTTTTAGTGGATATTGAGCCTTGCAAGGTCTAAAGTCAGATTTTGGAGTTATGACAACAGGTTCACAGTTTTTTATGAGGCCAACATCATATTTATTAACAGCCCACAGTGTCTTAGGGACATCCTGTAGGGCAGTGATAGCTGCAGCTTGTTCCTCAGACAAAAAAGAACAGGATTTAGAAGTGCTTTCAGGTATCAGCTGGATTGTTTTTGTAGTGTGCACAACAGATGTTAAACCTTTACAATAACACTGCAGTGTTGGTGAAAAAAAAAATTGATTGATCACGTGTCTTTTGCCAATCGGCTGCGCGCTGACATGATTTTATGAATGGACCCAAATCTTCCCAGTTATCTGATGTGTGTTTTGCAAGTGTTATGTGTGGGACTGAATCAGTTATGGTATACATGTTTGAGCTGATGTGAGAGAGATTGATATAGCACATCTGTGTTGTGTCCAATATATGTGTGATAGTTTAAGCTTGTCAAATCTCTCTCTCTGCCAGCTTTCCTCAAATGGCTCATCAGGTTCTGGGGACACGTGAGAGATACAATGCAAATCCTCTGGTGTCATGAAATCAGTTGCAGTTGTTAAAACTGTCTTTTTAGCTTCTGTGAGTAGTTCAGAAGCGACTGTTAGTTCCTGCAATTTCCATTGATATGCATAGAGCAAATCTGAATTTTGGTGAACAAAGGAGTGTGAAAGACTTGGCTCCAAATCAGATAGTCTGTGAACTTTCACACCTTCTGGGGTTGAGATTAGGCAAAGGCCTAATTTGCACATTAAATCTCTGCCCATGAGATTAATGGGACAGACCTCAGAGCAAAAATGCATGCTTGAAATTTGTATGTGGTCCATCCTCACATTTAAGTGGGACAGTAATGTTCTCTCTGATTGTTTGACCTGATGAACCAACAAAATACACATGATTTCCACTAAGTTTTGGTTTTGTAGTGAATTCTAGAGCTCTTATTACAGAATGTGTAGCTCCTGAATCAACTAAGAATACAACATTTTGTTCAGCAATGGTCAATGTATGTTTGGGAAACCTTTTGAAATTATCAGAAGTGTATTGAACATATGTTAAAGCAATTTCGTCTGAACTCTCAATAGGTTCTTTGTCAATATGTTCAGTATGTGTGAGTGTGGTGCAGTACCTCCTTTTGGATTCACAGGTTGGTTGAGCTCGTCAGCAGGATTCCATCTCTCTCTGACAACCCCCTGCCATCGTCAATCTGATGTGTTCTCTGGAATTTGTGATGTTAATGTGGGACAGTCACGTTTCCAATGTCCAATTTGGCCACAGCGGTAACAGACATCATTGGGAATTCTTCTTGGAAATCTGTTAGCACTGTTTTCCCACTTCTTGTCTCGGCTATGTTTTTGTTGTTTGTGTCCATGGTGTGGTTGTCTGTAGTCTCGGACTGTGTTATACATGGTCATTGCTGCCATGTGAAGTTCTTTTTGTGTTGTCTCTTCTTTTTCTTAGAGAGTATTTGTTCATAAGCGTGTCTGCGTAGTTCTGACAGGCGTGCATCGTTCCAACCAATGCAGGAGTTTTTAAGAGCTGAGGCAATTTCTGGTTTTAGTCCATTCAAGAAAGAACTGCAGAGATGGATTTCTCCCACATCTGGAGTAGTGTTTGTTTCATCAGGTAGTTGAAGGCCACTGTAGGTGTTGAATATCTGTGTCAGGCGAGTGAGATATTCATCGGGGTTTTCACCATCTTTTTGCTTACAGGCGGTGATTTTCTCCATGTTAACTTTTATAGGAAAAGCTTGGATGAATGCATTACAGAGATCACGGACAATATCTCTATAATGAGCATTATGTTCATTTTCCCATGTGATGTGTTTACAACGGATGTCAATTTGTGGAAACTTTCCTGCTATCTTTTGCCAATCTGTTGGTTTCATTTTGGTGATTAAGAGTCTTTTTAGTTCGTTTGTGGTTGGTTTAAACTCCTGGCAAAATGTGAGGAATTGCTCAGCAAATATTTTACCTGATGCTGTGGGATTGGGCAGGTGTTGAGAAGCTGCTGTGATGTCAGCAGAAGTCCATGCACGGAAAACCAGTGTTGTTCCTTCTGGTCCAGAGACCTCAACCATCGGCATGTTGATGGCTGCATCTTGATTGGGGTGGCGTAGTCTATGTGCGATTGGAGAAGGTGGTTTGTCCGAAGAATTTGTTGTTTGAACAGGCGCATCAGGATGAGCTTCTCCCGAATTTGTTTGTTGTGTCATGTTGAAGGCCTCTGTTTCTTTTCTCTCGTTGGTTGTCGTAGAGTTGTATGGTGGCGGAGCTGAAGGATGGGGGGGTGGGTTGCCGTCGAGGTCAGGATCCAGCTTCAAAGCCGCCAACTGTGAAAACAGAAGAAGAAATCTGCGAGTCTGGTGTTCTTTTTGTGTGTAAATCTTGCTTTTCATTGGTTTCAGTTCTTTCGTGTGGAAAAGGAAGTTGTTTTTGCATTATTCTCCTATTTTTTGCATCTGCTTCCATTTTCCAAGTCTGTAAACATTCTCTCTGATCTTCTATAGTTTCTAATTTTTTTTACAGATAATTTATTTTTCCTCTAATAGCGATATATTTTTCAAACTGAGAGATCCCCCTATTGGGAATCCAAGCTCAGCTGTCCAGACATTTAAATATTTGTAATAAAGTTTTATCCCCATATTTCTTTCTCATGATATCCACAACCGGACTCTCCGGAGGCCCTGTCTCAACCGAGACTCTACTCCCCATACCAGTGGAGCTCGTGCACGATAAACACTCAATACAGACGTCTCTGTAAGGACCACTTCGTTGTGTATATCAATATAATAAAATATTGTATAGCCCGCACAAGTGATAAAAGCGAAACCCCTTAATTTATGCTATATCAGCAATAAAAAAAAATAAATAAAAATAACCTTGGGTCACCGATTAGACACAATTGTGGATAAAGTGAAAATTAGAAATATGTACGATCTGGGGCGTCCGCAGTCAGTCCTCCCTCTCAGAAGACTATTTGAGGTTTGGAGACTGGAAGGTTTTTCTCTCCCAGGATTGGCCTGTCCCTGGCCGCGTTCCGTCCCAGACGACTGCCCGAGGGATCTCGGACGAGCCCCCAAATTGTCGTGGAAATTCTCTGTTGCTGGTGAAGAATGAAATAGAGACTTGCCGGCCGACAAACTTTTATTTCCTTTGCAAAGAAAAGGTCAATCAACATGCGAGTGGTTCAAGATGAAGAAATGACCCCCAACCTGGGAAAAGCCTATACACTTAAAAATGCTATTACAATCTACATGCCAATAGCCCTCCACACATCTCACGCACACACCTCATTAATTCCATAGCCGTCGTCGCACACTCTCCTTCCATTTCCACCATCACAGTTAGCTTCCTCTCACTCCTCTCCGTGCTTATGCAGCCTTTGGTCTGCATTGTGTCACTTTTCCTCCCGTTATCCCCTCCGTTGCTGACAACATCGCTGCTGCCCCACTCCATGTTTACTGCCGCCATTACGCTGGTATCAAACAGAAACGGCACAGAGGCCCCCGTACAGTGCGTCACTGCCACGGGGGATATGCACAATATAAGCACAACTATCACAACGCTAATGTCCGGTTGGATATAACATAAACTAAAGAAAATTAGGTCCGTAATAGAGTCACACGTGGCGCTCTACTTCCGTGTTTAGGTCACAGGTGCTGACGTTCACTCCGTGGTGCGTTCAGGGTGGTATGGCCGTAAGCGAAAGTCCCAAGCCACAATACCGTATTTAGACATGTGACCCACCACCATCATCAATACTATTGTTGCTTTGTGACCATTGGAACTTGGGCTTTTGTTGTTGTTTTTAATGTTAAGGAAAAAGAAGCTCAAGGTGCAATTTTGTCATATTGCAGGAAAAAAATCATAATTTTCAATTATTGCCTTCATTAATAATATCCTGGTTTCACGTTCTGTTTCCTCCTTGATGGTGAGTAAACCCCTGCTCTTTCATCCTTCTCTCCAAATATGACATTTTGAGAGTGATATGAATAATACGTGAATAAAGTATTGTTTTGATTATAAAAAGTCATTTGAATTGTCACTCTCTTCCTTCAGTGATGATGTGAGGGTTGCCTATCCCTTTTTTCTTTGGTTGTGAATCTTTCCTGCTCTTTCCAAAGTGTCTTCTCTGAAGCAGCAGCAGCAGTACCCTCTGCTGGTTGCAAAGAATTGGAAAAAGCTTACAGCACCTGGTATTCCCAGGCGGTCTCCCATCCAATTACTCAATCCAGGCCCGACCCTACTTAGCTTCCGAGATCGGGCGTGTTTTTTTTGTTTTTATTATCAAAAATGTATTGAATTTTCATTCATTCTCTATACATTGGTTTTTCCCATACTTCATTACATTGTCTGCCTCTTCCATGGCTTATCATTTGACATACATATTACATATTGCACTCTGTGATAACAGGAAACACACAAATCAATAAATTAAGAAAACAGAAACAAAACAACAAATCATCGCCATAGACAATCCTTTTAACCAAACTTTATTCTCACCTCATCCTTTTCTCCCTTTATTATTTCTATAAAAGTGCTTCCATCCACAAATCCTTTTTGAAACTCCTCTTCCCCAATATTACTCCATGTCAGTCTCACGTCTCTTTCTGTCATGTTTTTGAAAACATTCCATACATCACATTTCTTTTTGTCATAATGGGCAATGTTTCTTCTTACTTTGACAGCATATCTAGCATGGCTCAACATGTAGTTCAGGAGATTTACATTACAACCTTTCTTTCATTCACACTAAACAACCACAGCTTCATCCATTCCATCGTTACCACATAATCCTCCTCCCAGCAGTTATGTATTAATTCCCTTATTTTTCCAAAGTAATCCCTCAGTTCCCCACATTCCACAAACTCATGCATACATGTTTCCACTCGCACTTCACATACGTCACATTCCTTTCCCACATCCTGGTCAAACTTGCTTATTATTAGGTTGTTGTATATTCTGTGAGTTCAACACTGTTACGCCCCCTGGTGGCTCAGAGTAGGGCATAACATAAGGGCAACAGGTTTGGGGAAAAGAGGTTGCAGTCACACAAATGCCAGGACCCGATATGATGCAAAGAAAGTGTTTATTTACAGAAAGCAACACAGGGATCAACAAGGACTGTCAGTGGCACCAAAGAAAAGAGCATAGACAAACCCAACCCCCCCCCCCTTTACAGGTGCTTGGCACCCAAAAGTACAGCGGGTGGTGCTCACTCTAACCTGGGGTATTAACAAGAAGTAAGCCTACGTTTGTGTTATATGTAGACCCCGGAGTATCTTGCCTGTCCTCAATGTCCCTGTGCGCACAACAAAACAAAAGTTAACAAAGACAAAACCCAAAAGTGGGCTGCTAACAACTTAAATAACTCAGTTTAACCAATGTGGTTAAACTAAAGATAAATCAATACTCAAGCGAGCAACCCAGCAAGACCAAGCAAAGCACAAACAGAGCTCAGCCAGAGCCCTGCCACAGTTTAACCCAAAAGCCCTCCCGGTTGCTAACAAAACAAAGGACTATTTAATGGGGAATGGTTGATTGGAGATCTGGAACAGGTGTGGTGATTTGATGACTGGAACCAGGTGTGCACCTCTGTGAAGTAGGAGAGAGAAACCAGGAGGAGGAGACAAAACACAAAACAGAACACAATACATGTATATGTACAAGACATATAGAACACTGTACGTAACAAGCACAATCTCCTGATCCTACTAGGTCCATACATACTGAACCCTCCGCGCCTGTGAGAGGTTTTGAGGTGAGCAGAAATGTAGTGTTAGTACCCCAATTTCGTGAGGCGGAAGTAGACGCGTATTTTACTGCCTTTGAGCGAGTTGCTACCTCACTGAAATGGCCAAAAGAGGTCTGGTCAATACTGCTTCAGTGTAAACTGACAGGTAAAGCCCAGGAAATGTTAGCTGCTCTCTCTCTAGAAGATAGTTTGTCTTATGAAGCGATCAAGACAGCTGTGCTTCGTGCCTACGAACTAGTGCCTGAGGCATATAGACAAAAGTTCAGAACTTTAAAAAAATTGTCTAGTAAAACATTCGTGGAGTTCGCCCGTGAGAAAGAGACTCTGTTTAATCGATGGTGCAAGGCAAGCAACGCGACTAATTTTGACACTCCATCACAATTAGTTCTCATCGAAGAGTTCAAGAATAGTCTGCCTGATCGAATAGTAACTTATCTCAATGAGCAAAAGGTTGGGACATTAGCGCAAGCTGCTGTGCTCGCTGATGAGTTTGTGTTATCGCACAAGCACACATTTGGGATTCCCCGATATGAGATTAGGTCTTTTACTCCTTCTGCCTCGGCTAGAATGCCGTCTAGTCCGCCACGTCCCTTGCCTCTCTGCTCTAACGAGGAATGGGCGTGTTACTATTGTCACAAAACAGGTCACATAAAGGCCGACTGTTTTTTGTTAAAACGAAAGCTGTCACAGCCAAACAAACGACCAAAAGAGGTTGGTTTAGTGCAAACGTTGGTGGGTCCAGTGTCACTAGCCCCGGAGACGGAGGACGACACTCTGGAACCCTGTTACGCACCATTTATGTTGGACGGGCTGGTTTCCCTTAGTGCAAATGCGTTGAACCAGTGTCCAGTGCGCATACTAAGAGATACTGGTGCAGCACAGTCTTTTATATTGTCAGATGTGATACCTTTTTGTAATGACACTTTAAGTGGCTCCAGTGTGCTTGTGCAGGACATTGAAATGGGGTTTGTGTCTGTGCCTCTCCATCAGATACATTTATCGTGTGACCTAGCAATTGGAGTGTTTAAAGTGGGCGTCCGCCCGTCTTTGCCCGTTAAAGGCATCACATTTCTGCTAGGGAATGACATCGCTGGTGGCAAAGTGATGCCAGTTTTAGAAGTTCTAGAAAGACCTGAGATGTTGCAGCCTGATGTGTTGGTTCAGGACTTCCCTGAAGTGTTCCCTGTGTGTGTGGTCAACCACGTAGTTTGGGTGAAGCGTTACTTTAGCAAAGTGTTTTGATGCGGCTCTTGCCCCAGAGAGCGCTAAAAATAAAGAAATGGATTATTTTATGGAAAATGATCTCCTGATGCGGAGATGGAAATCTCGGGCTATTTTTGATAATGACTGGAGTAATGTCTTTCAAATTGTTGTGCCTACACAGTACCGACAGACCGTTTTATCTCTGGCTCATGAACATCTCTGGTCTGGTCATCTTGGTATTACGAAAACCTATGACCGAGTGTTGCGACATTTCTTCTGGCCAGGTTTGAAGCGAGATGTGTCTTTGTTTTGCCGTACGTGCCATGTTTGTCAGATCACGGGGAAGCCTAATCAGGTTATTAAGCCTGCACCTCTTCACTGCTATTGGGGAACCGTTTGAGCAGGTATTGGTTGATTAAGAGTGTTAAAGGATCAGCTAACGGGCGAGAGTTCGCCCACCCAGGGAAACGTGCTGACCTACGTGAGTCGCTTCCGAGAACGACTGCACGAGACTTGCAGTATCGCTAGGGAGAGTCTCTCTATTGCACAACAAGGTTTGAAGTGGCAGTTCGATAAAAAAGCACTTCTACGTTCTCTACAACCAGGTGACTTGGTCTTAGTGTTACTGCCCATTCTCGGTACTTCAATGAGTGCTCGATTTTCAGGACCTTACACTATTGACAGGAGGTTGAGTGCCACTGACTATGTTGTCAGGACCCCTGATACAAGACGGAAAACCAGAGTGTGTCATAAATATGTTGAAAAATTATTACACTAGGGGCGGCGTCCAGCCGGAGACACGCAGTGCGCCACTTGTAGCCACTGTTGCGGCTGCGGTGTCAGTAGCTGTGAGCCCTAATGCAGTGAGTGATGAGGATGGCAAGGAGCAGGAAGCTGACCTACTCTGCCTTATCTCCGAGTTCCCCTGTCTGTTTGGCGATGTGCCTACCCGCACTACAGTGCTAGAGCACGACATAGAGATGATTTGAAGTATCGTCAGCCATGGGCTGACTCTTTATGGGGGGGAGGGGGTGTTACGTACAGTGTTCTATATGTCTTGTACATATACATGTATTGTGTTTTGTGTTTTGTCTCCTCCTCCTGGTTTCTCTCTCCTACTTCACAGAGGTGCACACCTGGTTCCAGTCATCAAATCACCACACCTGTTCCAGATCTCCAATCAACCATTCCCCTTTAAATAGTCCTTTGTTTTGTTAGCAACCTGGGAGGGCTTTTGGGTTAAACTGTGGCAGGGCTCTGGCTGAGCTCTGTTTGTGCTCTGTTTGTGTTTTGCTTGGTCTTGCTGGGTTGCTCGCTTGAGTATTGATTTATCTTTAGTTTAACCACATTGGTTAAACTGAGTTATTTAAGTTGTTAGCAGCCCACTTTTGGGTTTTGTCTTTGTTAACTTTTGTTTTGTTGTGCGCACAGGGACATTGAGGACAGGTAAGATACTCCGGGGTCTACATATAACACACACGTAGGTTTACTTCTTGTTAATACTCCAGGTTAGAGTGAGCACCACCCACTGTACTTCTGGGTGCTAAGCACCTGTAAAGGGGGGGGTTGGGTTTGTCTATGTTCTTTTCTTTGGTGCCACTGACAGTCCTTGTTGATCCCTGTGTTACTTTCTGTAAATAAACACTTTCTTTGCATCATATCGGGTCCTGGCATTTGTGTGACTGCACCCTCTTTTCCCCAAACCTGTTGCCCTTATGTTATGCCCTACTCTGAGCCACCAGGGGGCATAACATACGTGAATAAAGTATTGTTTTGATTATAAAAAGTCATTGGAATGGTTGATCTCTTCCTTCAGTGATGATGTGAGGGTTGCCTATCCCTTTTTTCTTTGGTTGTGAATCTTTCCTGCTCTTTCCAAAGTGTGTCTTCTCTGAAGCAGCAGCAGCAGTAAGTACCCTCTGCTGGTTGCAAAGAAAATTGGAAAAAGCTTACAGCACCTGGTATTCCCAGGCGGTCTCCCATCCAAGTACTAACCAGGCCCGACCCTGCTTAGCTTCCGAGATTGGCCGTTTTTTTTTTTTTTTATTGTTTATTTACATTGTTTTTTTTACATTGTCTGCCTCGTTCAAGACTTATCATTTAACATACATATTACATACTGCACTTTGTGATAAGAAGAAACACACAATTAAAAAAAAATAATAATAAAATAAATTTTTAAAAAAAGAACACATCCACAATGTTTGACAGCATATCTTGCATGGCTCAACATATAGTTCAGGAGATTTACATTACAACCTTTCTTCCTTTCATTCACACCAAACAGCCACAGCTACATCCATTCCATCCTTACCACATAATCCCCCTCCCAGCAGTTGATTCATTTCTTTATTTTCCCCAAAGTAAACCCTAAGTTCCCCACATTCCACAAACTCATGCATACATGTTTCCACTCTCACTTCACATACGTCACATTCGTTTCCCACATCAGCATTTAATGATATTATTGTCACCATTATTATTAGGTTACTTGTTTTCATTTTTTATTCTTACTTTTCTTATTGATCCTCATGTGCCTCTCGGTGTTCTGTCTTATCCTTATTTGCATTATTTTCTCCGTTAATTCAGTGTCTGTTTCCGATCCTACCATCTTTGATTCTTGGGACTCCTCGCCTGTCTCTGTAGGAGTCACTTCGCACAGCACTTTCCTCCTCTCGTCCTCTCCACCGCTTCTCTCCTCCCTTGCCTCCAGGCCTGCATTCTCCGCTCCGTCTCTCCTTCCTCCTGTCGTCTCCTTCTCCGCCGTCATCACAGCCTGCGCCTGCACACCTCTCCGCCTCCCTTCGTCCACCTCCGCACCGTTTCCTCGCCTTCTCCCCTCCCTTGTCATCAGATCTCCTTTCGTCTCCTTCTCCACCGTCATCTCTGCCGTCGCCCGCTCCCCTCTCATGCCAGCCGCGACTTCCTCCTCCACACTTTCCATGCCCTCTGTGTCTCTCTCCTCATTGCTTTCGCTCTCACTTTCTTCTCCACTCTCTTCGCCCTCCTCGCTCCTCTCTTCCTCTGCTTCGCTTTTATTACATCTGCAGTCCTCTAATTTGTTTTCACATAGACTGCATTTTTTAAATCCCCTACTGCACTCTCTTGCATAGTGTCCCTGAATTCCGCATTTATGGCACTGGAATTCAGGGCACTCTCTCAATATATGCCCCGGCTGTATGCACATCCTACAAACTTTAACCTGCTTGTCGTAGATCACCCTGAAGTATTCCACCCCCAGCGCTGTGTTGAATTTTGCAGAATACGGCAGTGACTGAACTTGTTCATTAAATTTTACTTTCAAAAACCTTGTCCCGTCTGCCACGTTTGTTCCCGGCCACATCCTTCTTTTAATCGGGGATGCAGCAGAGACACCCCAGCATTGTAATTTGTCATGTATCTCCCTGTCCTCAATGTAAAAAGGTAAGTTCAAAAACGAAACCACCAGCTCATCATTTACGAGTTCTCTAGGCGTGCACCCTCGTCTCTCCAATTTTAAAGCCCTCCATTAGCCTGTCTTTACCTCTTGGATGACTCATTGTCATCTCGAATTTCTTCTCCGCTATGTATCTACATGCCAATAGCCCTCCACACATCTCACGCACACACCTCATTAACTCCATAGCCGTCGTCGCACACTCTCCTTCCATTTCCACCATCACAGTTAGCTTCCTCTCACTCCTCTCCGTGCTTATGCAGCCTTTGGTCTGCATTGTGTCACTTTTCCTCCTGTTATCCCCTCCGTTGCTGACAACATCGCTGCTGCCCCACTCCATGTTTACTGCCGCCATTACGCTGGGTATCCAACAGAAACGGCACAGAGACCCCCGTACAGTGCGTCACTGCCACGGGGGATATGCACAATATAAGCACAACTATCACAACGCTAATGTCCGGTTGGATATAAACATAAACTAAAGAAAGTTAGGTCCGTAATAGAGTCACACGTGGCGCTCTACTTCCGTGTTTAGGTCACAGGTGCTGACGTTCACTCCGTGGTGCGTTCAGGGTGGTATGGCCGTAAGCGAAAGTCCCAAGCCACAATACCGTATTTAGACATGTGACCCACCACCATCATCAATACTATTGTTGCTTTGTGACCATTGGAACTTGGGCTTTTGTTGTTGTTTTTAATGTTAAGGAAAAAGAAGCTCAAGGTTCAATTTTGTCATAATATTGCAGGAAAAAAATCATAACTTTCAATTATTTCCTTCATTAATAATGTCCTGGTTTCACGTTCTGTTTCCTCCTTGATGGTGAGTAAACCCCTGCTCTTTCATCCTTCTCTCCAAATATGACATTTTGAGAGTGATATATGAATAATACATGAATAAAGTATTGTTTTGATTATAAAAAAGTCATTTGAATGGTCACTCTCTTCCTTCAGTGATAATGTGAGGGTTGCCTATCCCTTTTTTCTTTGGTTGTGAATCTTTCCTGCTCTTTCCAAAGTGTGTCTTCTCTGAAGCAGCAGCAACACCAAGCTCTTCCTCAAACCTGGTAACACACTAAACAACCACTGGCACCTGACTGTTTAAAATGTCTTGAAGAATTAGGTCTTTCATGGAACTGTGGAAGTAAAGACCAGTTGAGGACAGAGAAATCTGCATGGTGTTTTTTCTTACAAAGGAGTGGTGGTGCAGCATCCCGCTGTGCAGCATCAACGGGCTTGATGTGGTAGAGTCATGAGCAGGAAACTTTGCTGTGGAAATATTTTTATTGTTGGGTTGTGTGGTAGCCAGTGGTGCAGGAAACAATGCACACAGAGGGGAAGACTTGATTTCACTGAATATCCACAGGCTTAATATGCAGATGCCCAAAGTAAAAAAAAAAAAAGCTGGCTTCTACAACAGCACAAGCTGAAGCTTTTGAAACAACCTTCACAGTCCCCGAAGTTGAACATCACTGAAGATCTGTGGGTAGATAAACATGCTGTAGTGAAGAGAAGACAAAAACTATATAACTAATCTTGGTCAGTGAAATAAATAGTAACAGAGCATTACTATTTGAAGAAAGGTTAATTTTAATGTCCGTAGAGGTTGTTTTTGTTGTTTCAAAAATCAACACAGAGTGGAAAAAAGATGTGATTCATCTTTATCTGCATGTTTTATATAATATGATCAAAAACTAGAGCTGAACATGGAAAGGATAACGACTTGTCACAAGCAGCTTGAAACTGACATATCATTTTTGGCATTTTCAGAAGAACGTCAACAAAATTGCTAAATACATTAATAACATATTAACAAATCTTATTTTGTAATAAAAAAGCAAAAAATGCTTTCATGTAATTGAATACTGTATGTAGACTGTGGATTTCTCACTCCATGATCAAATTTGTGTTTTCGTTAATTTCGCAACAAATGGGAACCATATCATATACAAAATCAGGCACTCAGCAAATAGAAGTTAGATCTAATGGCCTCAACCCTCAGTTGTATATTTAAAACATATGTAAAGATTTTAAACATCTGAATGTTAAACAGGATTCATTTTGTTGGTGTGTAACATGGAACACAAATTACAGGCACTGTCTTTGAGAAGTGTCTCTGGTTATCAGTAGAAGTAGTTATAAAAGCCTCTCCAGTACCAGCAGGTACAGTTGAGGCCTGAAGCTATGAGCAGGATGACCAGGAGGCTGATGAACAGGCCGAAGCCAATGATGGTGGCGACAACAGCCCAGATGAATGTCCTCTTGGACATGTCAATCAGGGGTGACCTGAGGGCCAACCGCACCCTACGTGCCCGCCGGCGGTCCTGGGGAGGGTACCGAGCCAAGTTGACATTCTCCATGCCCAGAGACCGGATCAGACATGCCCTCTGGTGGCTTAGCTGGTCAAAGGTGTGTTTTCCATGGTAGCGGCCCATACCACTCTGACCTGGAGGAGGCACAAAAAAGTATGTCTTTTCACCTCCAATAGGATTTCAAAGTCATTGTAAAAGGCAGCTGGGAGAGGGCTGTATGGCGACGTTAGTCCTCATGCAACACATCTGACATCAGTTTCATCTGAAGCCTTTCATATGGCTCTCTTTACTTATTTAATCCAATTTCTCTATATTTCTTCATTTTTTCCGAAATGCCAAACTGTGACACCAGATGTGCTCCTACAGGATATTTAATCTGTATACCAAAATATTAATCACCAGGAGCTAATTCCAGCTGACATTGGGCAATAGGTGGGATCACCACGGACAGTACATGAAAGGGCTGGTATACAGATACAAACAACCATTAACGCTCACACCACACTTTCAGCTGCATATGTTTGAACTGTGGGAGTCAGTCAGAGTCAGTCTTACCAACACCACCAAACGGCAGAGAGCTGAGAGTGTAGTGCATCATCACGTCATTGACCGTCACTCCTCCACTCGTGGTCTCACCAATCATCTTTTTTGAAGCCTTTGGGAGACAAAGGAAGAAAAGAGAAACCTAAAGAAGAGTTTCATCTGTAAATTAAAATGAAATCTCTGTTTTCCTGCTATTTCCTCTCACCTTCTTATCACTGCAGAAGATGTACAGGGCCAGAGGTTTCTCTCTCTCATTGATGAAGTGAATGGCATCATCCATGTCACTCACAGTGACGATGGGCAGCAGAGGACCAAAGATCTCCTCCTGCATCATTCTGGAGTGGGGAGGCACGTCTTTCAGGACTGTCGGGGCTTTAAGTGAAGCCTCAATGTTCATAAAACAGAAATACAGACCACACAATACTGAATTGTTGTATAGTCTGAACAGAGTGTATCCTCCTACCGATGTAGCACTGTGAAGCATCACTCTGCCCTCCCACCACTGGAGTGTAACCCTCCATCAGACCAACCACTCTGTTAAAGTGACGTTGGTTGACAATCCGGCCGTAGTCAGGTGAGCATTTGGGATCAGCTCCATAAAACTCCTGGGGTGGATTAAAAAGGTCTTGATAAAACACCAGACAGCAGAGTTTTGCATTTGCATGTCAGGACAGAGCAGTTAAGAGTTTAAATGTTACCAGCAGAGTTTGTCGGATGCATTCCACCACTTGACCCTGGATGCAGGGTTCACACAGGATGAAGTCTGGAGCGATGCAGGTCTGACCACAGTTGACAAACTTACCCCACGTGATACGACTGCACACAAACAAGGTATGGAAGCATTAATTAACAGTGTTGATCACTGTGAGTATCTAATGTACTAATGCCAATGTTTTAAATAATTTAATCACATTCAGTTACATTTATGACATTTCTTTGGCAGATAAATAAAGTATCATAATCACAGGGTTCCTCAAGGTTCTGTGCTTGGCTTATATATATATACATGCTGGCATTAGGAAACATTATCAGAAAACTTTCTGTAAATTTCCATTGCTTTGCAGATAATACACAGTTATTCCTATCAATGAAACCAGAACAAAGTAATCAACTAACTAGACTTCAAGTGCATTTTAAGGACATCAAAAACTGGAAGACCTTACATTTTCTCCAATTAAATTAGACAAAATAGAAGCTGTAATACTTGGCCCTAAACACCTGAGAAATACATTTTCTAATGACAAAGCTGCTCTGGATGGCGTCGCCCTTGCGAGCCACACACACACTCACACAGAGCAGACATGAGATGGAAGCGTGCGCTTCGGCGGTTTTTGAACAGAACTAAGGAGACTACCGTCAGCCAGATAAAAAGTTATAATTTCATGCAAACTCTGCCATTTAAACAGTTTAAGGTTATTTAAAAGTTTACTTATAACAGGCAACCACTCAACATTGGCGTATAGTCTGAAGTGTATAGCCTAACCCTAACCCTATTTTCTCAAAATCAGCTCACAAATAAGACTTTTTTTTGCTTTTTTTTAGGCATTTGCTGGTCATGTTAAATAGCTTCACATATAAATGAAAAACAATCCTGAGAGAAACAATGGAACATCATTATTGGACAAGGGCTTACTCTGATATCACTGTAGTGCATAAGGGTGAGAAGTCATTGGAACATGGAATGTGATGGAGAGACTTTCCTCCTCTCCATCACATTAATGTCATCAGTACACGTTACTGATTTAACTTCTTCCCCAAAGTCCTCCGCTATATCTTTGTGATGGTAGATAATAGATCATGGAACATGGTGGCCGATTTTCATTGCTGCTCCCTTCATCTCTGCTAGACTTTTTCATTTGTTTAAATATTTTAAACATTGATACACCTCTCCATTTATGTTAGACGCTGTCTTTTCTCATGAATGTTGTAAATATTGTTATTCTGTTGATGTGCCCTGTTAATCGGACAATTTTTTTTTTAAATCTTCAAAACAATGGAAACTGAATCCTGTAGATTAGGTATGATCAATCACTCTTTAAAAATTAAAATTAGATAATGTAAAGTGACGTTTTGGCTAGAAGCTTAGATGCTGCAAACCATAGACACCCAAATCGTCTGAGTCGCCAATCCATTCAATAAAAACCCTTTAACAGATGAATTAAGAGCAGACATTACACCTGTAGTGGTTAAAGCTGCTGGCTCTGTGCCTTGTTTGTTGAATGAGCTAATTCTCAAGATGTCAGCAAAGTCATCAAGTTCTATTTCAGTTCAGGATACCACACACAGTGCTGTATTATGAGCACAAACCACAAATTGTACAATCTGTTCAACTCTGTGGACAACTGCTGGTGATTTGGGCTATTCTAATGAGTGTGTTACCGGCAGGCAGTTCTGATGTCACAGTTCTTGTCAATGTAACAGGGACTCTTCCCTCCCAGTTCTAGGGTAACTGGAGTGAGGTGGCGAGCCGCAGCCTCCATCACCAGTTTACCAACTGTGCTGCTTCCTGTGTAGAAGACATGGTCAAACCTCAGCCTCAGCAGCTCCTGGGTCTCAGACACGCCACCTGTTACTACTGGGTACAGGTCCTGAAAACAACCAGCATGAACACCACAGGTTTATATAGGTAAATCACTAACTGTTCATGTATTATAGGTTCATTGCCATTTCTGAGTGGCTTTATTCACAGTAATGTATCACATTCAGTAATGCTTAACATAGCTGAATTATAATGAGAATGAATAATTCTGAAAATTGAAATTTCCATCCATTATCTGTACCGATTCATCTTTGAGGGTTGTCGGTCGCTGGAGCCAATCCGTATACGGTAATTAAATATTATTCAGATTCTAATTAATCATATGATCACTTACCATATGATCGTAATAGTTACTCTTAAAAGTTGTTTTGTCACAGCTGTAACATCAAGTAAGTCACTTGATAAATGTGTCTTACTGCTCACTCTCAGCTAGGCTGTAGTATTGGTCTTAAATAGGCTTGTTTGGTGTAATTCTTAGATGTTTGATAAATACAGCCCATGACAGATGAGTTAATGTGACCGATTAACTAAAACAGCTATAAAGCCAATAAGTGGACCTTGCTTGCATTGTTAAACAACTATTTGTAAAGTCAATAATGACTCATCACACAGTTGTTGAAGGACAGGGAACATTACACCTTGTTAAGCCCTATGAGATAAATTGTGATTTGTGAATATGGGCTATACAAATTAAAATTTGGTTAGATTTAATTTGATTTTAATAAACAAAACTTTAACGAGACCAAAAGTTTTAAATATTGCATCAGGAGGTCAAAGGGAAGATTTTTGACCTCTTAAAAGTTTTCGAAAAGTCATGGGGTCACCAAAATTGTTTTTTTATTGTCTGAAGACAATGAAAAATAAATAACACATTCGTCATCATTATGAAATTGACAAGAGATGTTTTTCTGGACTCAAGTACTGGACAGTCCCAAGACCTGTTCTGACAATCCAGCTGGGACTAAAAGGGAGTCCTCATACAGTGACTACGTGACCATGGAAAGTACTATACTGTGTTGGCACAAGGCTTCAAGGTTACAGTAGCTATGAGCATTATTCAGACCTTGTCTAGATAGCGAGGCAGCAGTGCCTGGAGGAGGAGGGAAGAATACTCGCTTAACTCCGACGGCTTCACCACAGCTGCATTGCCTGCAGAGACAGAACACAGCTTTCTGTGAATGGGATGAGATCACTGAGTGACGGAGAGCAGACAAGCAGAGCTGGGTGGGTTAGCAAATGTTCACAGCAGGATGCTTCTCTTACACTTAAAATTTGACCGACATGCGTCATGCCATTATTAGCGGGACATAACAATGTCAACAATATGAGTAAATGTATTACATCATTTGCATTTAAAATACTGAAAATGGTTACAAATACTACCATCTCTTAAACTGTGCACATATTACTAGTACTATTGAAGGTACTCTTGATTGATTGAAGCCTTCTGTTCAGTAGCAGGAGAATATCTGAAGTAAGTCATGGGTATAACATACAGATTTTCTCTTAAACTAATAGCCTTATATTCTTTTTTGACCACTAAGGAGCCTTGCAGCAACCAAAACCACAATAACATCATCATTATTATAGCAAAAGAGCAGAACATGGTACATTGGTTAGCACTAGTTAACCAGGGCCTGGGTTAGAGTTCTGTGTGGAGTGTGTATGTTCTCCCTGTGTTTGACTCATTTGACCTACCCAGGTTCTGTGCTTTACATTACATTACATTTCATTTAGCTGAAGCTTTTATCCAGAGCAACTTACAATAAGTGCATTCAACCATGAGGGTACAAACCCAGAACAAGAATCAAGTAAGTTCAATTTGCTTCAAAAAAGCCAAACTACAAAGTGCTACATGTAAGTGCCATATAAGTGCAACTAAGTGCTGATTTCAGTCTGCCACTGTCGACGCACTTGGAGGTCTACTTAACTAAATAAGCTACAGGCAGTTATTGGGGTTATGGAGCCGTAAGGGTTCTTTACCTGCAGCTATGGCTCCGATCAGTGGCACCAGAGTGAGGGCCCAGGGGTAGTTCCAGGCTCCAATAATAAGTACCACTCCAAGGGGCTCAGGCTGAATATAAACCTCATCTGATATGGTGAGGAGGTTCTTCTCTACAGGCCGAGGAGCTGCCCACACGGCCAGTTTGTCTATCGCCAGCTTGATCTCATTCTCAATGCCGATCAGCTCCAGGAGAGGTGTGTCGTACTGGCTCTGTGGGAAACCCAGCATTCTGTCAACTGGACAATTCAATGGCCAGCAACATGGGCCTACATATTATATTCAGTCTTTCCACTCACCCTGTTGATGTCCTGTTTAAGTGCAGTTGAAATTTCTGTGTCTTTCTCACTGATCATCCGCTTCAGGGCATGCAGCTGCTGCAGCCTGAACTCCAAAGGCCGGGTCCTGCCACTCAGGAAGGCCTCCCTGGTCCGCTGCACCACCTGTCTCTCCATACGTACACTGCTGGAAACACCATTATCCATTCTGGATTAACATATTTACATTTTAAAACTGAAAAATTGAAATGTCCCAGGACAACTTCTATTTCTTAGCACTGCCCTCTACCCCACCTCATATACAGTGAGGAACTAAAATCTGAGACCACTTTCCCATGGTTCATTTAAGCTAGAGCTAGAGCTATAGAAAAAATGAAATAAAAACAATAGAATAAATTCTCCTCACCCCATTCACAGAGTAAAACAATATGGGACTGGCAAGACACTTTCATAAATCTCATAAAGTTCCTATGATGAAACGGTAAAGTAGGTAAACAAAGATAAGAGATAAAAGGATTAAGATAAAATGATAAAATAGTAAAAGGGGGAAAAGATTGCGATAACAAAGTTAAAATAATAAAATGTTAAAAGAGAAGAGATTTTCTCTTGTAAATGTAGGTTATTAACAATCCAGAGAAAATAGATAAATTAATAAACATAGATTGACAGGACATACCATTAAAACAATCTTAGAATAAATACCAAAATAAATTAATAACATTTAGTTAAAAGACATTCTGAAATGTGTAGGACTTTGCTTTTAAAAATATCAACATCCTCTGCTAAAGAAACGATTTTAAGGTCAGATCGAAAACAGACAGTGAGTTCTGTCACATCTTATACCCTTAATAAACTTAAGATCTCCTAAACAAAAGAATAATCTTAGTAGATGATTGTAGTTTTTACAGTACATACTGTCAACCATATGAAATCTGCAAGCATGGATTCATAAATTACATTAACTGTGGGTCAGTGGTCTATTTGGAATCAATGGCTTAATTATGTGTTATTCTTTTTCAGTTTTTAATACAAAGTAGAAAAGTACAAATTATTACCAGATTATTGTTTAAAGGGTTTTGCATTCTTTCAGATGATATATCATTTTAATCCAGTTTATAAGTGACCAAGCCAAAACACACAAACAACAAAGTGACAAGCACTATAATGAACAGGAGTATGAAGAGTTGTACTCACCTGAGTCCAGAGACTCTATAGAAACACTGCGTCAGTGTCCGTCAGGGATCTGATGCGACAGAGGCTCAGATGTCTGACACGCTTCTGCCTCACTGACTGTGTGGTTGCACTGTTCACAAACCACAGTCACTGTGACAAGGAGACTGCCCCCAACCCTACACACACACACACACACACACACACACACACACATTCACATGCTAGCTAGCTGCTCTATAGCTCACTTAATATGTTCCATTTTTCACTTAGTTGAGCTAATTATTTACTTGTCATAATGGAGGTCAATGTATCTTAATAACAGCTTATCAGGTCATAACTTACAATAACCTTGGGTTCTTGGGAATAATATGACACCCTGATACTATATTCACCATTTTCCAAGTCGTCAGCAACACACTGAATTAAAATACACGTTTTGGTTGATGTTTAATTGCAGAAACCACAATACAATATTATCAGGAGTCAAAGTGAAATCACACATGGATGAAAAGCACACATGATAATCACTGTGATGAATGAACATGTTAAAGGTAGTTGGTGTGTAATGAAATGAATTTCATTAGTGGTCAAAATAATGTCAAATTCTAATAATAAATTCTTCATTTACCAGGTTAAATTAGAACATTGCAGATTTATTTCTATAAAAAGGTGTAAGACAATAAAAAACATAATAGCAGCTTGAAGTTTAATAGAAACAAGAAGTGAGAAACATATTTTAAAGACAATCAGTTCAATCTGTCTACAGAAATGAGAAATGATATGGACCAATAAATCACATAACTGGCTTATTTTATTATGGGACATTAGTCCATGTGACTGTCCCAGGATTTAGCACAGGCTCAGTTTGTGCTTATTAGCCTCTTCGCAGGAATCTCTGCAGGAAATACGAGAAACAAAACTGTTAGAAACACAGAGATAACTTTAACTGTTTGCAGGAGCACAACAAGTGTGGATGTCAACAAAAAAATAGTGGGGGTGACCAAGACAAAAGAGGCCATTTAGCTGAGGAGAGTGAAGCATGCTGGGTAATTAAAGGGAGGGTAGATGAGGGGGCGTTCAGTGCTTCATTTCCTTGACAACACCACACATTGTCTGCCGCAGACAAAGCCATTGTTGTGTGAGGGTACAGGCCTGTAGGACTGAGTTATGTGGAGCGGAGTACTCATATCTGGTTATCTTGGGAAAATATGTTTGTCATTATTTAAAAGCCTGTAAACACCCATTGGACAAAAGGTTCACTGTGAAAATACATGCACGTCACTTGATACAATTTATACACAGTCATGTGCCATAGCATAAATGACGCTTGCTATTAAGGTGAAAATGGTCCCATCAGTCATTCTGTTGTCGTGCCAGCACTGATGAGTGCAGAATCAGTTTAGACCTTGGATCAGACAGTGGCAAACAACAGTGTGTCAATCATTGATAAAGAAGAAGCACTTGTTCTTAATATGGACATACTAATGAATACAACATACAAGAGATGAGGGGGATATAGACAGGTTGCAGGACACAGTGTGTGGAGAAAGAGACAAACCAACAAAACTAATAAATCATGATAGTAATAATTATGATAGAATAAACAGAAAACAAATAATACAAAGACAAACAAGCAATAAATTCAAATAATTGTAATCTGTTTGATATTCATTCATGGGGCTTTACAGGATGGGTTTGGTATTATACACATTTCCACTTCATACTACATTTCCCCATTCTGTTCTTTTTTCAATTATCCTTCTCTGCCTTCCTTATGTTTTTATTATCTTCCTCCCCCCCCCAGTTATATGGTTACATTACTTTACTTTTCTCATGTGGCAATAATTCACCGGCATCAGAATAGATTTGAGGATTGCTGAGCAGACTTTATTGAACTGTTTAATCGTTTTTTTTGTTGTAGCTCTGATAGTTCCATTATTATCTGTTATCTGTCCAGATTACAGAGTAAACATACAGAAGGGGATAACGTAATGTTGCAGCCAAGGAATACAGACAGTGTAGTGGTTACTTGTTTCCAGAAATGTTGCATCGGTGGGCAAGGGCCAGAGTGCATGGAGGTAGTTGTCCGTTGTATTTAGTGTACAATGAGCGGATTCAGTAATTCAGTAAATGTGTATCTTGTGCTGTGTGTTCTGTGAATGATCTTGTATTGTAATAATTGTATGTTTGCATTCTAATACATACAGAAGATCTTATTAAATGTTTTGTTCCAAAAATTGTTATCGGTGTGGATGTTGAGGTCTTTTTACCATTTCTTTTTTGGAATATGAGGAACATTGGTAGAGTCCGTGGAAGATATGAGTTTATACATTTTTGAAAGTGCTTTTATTGATGGCATCTACATGTATCTTTGCCTTGATTGAATGTTTTATGTGGATGTATTGAAAGTATTGTTTCTTAATGTCATATGTAGCTGTTTGCAGGGAATCCATCTAGTCCGGCTGCTTTATTGTTGGACATTGTTTTTTAGAGTTTTTTTTATATTCTGTGGATGTTAGTGTCTGAGCTATCTGCTTGGTCTCTTGTTAGGGAGGGCAATGTGATGTCATCTGAAAAAAACTGTTCTATATCTGTTATGTTTTTTTTCCTTGCTGTCACTATCTAAGTCATGGTAGTATTGTCTAAAGATATTATTTATTGCCTGGGGATCATTGGTGATGTGTCCTTGATTGTTAAGATCAGTGATTTCTCCTTATTGGGTTTGAGTTGATTTGCTAGGTATTTTCTCGGGTTTGTCATTATGTTCAAAATGGTTGTAGCGTAGTCTTTGTAACATGAATTCTCTTTTTATTGATGACTGTGTCAAGTTGGAATTTAGCTTCTCTAATTTCTTTCAGTTTGTTATGTTGGGGTGGCTGCATAGTAATTTTGTAATTTTGTTTTGTTTGATTTTGTTTTCTACTTCTCGATCTTCCTTTTTTGATGTGTTGAATATGAGAGGATTTTCCCTCTCAGTACTGCTTTGGACGTTTCCCAGATTAGTGTTGGTGAGGTGATTGCTGAGTAATTGTTTTCCATAACAAGAGTCCATTCTCTTTTGAAATATGAGTGAAATTCTTTATCTTTAAGTAATGATGTGATGAATCGCCATCTTTGGTTGCTTTAGTTTCTGTTTTGTGGTGCAATATGATGTTGTGCAGCATGTATTTTTAGGAACGGGTTGTTGCAGTAATGTGGAGAGAGGGAGAGTTGACTGTTGAGTGTCACACCCAGGTTCTTAGCAGTCTGGGTGGGGGCTATCACGGAGTTGTCAAAGGTAATAGTAAGTTCATGGGTGGGAGAGCCTTTCCCTGGAATTATCGAATTGTACTGATTACACAAGTACACAAGAACTGTGGGTGCTCTCTATGTTCAACCGTGGTATTTAGTAGCAGGAACATTATCATCCATCAAGCACTATCACTTTCATGCTGTCAACAAAGTTTTGAAGTTACTGTTGTTGTTGTTTGCCTCTGTCACAGGTGATCATTATTAACTTGTGGTGTGAGAGAGATTCCTCCGCCATATGATTCAGTCTATCTGATCAAGGTTTTACGGTTTATTGAGTAGACAATCTCATCTGTTTTTATACTAAAAACACTAAACCCTTCACACTACGTTGTTGCATTATATGGAGTGATGCTTCTAGCTAGATCAGGTAGCCAAGTCGAGCTGCTCCAATCATGTGACATACATCATGTGACATACCTCACTCTCCACAATCATCTATAATACACACCCACCCTATTAGGTGGATTATTTAAGCAGAGAAAATGTCCATGTCTCCCTTTGCTTGCCCCGCTGCTGCGTCAGTATTGCTGCCAGTTGCTTCAGCCCCTCCACCACCCCAGCATCCACCTGTAAGCTGTGACGGGGGGTTATAAATATTTGCTGATCACTCCCATCATATCTATGTAATCATATCTGGGGGATGATTAAGTAATTAGGTCGGAGCTTAGACGCCAAACACCAACCTGTTCTACTTTTGAAATAAACATTTGAATGTGAGTGGTCTGACTGAAATATATTTGTTATAAAAAGACAATTAAGGTGATTGTATGAGAGTATGTTTCCAGGAAGAATAGATGTATAATTTTAATATAAATGGAGACAGTGTTCATCTTCTGATTAATATATTTCTACTAATTGCCAGCAAACGAACAAAAGTGAAATTACTCTATATTGAAGCATAAAATGTTGCTTCATTTAACCATTTAGACCCAAAAAGCGTCACTGAACTAACTGGAGATAAATGACATTTTCCTTTACCTGAACCAGAAAGGCAGCCAAGCCAGTGAATATGGCGAGCAGGGCCATGCGGCGCAGCCTGCACACATTGACCTGCTTGAGCAGAAAGAATCGAGCCCAGCGCAGTTTCTTGGCAGTGTGCGGGGGGTAACGCATGCTGTTCACTCCCTCCATCTTCAGCTGCTTGATGAGACAGCTGCGCAGGTGGCTCAGCTGATCGAAGCTGTGTTGGCCATGGTAGCAGCCCGTACCACTGTTACCTGAGGAAGCAGAGGGAGGATAAGCTCATGAGCTGTGTTCCTGCACAGAAAAAGCTGCAGGTGGATTTTACATTCACACACTCACCAACTCCTCCGAAGGGCAGAGCACTGACAGTAAAGTGGACCAGACAGTCGTTAGCCAGCAGAGCTCCACTAGATGTCTCAGCTATCACCCTTTTGATCAGCTGTTAGTCAGAGAGGACAGATCAGGGCAAGTCGGTACAACACAGCAAGGTGCGAAAAAGGTGGGACACCAAAACCAGGGATACAAACATTGTCTTGAATGTTAATTTGAATAAAGGGAAACATATATGTCTGTTGGGGATTTTTGTTTTACCTTGTTGTCGTGGGTGAACACATAGACAACCAGCGGTTTCTCTCTCTCGTTAATGAAGTGGATGGCCTCGTCTACATTGCTCACAGTGATGATTGGCAGGAGTGGCCCAAAGATCTCCTCCTTCATCACTTTAGATGTCTCCGTAACATCTTTCAGCACAGTCGGGGCTGCCACGGTGCAGGAAGCAGATGGTCATTCAAAGGTTGTGGACTATAATCTACTCATACTTCTTCATACAGAACAAACGTGTAACGATTTTGAAACAAAGGATGAAACCACAAACGTCCACAATCTCACATCATGATACAGTATGACAGAATACCCCAACTGCTGCAGGAGCTCGACCTTACTATGTAAAGTCCCTTGAGATAATGTATGCTGTGATTTGGCACTATACAAATAAAATTGTATTAAAAACATACATATTCTCAAGGCACTTTTCATCATAAGGTCGAGAGAAATCCACTCATTCCACAATGTGAAATCACTTGGTGGGAGTGGAGAGGTTTTCTAACATGTGACAGATACCAAAGTGGAAAAAAAAAGTATATAAGGATGACAAAGCTGAGCTATACACATGGAAGACACTGACGAAGATGTCAAGATGCTTTTGCTGATAAGGGCCACCACCAGTGTGAATTTGCTGTAAACAATAATCAATATTTTACATCCTGCCTCTGCCTGCTGCACCATCCTTACATGAATTCTCCGGATGATTTGTTGCTGTTGCGAACCTAAGCGGAAAATCTCCCCGCTGCGTTGTTTAAAGTCTGGACACAGTTGTCATATCTGAAAACAGCTTTGCATACTCTGAGAACCACGAGTGAGCCTGTTGGGATATTAGGGTTTCTATGAGCTTTATAATATATGATGGGGCTCAAGCATTAAGGGTTTTGTATGTAAGGAGCAGAACTTCTAGTCTATTCTTCTAGTTGGTTTTATTTTATTTTATTGCCATAACACTGGGTGATCATTGGAATTTCTTGAACTGTTATGAGTCCAAGCTGACTACAGACATCATGCATGAAGATGCAGTTAAAGTTACAAACTTGTCAGTGCCAGCTTTCTATTATGATATAATAATATTCAAAACCTGTTTTGGTGCAGTATTGCTTTAAAGAAACACAATGTAAATTTTGCTGAGCAACAAAGCCAAATGTGGTAATTATTAATGTTGGGATGAGAGTGTGAGAGGTTAAGCAGTTTCCATGTGCATAAAACCAAGGGTCATAGTCAGTAGCTTTACTGAAGCCCCAACCTGAAGAGCTGCCTAATTCATAAAAGTTTCTTTACTGAATATCAGAAATGAACACTAGTTTTTTAATAACTTCTAACTCTTTTTAACTGATCTACACTTCCACATTACTCTTAAACTTTCTAAGCCTGATTCTGGTGGTTTACGCTGTCACTCAGTTAGGCGCTTCTCGCAGGAAAGTTACATGCAGCACATCTTGCTTCACACCCTCTGAGGCACAATAAAAGAGCAAATTGATTTTCAAAGAAGTAAATCAATGCCATGAGCAATGCAAGTAAAGGCTGCCAGCAGATTAAATATGACATCATGGCCCTGTGAGCTTCCAACTAAAACAATCAATTAGGTTTACACAACTGTACACGGAAGCTTAATAAATGCTTTTCAAAGATAACCAGGGAGTCAAACATGTCACGTACCGATGTAGCATTGGGATTCATCACTATCTCCACCAACAGCAACTGTGCACCCCTCCATCAGAGCCATGACCCTCTTAAAGTGTCGCTGGTTGATGATGCGTCCATAGTCCTCGAAGGTCTTTGGATTATCAGTGTAAAACTCCTGTGATGTGTTACATAAAACATATATAAGAGTCTCTTCAGATTAATACGAGTTTCAACAAAGAAAATAAAATTGTGTTTCTTCAAGACTAGGGCATAAAAAAACCCAGATACACCGATTTAAATCTTTTTTTAATTAGTGTCAAATTCCCGAAAACTGTACTAAACCTTCATGTCAGACCAACCTTAATGCTCTTCTTAATCTCCTCCACTACTCTGTCCTGGATGGAGGGTTCACACAGAATGTAGTCTGGAGCAATGCATGTCTGACCGCAGTTGACAAATTTTCCCCATGTGATGCGCCTGTGTTGAGGGAGAGAAAAACACTGATTACACCTCAAGTCTGAGATACAGCTTTATGTTTTATTGCTATCATATAATTATTAAGAAAACCAAATGCTGATATTCATTGTGTATGAGACCACAGTAGACCTCACTGAGATTGTCAGATTAAAAAACTGCAGTGAGAACCCTCAGAACAACTGATCTTTAAAAGTCCAGATAGCTGCTTTGTATACATTCATATGGATGCACCCTAAGATCTACCGGGAGCTATAAAGTCCTGACAATGAACAGGAAATGCATAATTTCTTGTAATATTTAAAAAATGACACTGACCGACATGCAACGGTGATATCACAGTTCTTGTCAATGTAACAGGGACTCTTCCCTCCCAGTTCCAGGGTCACTGGGGTGAGGTGGCGAGCTGCAGCCTTCATCACCAGTTTACCAACTGTGCTGTTTCCTGTGTAGAAAATGTGGTCAAATCTCAGCTTTAGCAGCTCCTGGGTCTCTGACACTCCACCTGTCACAACTGGGTACAGGTCCTAGAGAAAGAAAATCCAGTCATTAAAGTTCTCTGTAGATTTACAATTGATAAATGAAGGTAAAAAGGCATAACACATCATGTCAAACAAAGTGGATGGCTCACTTTATCTAGGTATTGAGGGAGAAGCTCCTCCATGACCTTGGCAGAGTGTGAGCTGACCTCAGATGGCTTTATTACTCCTGCATTACCTGAAAGATGAAGAAGAAGCCATTGATCACCAATTTCACTGACGTTTTTCATTTGTTAATAACAAAAATACAACACAATGGCAGATTAATGATAATCCTTAATCTTTTCACACAATGAAATACCAAAAAATAGTGTTTGCTGATTCTTTGTTCAATTAACAAAAATACTAGTTATACAATGCAACATTTTCCCAAAACACTCTCAATCATCACGTCTGACCCATTAGAAGTGTGTAGCAATGTATGTATTTGCACAGATCCTGGTCTCTACCTCTCTGCCTGTATTCCTTTGTTTTATTGTTTTATTTTGCTCCCACTCAGACTGGACTGTTTCTTAAGGCTGCAACTTTGAGTAAAAGCGCCATCTTCTGGTCAATCTGCATCTAACTAATAAAGTTCCCTGTTAGTGTATACGTGGGTGTACATGAGTGTATTTGGTACCTGCAGCTATAGCACCAACCAGCGGCTGGAGTGTGATAGCCCAGGGGTAGTTCCAGGCTCCAATAATAAGCACCACTCCCAGGGGCTCAGGCTGGATGTAAACCTCATCTTGTAGAGTGAGGAGGTTCTTCTCAACAGGTCGAGGAGCTGCCCACTCTGCCAGTTTCTCTATCGCCAGCTTGATCTCCCCCTCCAGTCCCAGAGTCTCAAACAGCTCCGTCGCATGTTCACTCTGAAAGCAGAAGTTGGGACAGACCCAGAAGCCGAGTTCAAACCTTCAGTCCCAACACCAAAATCATTCACATGTCCCATATACTCACTGATAACTTGTAATCTCTGTAATTACAATAATTCAGTCTAAGGTTGACACAGAATTTTCATTTCAATTTCATATTTGTAAAAATGTACGTAAATATTTCAGTATGTTTTTGGTGAAAGAATGATTGCACTGGTTGATTGTCCTCAATGCCAAGATTCATGATTCACACCAGATGTACAATTGAATAGATTTAGACTACACAAAATAGTCTGTCCATCTATCCATCCATCCATCTATCGATGTGTGTGTGTGTGTGTGTGTGTGTGTGTGTGTGTGTGTGTGTGTGTGTGTGTGTGTGTGTGTGTGTGTGTGTGTGTGTGTGTGTGTGTGTGTGTGTGTGTGTGTGTGTGTGTGTGTGTGTGTGTGTGTGTGTGTGTGTGTGTGTGTATATACATATATTTATATGAAGTTAAAGAGGGCTGCATTCTGTTGTATATTCCTGCCAAGTGACCTGCCTGAACAGCCACCACACTCTTCTGACAGTACATCCAGTCTCCTGAGTTTTGACTGACCCACCTTGCCAAGGTCCCTTTTAACAGCATCTGCAATGTCCTTCCGTCTCTCTGTGATGAAGCGGAGCAGACCCTTCAGCTGGTGGATCCTATACTCCAGACGCCTGGTGTTTCCTGTCTGGAAAGACTTCCTGGCCCGTTGAACAACAAGCTGTTCCCGGGACATCTTGAACAGAAACAATTATACACAAAGATTACCCTTATATCAAGTTGTCACATCGGCGACCGTCTGGCTAAGTGAGCCATTTTCGAAATTCTCAAATCAATTAGCAGCTAAAAGCAAATTTAGCCAATTGATAAAATGATGAAGCTGCTAGCGAAAACATTTGCTGCTGATACTCCCATGTTCACATTAATAAATGATGAAAAGTCTTTGTTAGGACATGGCCATGGTAACTCATGCTGAACTGCTAACCAGGTCAACTCCCAGCACCTCCAGTCTCCATTCCAGAGTGTCCTTAAGACAGATACTGAACCCCAAATTGCCTCTGATGGCTTTGCAGGCAATGTATCAAAGCGTCGTATGAATATGAGCGTTTATGTGTGAATGTGACTTGAACCGTAAAAGCACCTTGAGTGACCGATAAGACTGGTAAAGAACTACGTGTACACAATCCACTCTTTACTCTAAAGAAACATATCAGAAACATAAAGCTTCACTTTAATTCCACAATGATTTGATTGTGACACAGTTCCTGACAGTGGTGATGCTTAACTCTCATTCCATCAGTGCACCTTAGAACAACATGAAGAGAAATAAAAACTAAACCCTCTGATGCCTTTGACTAAAAATAATCCACACGCTATTCAATATTAATGGACATTTGAGTCAGACTGTGCTCATCTCACACGAACTCAGTGAACATGTGATGTAGATTAAAAAGATTAGAGCAATATCAAACTGTTTGTTCATCGTCAGACAAAAGAGCAAGTGGTAAACTCAATTAAGTTCCTCTGCTTGTTTATAACACTTCTGCTGCTCGTCATGTGACGATGTTGTTTACGTTTCACCGTTTACGTAATATGGCGATGACGTGCTGCTAGCTGAGAAAAAAACCCAGAGTTACTAGCCAGCTTCACAGTGGAAGTTATCTGGGAGGATAACGTTCAGTTCAGTGTAATACGCCAAGCCTCTGGTTGCTAACAGCTATAAACTGACGGCATTAGAAACAGTTATTAAAACTGCAGCAGATATGCAAGTGCTAGCCGCGTAACGTTAATACACGCATACACAAAGACACGCCTTAAAAATAGATTTTACCTTCCAGAGCGTATCCTCCTCGACCAGCTTGAATATTAACTACGTCCTATCGACACAGTTATAAGCTACTGTTGTTACACTGGCCCAGTGTACTCAGCAGCAATTGGTCAGTGAAGAAAAGCGCCAATCAGCGCGACGCATGGTGAGTTTGCCCCCCCCCCCCCCCACACACACACACACACACACACACACACACACCATAACAACCGTCATGCTGTGGCCGCAGGCTGCACTTTTCACTGCTGTCGTCCAGGTGTCTCACAACAACCTCGCACAACCCCCCCCCCCCCCCCGTGCACCTCCAGCCGCCCCTGTGTTATTAGCAGTGCCTGGTCTATTTGGAAAGTTCGGTTCTCTTGTCCTGCGTAAAAGCTCTGGAGCTACTTCAGATTTGTTCTTCAGTAAATCCTCCTCAGACAGCTCTTCAATATACTGCCACTTTGTGTTGTTTGTGTTGCTGGACGTTTTGTGCAAACAGTCTATGGTGCAGAGTGAAGTTAGAAAACTTCCTGGTTTTATCGCGATGAAGATTGAATGCTCAAAGTGAATGCTTCATTACTGTTCATGCGTGTGGTTTATACATAAGTTAAATGATTTACTTAACTATTAAGTTATTTTTTTCTTACATTGCATGCACAGATTGTATATAAAGATTGCATGTTGGCTATCTCAAAGATCTGTTAAGCAACTGACAAAAACTTCAGACCTAAATTCACTACTTTTCAAAAATAAAAGCTATTTAATTCAGCTAAATCTAAAGCATTCCAGTGACAAAATGAACATTGCACCTTTACTTTGTAGACAAATTACTAAAGAGGAAGTAATTATAGGAATGTTGTTGCCATGATAGAGATCTGCACCTGTGACACCCGTGAATATCTGCCAGCCCGTTAAGGTGACATAAAAATAGAAAGATTGTCATAATGATCTGGCAGCAATTTTGACCCAGTTACTAACCGCTGTTGATGTTAATCTGATCAAATTTGGAAGAAGGCAAGTTCAAATCAACCGACAGACTGGAGGCATACTAACTGCTACAGAGCACTGGTTGCCATTTTATTCCATTTCTATTGATATTGAGTACATCTTCAGTCCAAATCACACCCTAACTCGTCACTGCAATTCCCTTGGCAATTTTCAATAGACATGCCAAGTGTGAATGTGATTAGTTGAACAGTTCAAGATACGAGTTCCACATACAAACAGAAAGACGGAAGAGAGACCGACAGACGCCTGTGGAATTGGCAGGTATGTTAAATTACCTCAGACAGACACTGTCAAAAAGGGCTTTAGAGCCTCCTGTGAAAAATGCTCCTCAAGACATGGAACTCAGCTGATGATGCAGCTTCAGGCCACCAGTTGAGTTGTAACACAGCTGCAGTTTTAGGCAACACACATTTCAAACCTTAAAGGAAACTGTAATAATCATTAATCGTAATAGGACAATGTGATATGCACAATGTACAGAATGTAATTGTCACTAACACCTGTGTAGCTTTACCGTGTACATGTGTACTGTACACAATGGAGGAAAGAAACTCTAGTGACACTGCTGCACTGTTTGTATCAAACAGTTTATGCACTTTATTTACTCCAAATGAATCTTTATTGTACCACAATAGAACCACAGCTTAACTTTCAACATAATGTTGAACAATTTGTAATTATAATCATTATTATTCTAATTATTACTACTCATCTGACACCACTTTCAAAGTTAATTTGTTCACTTTTTCAGTTGCAAACTTTTCATCCAAACTAAGAAAAGCTACATGGTTTTAAGAATAAAATAAAAAGACAGGTAGATATCTTTGTTTTTCCTCTCTTTAATAACAAAGACTGTATTTGAGTTCCATAAAGAACAAAGAGAGACACCCATCGGTGGCAGACACAAGTATAACGTTAACATTTCTCTTTGAAAAAATCCGCGCTTGGAAAGTTGTTGCATTTTCAGGGTTGTGACTGACAGTGGGGTTCTTCAAAATGCATTCAAATCGAGCTGGAGAGGCGCAAACAACAGGGCACATACATTCAAGATTCTAGAGGTTCTACGGGGTAACATACAGAGTCGGTACCCATGCTTTATCTAAAACAGTCCATCTTCAGTGACAGTCCATGGACACAATGGTACAGAGAAAAGATTCAGGTGGGTTTACATCAGCTATATTTTTCCCTCCTCACTCGGTGTGCAGTGAAAGGCTTCATGTGGATGAGGGAAACTGAACCCCAAATATGTCTAGAAAAAAAAGAAACAGTACATCAGAGAAACAGGCCCAGAGTCCACTGGTGCCTGTGAATGGATTTACACACCTTTTACTTTTACACTAGAAAAACAATGTATTAACAGCTGTACAAGAGTAGGCCTATGTCTGCTTTCACAAGAAGAAGGTACCTCCTTTTCTATCCGTTACTGTTTACTACTGGCCTTAATGCACACCTGGCAAGTGCATGTGTGTATGTGTGTGTATATACACACACTCATAGATACATACAGTACATACATTGTTGGGAGGACAGCAGACAACTTGAGGGGAGGCAGAGGGACTACGTGGATACTAGGCAGTGAAGATTGTGACAAATCAAGTCTCACAAAATTTTATGATATAAGCACAAAATCTGAAGACATCACACTTATTTCAGAAAATTTCATAAGCTCACTGAACAAATATGTGTGTGTTGATCTCAACAATGAATAGTCCTGGTAGAAAGAGTTCTCTGGGAAGTTTCAGAGCTGCCATAAGTTTTATTTTATTTGTTGGCACACCCCTGTTGTGCCACAATAGGTTTCCTTATCAAACCCTTGGCAGACATGAATACAATGTATCAAATTCATATATGTACATATAAAGATTTGTGCTCATTGACTGACAGGTAGGCTTGTCTGATGGCATAATCACCGACAGGCCCAAAACTCAAACTATGATCTCGCAATCACACACACACACGCACACCACTCCCAAAAAAAGGAGAAAGGATTCAATCGCATGAACAACATACAAATATAAACAAGTTTGCAAACATCAAGTTTTGTTAAAAAGTAGCTACAGATACTGAGAAAACATAAAAAAGCTGTAGTATTTTTTAGTAGATTGAAACTTATTGTTCAGGTAACTTGTCAAGTAATATGACCATTCAGTTTCCCAATTCACTCGATCGGGGTTTACAGTGAACATGTCTTGCTGTTTAGCACTATAACAGGAAACGAGTCTGATACAACTGCAATGGTTCTCAGCTTGTGGTTTTCTGCTGAATACCTGAACGTACAGACCCTGTGACAATGTGAGCTGAGTGAACCATCACCAAATTCACCTTAACCCCTCCTCATTGTGAGCAATATGATCAACAAGTCACCATGGAAAAGGGAAACAGGGGATGTGACAAACGCCTGTCGCATTTCTTCTACTTGCTGTCATGAGTGACAGTTCTGCATTCAAAGTGCAACATGAATATTAAGCTGATACGAGCCATTCAAAGCTTCCCAGCCGCTTAGTTTTATTCCATTAATCAAACTATTTAAAAAAGATGTCTATTTCATGAAGAAGTGTTATAATGGGGAAACTCTTGACCATTCTTCACATGCTTGACACAACTAATGGATCTAGAATTAAAGGGGTATTCCACCAATTTAGTATTACACTTCCATAAAGTTGGAGATCTGCCAGATACAGTTTAAATACAAATTCAAAGCAGCAGGGGCTGAAATTATACTTAGAAGCTCTCATGGGATGGGTCAAGCTCATACATTTACCATATCACTCTGCCTTTACCTGTCTGGTAAATGCCCATAACTGAGAAATTCCACACTCCAGTTATTAACAGGGTTTTCGAGGCTAATTCAAGATAACATTGTTGACATCATCATAGAGGTATCAGCACAGCAGTGATGGTCATGGGCTATTTTGTTTGACATGACAAAGCTCCTGACAGAATTACAGGGTTAATTATCCAATTGTTTTCACAGACCATGTAACACTGCTTGTGATGAATTCCAATTTGTTACATCAGTGGAATGCCCCTTTAACTGTGAGGATTCAAAGCTGAGATAAGTGGTTCAGTCAAGCATCTTGTTAATCTCTGATAGTCACTGCCCCAAAAGGCTGAGGTGTGGCCTAAATGTTATGCCAGACAGCACCGTTTCCCTGCCCTGTTTTCCCAGGTTGCTCTGCCTTATGGGAAATGTATGCAGTGGATTTGCTGCTCATGAACACAGAGCAATTCAGTTTTGAGTGTGAAAGCAGGAGTGATTAGACAACCGTTCCCCTGCCTTCATATTTCTACCTATAGGACTCCTCCATCTCCTCCTCTCTGCCCAATATAAAGTGCTTGACCCAAAAACATGAGAAAAATAAAAACAAAGCAATTACAAATCCACCAATTGTTTGCTCTCATGGCTGTGTGTTTCTATAACAGGAGCTTGTGTTCTGTGTAAATGTCCATGTTGGATCTGTTACAGTGCACGGCCACAAGCCTTTTGCTTTTCCTCCATTTCCTTCCACTTGAATACTTCAGGTTTTCAAGACAGGCAGGAGACTCAAACACCCATGTTCTTCTGAACCAATAAATAAGAATAACAACTTAAACAGAGTTGATAACCACTGATTTCACATAGTAAGTAGCATTAAAAAGATGAACTGCTTCATGTGGAGCTTGAGTCTGTTCAAGTTTAAAACAAAGTCTTGTTGTTGTGTCCATTCTCTTCTGGTAAAAAAACACAAATAATATCCTTGATTAAAAAAAAAAACATGCACATCAAAGTGCATGAATTATGTCCACATCTGGTTTCAGTCTCTTGTTTCTGGATCCGTGGTCATCTTTGGTTGTAAGTTTCTGCATCAGTCACTTGTTACAGTTCATTCTGTGGTGCAGCGGATAAAAAGAACTGATGATAAATACAGATGAAACCTATCAAATGAAAAAGTGCTTGACCTGCTACAGGAGGGAACAGCGGCTTTGTGAGGATGGTTCTCGATAGTCTTGGGACGAGGTCCCTGTGCGTGCGTGTGTTTATGTGAGCTCTGCTACTCATAGAGCGTGACAGTACAGTAGCAGAGGGCTGAGATCCTGCGGTCCACACTGGCCTTGTCTGCCGGGAAAATACACAAAACAAGATGTTATTAATAGAAGTTGTTGCAGAAAACGGAAGTAAAACAGTTATTAGATCGAGAGCAGGCCTCCAAGACACAATGGGCCTCATGCAGATTCAACCTGATGAATGTTATCTGTTCACAAGGTTTAATCGTTATCTTAAACAACAACCCCAAACTGGCTTCCTGTCATACTCTATGTATGGATGTTTCATTCCCAAAAATATTTCTCAAAACATAATGATAGCCAGGGATCTAAAAAGGAAAAAGTATTACTGCAGCTGTCAACGCCTTGCCACCATACAGTTGTACCGTTATAAAGAAATCAATGTTTAGGCTTAGGTTAACTGGAGACTCTTAATACTCTGTAGGTGTTAATACCCCTATGAGACAAATTGTAATTTGTGAATATGGGCTATACAAGTAAAGTTTGATTGATTGATTGAATGTGAATCTCTGTATGTTGGCCCTGTGACACGCTAGCAACCTGTACATGATGTACACTGTCTCTTGCCTAAGATCACCTGGATCTGGCCCGATCTCCCCCACAACCCTCAAAGGATAAGTGGTATAGATAATAGTGGATGGATGACTGAACATGAAGTAGGTTGAAAAAAATGTGTGTCTTGAGCAAAACTATCCGTGAATTAAATGGGAAGGTCAAGTTGACGATCTACATCAAGTGAGTTGTTTAAATTGTCTTATCTTTTGTTCAAAATAAGTAGTTGATATCTGTAAAATATTGAAACTTCGCTTTCATTGAGATGAGAAAATTAGAATTGTTGAGAATGGGAAGACTAGATGGACATGTACCTCTCACTTTGTATCTAAGAGAAGAGTAAATACAAGAAGATTGGTGAGAGCAACTAGTGCTCATACATGCCACTTAACAACTTCTCTGTTCATACAACTGCTCCTGCATGAGGCTCAGTGTGTCAAATGTGTGTGTAGGTCAGAGACTGTAGTTTGTACTCACATTTGACCACATTCTCAATGTCAGTGGGGTCCTGTAGGATCTTGGACAGGCCATCTAGCAGCATGGCAGCCTTGCTGTAGCGGTAAGCTATATCCTCCGTCTGCTTGAACATCTCGTCAAGAGCTGCTGACTGAACCTGACACACACACACACACACACAATTACACACAACAGCAGAAATTTACTGAACATGCCGTTTGAAAAAGAGACACGAAATGATGAATTCCTTTTTAGTTTTTTGGGGGGGTTTCTGTGCTGCTTCTGACACTCACCATCTCCACGGCGTGATTGTAGATGAGCTTCTCTGCAGTGACGCTGTTGATCTCATCCACAAATCGCTGCTTATCAGAGAAGAAGTGGTTGAGTTTGTCAGTCAGCTGCCGGCAGAGGGAGATGCAGCTTTTGTAACGCTCATTCAGATTCTTCACCACTGAGAGAGGAAAGGGAAAAGGTTCAGTGTACTTGTATTTAAAAGGTTATATACTGTATTTGTGTACCCATGAGGTACATAGGCAGAGGTTTGTTTCATACACAAAATCACATTGACATTCTCCTGCTGATGTAGTGGGTGAACAGCAGTTTACAGTATAATACACTGATGGGACATGAAGACTGAAATTTCCTCACCTTGTTTGACAGCAGTGGAAGGATTGAGCTGGGCTGATTTAATCTGAGCCTTGGCCAGATGGAGGGAGGAAGCCAGGAGCTGAGCTGCCTTCATGTAGAGAACCAGCTGCTCCACCTGCCTGTAGAGGGCAGCACAACACAGTATATTAGAAGCATGGAAAATCTTCAGCACTGCAGCAAGACTACTGAACAACAGGCCTGCTAAGACTGCATGATATCATTAATCATAGGAGATTATCAAAGTCTAAACTTTGGTCATTTCTTACCCCCACTCTTTGCTGAGCTGGCTTATCTGGTCCACAACCACACTGTCCTGGGGAGGGTAGAGGGACGCAGCTGACACTCCAAGCTCCGTCCCACCAGCACGAATTGCTGCCATCTCCAGCACGCAGTCAGTGAAAGAAAGTATCATCCGCAGGTGCATCAGTGTGTCTGTATGCTCACGCTGCAGCAGGAGACATCAAGATTAAATGTAAAATCAAACAAATGACTCACTGAGCGGTTAACTGATGAACTTCCCTCTTAAGTGTCGGGAGATAAAAAAAATCATGTTACTCTCTCTCACCTCCATAAGAGTCTCCTCGGGCAGCTCAGGTGCTTCGAAGGTGATGAATCCTTCCAAGCTCGGAGGGGAGGTCCCATAGGGGACATAGCGCAGACTGCTCGGTGCCCCATCTGCCCCGGGGACAGCCTGCCCACCCCCAAAACCTCCTGGAGGAGAGGTGCCCATTGTCATGCCTGGGGGAGAACCGACATAGATCCGACCGCTGGTGGAGCAGAGAGAACCAGCTGAACTGTTGGATCCCACTGAGGAAATTGACAAAGAGAGAAGAGGCACATTTAGCCTTTGTTATCAACCTCTGCTGCAGTACAACATACCTCTTTATCAACAAGGTCTGACTTGAGGCAGTAAGAGCATGAAACAAATCATGATATAAATACTACTGACAAGTACACTCACTGAGGCAAAACAACTTTTCCTACTTCTAGCTGTTTAATGCTAATTTGTTTGCACGCTAGCTGTGCTAAGGTGAAGGGTTCTCACCAGAGGTGGTACGTGGTCGGGTGCACAGGTGGCTGCAAGCAGGAGGAGTGCTGCTGTTAGGTGGTGAACCCACAGTGAAAAGAACAGTACGGGGACTCGGTGACCCACCCTGAACGAGACCAATGGGACCTGCAGGGGCTTTGGGGATACGAAACATAGATAATCTCTTTTATACACTGTAGTTGGCATTTCATTGAAGCTTCATATATACATAACTGCACTGTATGAATTAACAGTAGTTCATAGCAGATATTTCATATGGAAGAACACAGACGAGACATTAGTCATTCCAAATGTTACTAACGCAACCTGTTTAAAACACATTTCAGAGTTTGGGCAGCAATATACTCATACCTGTGTCCATTGGTCGTTCTGTGTTCAAGCTGTCAGTGCTGCCCTGATAGGCTTGTCCGCCCAGAGTGATTCTGATTGGCTGATCAGACAGACGACCTGTGCTAACAGACCTGCAGGGAAACCAAAGGCAACGTCAGCACATCAAACAGCAGAAAAACTGACAGAGCCACAGACGGGGGGGTCACAGTACCACAGTGGGACTCAACATTTCACTTTACTAATGACGAAATTCTATCTTGTAAACACGTATAAAGTGGCCAGTGTTCCAAGCTGACGACCTTTCCTCTATAAACTCTGCTGTGTTATTTACGTGGCATAAGTAAGATATCAAGGATCTAAAACTGATCAAAACCTGGACAGAAAACACATTTTCTTATTTTCACTTTTCTTTACTCTACAATTTAAAAATGTTTAATATTTGAAGAGGAATAGATAAAAAAAAATCAAAATAAATAAATAAATAAGTATGCAGCTAAGAACTCTTCCAGTGTCCCATTAGATTTAATACAATCCGTTAATGCATTTATGTATCAGTCTACCTTTAGTTAAGGTAGAGGCTGAGATGTATGGAGACATGAGATGTGTTTCTTTCAGTGAGACCTACCTGCCAAAGGTTTTACTGGCCTCAGGGGCAGCTGGCCGTCCGGTGACGTACGGGCTGCAGTGGTGGGCACAGATATCCCGGGCATCTGCTAAGGTCTTGGTGGGCACAGGGCTGTCTGCCAGTGCCATCAAGTTACAGGACGCCTGCGTTTTGGGAATTTTAAACGGTGCCAAAATGATCTGGATGAAAAATAATTTTTGAGAAAACCTCAATGACATGTTTATTTCTATTATTAGTATTGGCCATCTGCTGACTCACAAAGCATTGCACTCACCTTGGTAGGAGAACCAATAATGGTGGGCAGCGGGGACTTCTGCAGCCAGTCGGACGTGCGGGGCGAGGAGCCCAGCAACTTGGTTGGTGAGGAGCCAAGGTTTGCCGGTCTGCCGAGCTGAGGTGAGTGACTGCAGGAGGAGGAGGAAGGCTGAACTGGGTCTGACAGCTGCTTGTGGAGCTTCTGCCTGGTTTGGTAGACCTCAGTCAACGTGGGGGAGCTCTGGAGCCGAGCCCCCAGGAGCTGGGAGGACGGGACAGGAGAACCTGAAGAAGGTAGAGAGAGAAACTCTAACTTAGTTAAATTTAACAGCCTCCCATGAACAACCCAACAAGAGAGTAATAAACAGTATATATTTATAAAATAAGGTTGATCATGGACAGTACATCTTTGTAAACATCCTCTGTGGTCAGAGGAGATGTCCCTGCATGTCACTGATGTCACTCAGCTGTATTCTTTAGCTCAACATTTGCTCTGATGACACATTCATGAGCTTTGCTTCATCAAACTGTTTCTGCCAATTCAACAAAAGAAAATGCTCGTGACACTTTCCTCACAGACTGTGTGGGTCATAAAATCTGGTTGTTTGTTTGACTTTCCATCACAGGGGACAAAGTATTGCTGTCTGTCTGACTGAGGCTCCATTTCAGAAAGTACATTGTAACTCCCCCTCTTTTGAAATGGTCACCATGACAGCAATCCTCTTGCCACAAACAGTCCCGGTGTTGTGATACGTCTGAAGTATGAATATGAACAGCAGCGTCAGAGACTTTTAAAAAGGACCTTGACTCATGGTGACTCATGCACTTTGACAATAACAGAGTCATGACGGAGAGAAGAGGATCAAAACAATTTACTAGAGCTACTGCTAATAACTTACTGATTCATTTTATTTAAAAGCTAAACCAAGTGAGTATATTTGGCCTTTGTAGGGAGCAGAAGTTTTGCACATGAACTGACCTCCTGAGGAGCTCCGGCTGCGAGGCTCATGGTTCTGCAGATGACAGCAGCATTGACCCAGCTGCTCTGGGATGGTGCCCACTGTAAACACAGTGATTTCAAATTGTGAGCTTTGAGACATGTCCAGCTCCGGTCTAAAATGTGTTACTGATTGACAAATGAGCTTGGAGATATGTCTAGACATGACCTTACCAAGAGGTGAGGGCGAATAGGGCCGGGAGCTGCCGATAGAGAGGCGTCGGCTCACTGTCTGAGGGACATCTGCAGAACCTGGGGACCCTGAGGCCACTTTGGGAAACCCCATTGGACTAGTGTTGGAGCGCCTCACTGTGCCAGACCTAGAAAACACGTACATATCACAAAAAAACATTAGGTGGAAGTCAAATTCAGTTCTAAAAGTTTTTCAGTTTTCAGATCCATGAGAAAAATGCTCTTATTAAACATTAACTAATTAGAAGAGTTAAATAAAATATTAATGATCAAATAATTTAGTAGTACATGTTTATGCCCCAGCATAAATCCCTTGAGATGCATCTCCTTTTTGAGAGGGTTTCAGTTTGTTAGTAAATACAACCTGTTACTGCTGCAACACTGTGTAGGTCTGAGTCACACAGAAACAAAGAATGTGTGGGAAACTCTGCTGTGGAAACTCATTTGCACAGTTCATATCCATCCCACAGAATATGTGGTACAACTGCAGTGAGTTGTTGTACATTTACCAGACTCTCTTTTATCTTGACTTACTGGGAGAGAAAACTAAACCCTTAGTAAGCACTAAAGGCTAAATTTGCTCATAAGACAATATGTGGGAGATCCGCTAAAGAAGTGAACAATGCTAGTCGGCACATTAGGGTGTTATAGGTGTTAGGAGAGGCGGGGCTTGTAGGGTCTCATGTAATTACTGAGATGCACTACATCATCTGAGGAAAAGTAAAATAAAATGCCCTGGATATAACTGCAGAGGATATACATTTCACAATAATTACCATGTAAAGTGTTATTTAGGTATTTAGGAACTTCCCTTGTCGCTTCCTCTGGTTTTCAGTCTTATGTCAGGATCTGGTTACTGTTTTTTTTTTGTTTGACAGAGCAATATTATGATCTATACAGTAAAGGTATATAAAGAAGTTCCCTCAGAGTTTCTACCTGCCATATTGTTGCTCCATACAGTGAGAAAAACAATAGTGAAAGGCTTTAATCTTCCCTGAACAGATTGACTAGAAAGACAGGCTCATGAGTGAGACAGGTGAACAAAGAAGCAGAGCAAGGGTGCAGGGTGAGAGAGAGACGTTTACTCTAACCTCAAGAGACATAAATCGAACAAGGTGCTTCTCTTGAGACATTAAACTAATCCTAATCTTCAGAGCTACAACCACAACAAAGGGATTTTTAATGGCAAATGACAACATAAGTAAACCACCAGAAGAACACAAGCCCATACAGGCACCAGCACAAATACACGTTGCAATAAAAAACACATTACCAATAAAGTACAGCTTATTACAATCCACAGTACCTCTTGTGCTCTCCTTTTCAGAAAACAGACTGGGAATGGAAACAACTGAACTAATCTGTCTGTGAAACAAGTTGTCACCCTTTTGTCTTCTTCTGTCCTCCCATCTGCTTTGTCTTCAGACAAAACCCCCGACAAATCCTCCCGGCAACAGGTTGGGAAGTCACAAATTCAAGCTGATGTAATATTAGTCCAACTTTGTGGCTGATGAAATAAGGTCCTGGGTTTTCATTACACAAGTCACTCCTAAAACTTCTCATCACTAATTGTTGAGTCAAACATTAGTCCCAAGTTGATATGGGCAAACAGGTGCTCATTCCAGGTGTTTAATAACTAATCACTGAGGAATAAATGAATCATGCAGAGTCGAGTCAGGACTTACATCACCCTCAGACCCAGCAGAGGCAGCGCTTACCTGGGGGAGCCATAGAGTGTGGTAGTAGGGCTGCTGGAGAGGTTTTGCTTGATGCGCTGGTAGTTGCGGACCTGGGTGGGAACTGGGATGGGGGTGGTCTCTGCCCGTGGGGACACCATGGGGGTTTGTCCTGGGGTGGGCTGCGGCTGCCTGGAAGGGAAGAACCAGGAGAGGCACTCGTTTAGCTATTCCTATGAAGGCTGCTGACACTTCCATAACTGCAGGACATCTTCAGGTTGCCAATAATTATTTAAATCTCCAAAGGACTGCTGCTCGAGTCCAGCTACTCGAATAATTCTTAATGTAGGGACTCTGTCTCTGTCGCCCTGAGCCTTTGTTTACTTCAGTATGGAGGCAGGTTGAGGAACTAAGTTTAGCCTGGGACATCATGAGGGGAGTCAGTGGGTGAAAAAAGGAGGTTGGGCTTCCTTGTAAACACAAAGGCAGGACCAATCAGCTTCAAGCTCATCCCGCTGGGGGAAGGGTTGGAGGCAGGGCCAACCAATGGCACATGCAAGGCTGGTTCTCTGTGTACAGCAGACACAGGAGGGGAAGTGAAAAGAGACAGCTTAATTTACATTCCTTTGTTATTCTAGAGGAGACATAATGTTCTAGAACACAAAGTCATGACCTCATCACAACACCAGGCCTCTGACTTACATATATAATGCAAAAATAGGAGGAGGAGTGAAGGAAATGGCCATTAGAGTACAGCACCATTTGGAAACCAGTGTTATGTAATGATGAGAAGCCTGGGTGGGTCGACAGGGGAGAGAAGAGGCGGACACGTGAGGCAAAGACAAGTCCGGACAAAGAACCAGAGAGCAGTTTCTTTGTGGGACATCTGCAGTTCTGAGAAATAAACCTCACCATGTGCTGCCCTGCTCCACTAACTGAACACTGACCAGCATGACATTTGATACTGTAGCCCATGATCGAGGCTATTTTTTCTCCAAGTTGTGAAAAGATTTATTTAGAGAGGATTTGTTAATCAGTGAACCGCTGCTTTTAAAAAAGGCACATGAGTGGAAGAGGAGGCTGGATCAGAAGTGAATGAAGTATGTCTCTCAACTGACCTGGATTTTACCAAGCAGCCCAGCAGAGGGGGGATGCGATTAAACAATTTGAGCATATATTCATTTTCACTTCTCTTTCTCCTGATCTATCTCCCTCAGTTCCCTACCTTGACTCTCCTGTCCTGTTTCTTATCTTTTGTTTTTCTTTACAATGACATCACCATTACAATGGTGGCTGGAGCACCCTGTTCTTATCTCCATCTTCCCAAACCCATTTTCTGTTCCTCTTTCTTCCCTCTATCTTCTTCTTTGTCACCAATCAATATAGGTCACACAGAGGACAGAGGATAAACAAGGCTGGGATTTCGGAGTTCTTTGATAGCAAAGTTATTTTTACTAAATTGTAAGGGGCAACTGCAGTAATGAAGAAAAAAATGGTTCATCTCGTGTCAATGGTTACCTAATTTATGTAGGAACATTTGATTGGTAGGGTGAAAGACATAAGACTGACAGAACAGCAAGAAAATGAAATGGCAGGTGCAATTAAGAGGGAACAGAGAGGAGGTAACTGTTTTGCTTGAGGCTGTTAACATGTGCAAAGGGGAAAGCAGCAAGATAAAAGGGGTTTCATATAACCCATAGTGTCAGCTCTACAATACACAGAACCACAGGAAAATTAGTGGTGGACATGATGTTGTGTAGTAGGTGTGATGACTATTGTTGCGTTGATAAAAATACAACAGGATTTAAGGGACACAGCTGGTGACATTTAACGTTTTTCCAACTGTCAACAAATCCCATGAAAAGACAAAAATGATTAATGTATTCCACTAATAAAGAGCATTGTGGGTAAAATCAGTGCCTGCCATATCATATTCCACTGCACAATAGAGCTTTATTGTTTTTATGATACCATGAACACACACATTGTATTTTATTTTGATTCAATCCTACAGACACCTTCCGGCATTCTAAAGCACTAAGTCTTATTCCATTGCTGGAGAGTAGATTACTGAGACTTTATTAGAATTGAAACTATATTTGTGAACAATGCAAAACCAGAGATTTGCATCTTCAGAAAGAGCCAGTACGATTTGGGTTGAATGTCACAGACAAAGTAGAGAATGTATTGACAAACTGAACAACACTTGTTAGTGTTGTTGGCAATGCAGAAGGAACATTGGGAATAATGCCAGCTTTATATTTTCCAAACAAAGGAAAGAGAATAAACAAAGAAGTAACAGACAGCAGGACTTTCCGAGAGAGAAATTGCCTATGTTGTAATATATGCATTTTTCTACTTTTTACATTTGACCTTAAGCTAAATTTAAAACCAATTCAAAAACAAAGGTTGAATATTGAATTGTACTGTTATAGTTTATACATCTTCTCACTGTGGTTGCTGGACCTGTGAGCTTAACCAAGACAACACAGCTGAGGCACCGTAATAACAGTCGCAAATGAGTTTTGGCAACTGTGTGAAGTTATTCTTATCCCACAGCCCTTGGTGAGTGCCGTGCTTTATTTATCACAGCACCACCCTGTTGTTTGGCCTACTCTGATTCATAACTCACTAATCTTGCTATTTTACTGGTAGTCTGAGAGACAGAAATAGTAACAGTAAGATACATTGGAAGTATCATTGACATGAAAACACATGAAGAATAGATCATATGACCTTACACACATACACATGAATTCAAAGCAGTGTGTCCCTTGTAGCACCATGTCACACTTCGATAGCATAGACAGTGTATTTTTACTCTGACTCTGGTGAACCCGTCAGAGATGGGGCTGCCAAATTTCAGCCTCCAAAATAACAGTACCAGAGACATGTGACCACCATGGAGGCAGTTGAAGCACAAAGGATATTTATCACCAACACAATCTTTCCTTTGACTCTGTAGACTGACCTGCTTCAACTGATGCTGCATCTAACCTGTCATAACCTCATAAAACCACATCCTTTTCAGGAAATACTAAGAGAAACAAGAAATAATATGTTAATTAGTGAGCTTATAGATGATAGTAGATGGATTGCGTTACTATTACTCTTCACCATGTCTCACCAAGAAAGCCAAGAAGATTATTTTATTCCATTAATCCTATTTCCTTCATTTCTTTTTTATAGCTTTGAGCACTGGCTCATTATTATTTCAACTAATTGAAAAAAAATTATGAGATTAATTTTCAAAACTAAAAATATAAACCTGATTCCAAAGGCAGCATAGTACTCACCCTGCACACATGAGGAACTCGCTGGATGGCCTACGACAAGCTCCCATTGGTTGGTCATCTGCAGAAGTAAAGAACAGAATAGAATGTGAGTGGTGTAAAAAGCTTTGCTAATAACTAATAAATGATGATGTACCATTATCAGTTACAGTATTAGCTGATTACATGCCACTTGAAATACCAGCCGACACTAACAAAGCTTTGCACTTAGTTCATTGTGTGAGTGGAGGACAAGCCAGTGTGTGTGCATGTCTGTGTGTTGCAGCAGGTGCAGATCACGAGGATTCATTTTACCAGTCAAGTGGGTAAGTGTGCGTGCCTTCTCTTTGTGGACTGCAGTCTACAATTACAACATGAAATGCTTAGCAGCTGTCTAATTTACTGGCTGTGGATTAAGTGACATGTGCTGTGTGTGTGTGTGTCACTGGCAGGTACTGAATGAGACTTCGATGAGACTGTATTGTAGATGTGGTATGTTTCAAGACATCTGCATGCTTGTACAGAACAGATGTTAGTGCATGTCCATGTGTTCATAGACATGTAAATTAATGTTTACTTTTGTTCCACAACTCAAATGTTGTTGATACTGTTTGTACTGTTTAGTATGTAAACCAGCATTCATCAATTTGTCCATATTTGTTTATATATTACAGCATGATGAATAGTTATGGTTGACATGATTGGAGACTTTTATGGTTATATATACACATCATTTTAGATACTCATGTCACTCCTAAAAGCTCATACAATTCCTGGTAATTTTTTAGGTTCTTAATATACTGCAGAGAAGAGAATTTCAGGTATATGAGATTCTTCAAACATTACAGGAATAGTGGCTTAACTGATATTGTGAAATATATCAATATCAACCGACATAAGTGAAAGCAGGACATCCCTTTGAAATAATGTTGTGATTAACACATAAGTGTATTTAGGGGAAATACAGGTGTAGGCACAGCATGTGTTTGTACAATATGTCTGATAGAACTTACAGCTGTCAGTGGAGATGTGAGGCACTAAGACAAAGTCGTCAGTGTCACAGGACGAGTTCTTGCTGCTGGTGCTTCCTGCAGACTCTTTGGATAGCTGCAGGAAGTTGGGAGGACCAAGCGGAGGGGATGAAAGACCATCTTCTGCAAGAGTCTGCATGTCTGGGAGAGACTGTTTCCACAGACGGAGACAGAGAGAGAGAGAGAACAATGTTGTAGTGCGGCTCCTGAATGATGAAATTACATGACTTCCAGGCAAGGCAGTGCTGACTGTCAAACTAATGTAATCACATAGTTACAGTGAACACTGACATCCTGAGAAAGTGACTAGCCCTGCATTCCCACTGCTGCTGTGAGATAGATGTGCCACTGTGCAAAGAGATTGTTATAATGAGCAGTGGCACTTATTCTGGGGAACACATTATGCTCAGAATCATTCATGTGTAAACTTGGTGGTGAAGGTAAGTTTTTCAAAAGATTTGATTTGTGATAAATGAGTTATGTTAGAAATTTTAATACGGCTCTGTCTGTTTTCCCCTTTTGGACACAGTGTTTAATCTTTCAGCACTGTTTGTAGCAAACAAGCACAGAATGTATAATCCCCTCTGAATGAGGATTTCTAATATAAAGTAATATCAGACTCACAGGAGGAGAGTTGTAACGAATGCATGGAGAGCTGCCAAAGGAACAATCCGTCACAGTATTGGTGGCGCTGGGGACCGGCACTGGACATGCTGTGGCAAATAAATACACAGTTAATGGTGTTTTCAGGCTGGAATATGAGAACATGTTGAACAGTATGTTGTGCTTCTCAGGAACACCTTGTGCTTACACTTTTTAATGGCGGGTGATGGCTCCAAGAATGGATGGCTGAAAAATGTGTCTGTAGAGGGAGGGGTTACAAGATCAGGACACAAAGTAAATGAAACCAACAATACATGTAGCATGTAATATTTAAGGACAGTACTCTTATGTCAGCACTCACCAAAGTCCATCCTTTCTTTCTGATTCCTCTGCAGTAACCCAAGAAGAAGATCGCCAAGTTGTGGGGAAGTCTCTCTCGGGATGCTGGGTAAAGAGAGCATGGGTATATTAGTGTCTTTTTTGATGCCTGGAAAAACAACCATCTTACAAGTTCAATGCATGTCACACTGTGCCAGATGGATCTGATAAAGTCTTTGGATGCCTGGGGGAAAGATCTATGTGCTGACAACATGTCAACCTGCTAGTGGGACAAGAGGAACATTTAAAGGATCACCAAACTCAGTAGGCTTCATTGTCTGGGAATTGTGGGTGTCTGTTTAAGATTTCATAACAATCCATCAAATAAAGTTGAGATAATTCAGTTAGGACCAAAGTGGAGGATCGAATGGCCAAGAGACCACTACCAAAACTAAAACAGATGCAAGCAGAGATATTTCATCGACAGCTTCTGTGACTTACATAGGTTGTAGACTCTTGTTCTTCTCGTAGAACATCCTCAGGTCTTGGGGACTATTGGCCTGAAAAGATGAACATAGAAATTAGATGCACAGACACACACATTTACAAACACATTGTTCACTTAAACTTTGTTGCACACAGTATGAACCTGGAATGGTGGCTTGCCAACCAGACACTGGTAGATGACTGTCCCTATGCTCCAGAGGTCGGCCTTGGCGTCATAGTTCTGGGACATGATGACTTCTGGGGCCTGAGGGTGAGGAGGTCACAAGTTAAGCTCCACAGTAATTAGGAGTTATGTAACATACTGCTGAGAAAGCTGACAGGTAATTTTAAAAAGGCCCGACCTCAACAGCAATTTTAGACACACACAACACATACAGTATGACACACTGACCATGTACATGGGTGACCCACAAAGTGTGGCAGCCATCATGTTGCTCTGGAGGTACCGTGCAAAGCCAAAGTCAGCTGCAGGACAGAAATATGAAAGAAACCAGTTAGTAAATGTTACGATTACAACTAACAAAATACAGCATTGTTGGACTCTAGAGAGCTATTTGTCTGATGGTCAAGGTAATGTACACAATAATGTTTAGCCAATAATATGCTCTCTTCCATAGATGCACTGCACAGTTTTTATTTTAGTCCGTTGACACAGATACAGCTTGGTCAGCATTTAAAAGGTTGGAAATATACTTTATTCTAGTTGTTAAGACACTAGATACATAAGCATATTAAATCTAGAATGTATAAATCTAAGGTATTTGATTATGATTGTTCCAAAAAGATTTTCAGTTTCAGAAAACCTGAAGCACTTACAGAGAGTAGCTACCATAAAGTTCTGACAAATTCTTGTCAATGTGCATAACAAGTCTATAAGGATTGTTTCTATCTGACTCTGTTACCTATTTTGATGCGAATGCCGCTGATGGTGGATTTCTTGCGGCCAATGTACGACAGCAGGATGTTCTGTGGTTTCAGGTCACGGTGGATGATTCCTTTGTTTTTGAGGATGCGCATGGCAGCAGAAATCTGCTGCAGGAAAACCCTCAGCGTTTCTTCTCTCAGGGTCCCCTTAGCTAAAGAAAAGAGGAGATAAATGAAAAGTCACCCAGGATTGTCAATCGGTTCACATTTGCTGGAGCTGATGCAACAGGTTGAGATCTCTTCAATGTTTCCTCTCAATAATGAGAAACCTGCTGCCTTTATTGCTCAGGCATATCCCTTGGTAAGCTTTTAAAGGTTTTCCTATTGATCTCATTCAGTTGCTTCCAGCTACATAATAAAGCACAACATTTCTGCCTTTACATAAGGCAAGAGAAAGATTTCAGTACAATAAAAACATGTATGGGCTAGTGGACATGTTTTTGTACTGGGGCTGCTCCTTCATTACTTCTACACTAGAAAGAAAAACATCTGTTGTTCCACAGAAAGTACTTATTAGCCTCATTTGATTAAATCTTATAATTAGCATATTATAGTAATAATCCTGAGGTTAATAGTGTAAATTGAGGCAGTGAAGGTCCTATTCCCTAGTGGTAGTGAAATAAGTCTAATCTGATGTGAAACTAAGAGGATTCCTCTCTCTCCCTCTTTCTAACTCTAACTCTCCCCTTTTCTCTGTTAAGCCATTGTGATTGCAGTGTGTGCATCGATCAAACCAGTAAGCTTACCAACATTAATTGGATTTGAAGGGTTAGGTCCTCTCTGCCCACCACAGAGGACCAACTTCTGACATGGAAAGGTTGTGTAACAAGTAGTAGAACCCTTCACAATGAAGATCCTTTTTATATTGTGAATTATGGTGATTACCTACATGGTGTTTAAAGCCTTATGAAACACCTACTGAAACTCTAAGTGTACACAGAAGCCCCCCACTGATAAGCACACTGTCTCAGGGATTTACAAGTACACCACGAGGAGCTTTAGGGTAGAGAGCACTGTAACAGTCTGAACACTAATACTCTGTGGTTTTATCTCACAACCATCAGTGTCACTCAAGCAGAGGCTACTAAACTACTGTTCTTCTGATCTGCTCTGACCATAACCCACTCTGCAAACTGCACATGTAGACATATGGGACATTATGCAAAAGTGCAGTGATAAGAGAGCAGTTCCAGCAACACAATCTGTGCTTTTAACCACTTGTGGTTATCTAAGAGGTCAGACCTCCAGTCTAACATTTTCCACTAGTAGCATTGGTGCTCCTTACTGAACATTTTAGGGGCAAATGCGCAGAATTTGGGCGTACCACTCACAATGACACACAACGCAACACATTAATATTTTTTGCCATCTAAATGGTTTTAGTGATGAATGTTTTGGTAATAAATAGAACATTTACAAAATAGCAACCACAACAAAACAAGGAACTTCCTCTTGCAGACTGCCTCTCCTTCCCCTCCCTTTAGAGCACATCCCCCTGAGGACCACTAGGTATTGTCACCTCTGAAGTCCAACCCTTGTAGCCTTCTAGCTCCCCCCCCCCCGACTGAACCTCATTTGTACAGTCTTCTTAGCATCAACCTCCACCAAGCTAGTTCCCTCAAGACGTATTCTAATCAGGTCCTCCACTGTGTCCACATGCAGGGACCCTCTGACATCAGAATTAATCCTCTTCTGTGCGGAGAATCCTGTCATATATTATTCTGAAATTGTCTATTCTGCACTTTTACTTTAAATTCATGCTGATTAGGGCTGGGTATCGCCACTGACTTTCTCAAATCGATTCAATATCGATTCAGTTAGGGATACTTCAGTCTACAATATTAATTTTGTTTGGATATGAAAAGACATTCTCAGAGAACTAAAGCTGTAAAATGTGCAAGGAAACCTCTAACTTGGTGCATTATTGAAAATATCAAGGTAGGCCTGTCATGATAACACATTTTGTTGGATGATATATTGTCCCAGAAACTATGTGAAAAATGATATTAGTCATCATTTTGAACCATTTCATACCACTGAAAAATTATAATATTAGAGCAGAATCCGATCATGTATTTAGTTATTAATGGATGATGTCCGATAATTAATCCAGATCCTCCGGTCACTTTAACACTGACCGTGGCTGCACGCGTCAAGTCTCATGTTGTACTGTGACACATTTTTCATGATGTTTAAATGCAGCCTCATAAACTATGGAGCGAATCATTCTATCTTATTCAACAACTGTCTGTTCTCTCAACTGCAAACACAAACATGAAACTTGACATTCTGGTTTTCTTTCTTGCAACGTTAGACCCTTACTGTCAGAGAGATAATCCTTCACCCATGATATCACTGACAACACAGACACCTCAGTGGTAATGTAAAACTAGTCATAGAAACTGTGTTGTAATGATAGCTATGACTGGGAGTGTTTTTGTCTTTTTCCTCACATGGTGTTTCACTAGTGTTAGAATGCTACATGACAGCCTTTATTAAAATATATGTATAAATATATTCTAATTTCCATACAAGGCTGAGAGGAGGACTGCATCATTAGTGAAGGACACTGTGTGTATGCATCTGGATTGATTTATGTTCTTAACCTTTACTTTTGGGGGGGATTCTGATCCTGTTACACCTAGGATTGGTAAGCAGGCAACACTTTGAAACACTGCAACCAATACACCCCATCCCATTTCCAATCAAGCCTCTTGCCGTTGCCAAAACACATGAACACTGCCTGAAAACTGCTACAAGCCGACTTCTCTATAACTCGCTCCCCAACTTCTGGTTATAGTCTCTGCTTCAGCGGTGTATGTCTCTCCGACTGAAGACTCCAGTCATGTGCAGTGAGGGCCCAAGCAGGGTGTGTGCAGGCAGGCAGGTCAGTTAGTGACCGGCAGGTACACCAGCAAATCATTTAATTTGGTCCGAATGAAATTATCATGTTTATAACAGTCCTGCAAGGGCCACACTTCCCCCAGACAAGATTATTGAGGGCTATCAGGACAGGAAGATTTCATCAAATAAGATAATAAAAGTGCCATCTCTTCCCATTACATGTCCATTATGTATAATTTCAGCTGAAGCTGACTTGTTACTTTTCAACCAGAGCTGTTGACCTTTGTTATAAAGTATCACAATGATAAACAGTGTGCTAGCAGGCTCTGAACTAGAGAAGGAAGTCATTGTAGAAAGCTGCAGTGGTTCCCACACACACACTCGCATCCCCCACATAGACATTTTAATGGAGACACATATAAACACTCACCCTCTCTCCCACAGATGTGCGCACACACACACAAACACACACAGACAATCATGCTCTCTAACATTCCAACATAATACCAACTTACAATATTCCACAAGCTATCCGTCACACATAGATAATAAGTGAACCACATGCACATTTTCTTAACCCTGCATTCACAACAATCACAGTCTTGTGGATTTTCCTCATCTGCAGCATTAGTAACTTTGTTTTGATGAGCAATAATCTGTGTGTGTGTGTGTGTCAGACAGATTAGTGTGATGCTTACCTTGCAAATAGTCAGCAAGATCACCTCCATTACAGTACTGTGTGGGGAGACACATAATCACTAACAGCAACAATTAAAATAAGGTTTAACAATGTCATGCTCAGAAGCACAGTTAGTTATCATGGGTGTGTATCTGTTTCAGTGTGTGGATGTGCACGAGTGTTTGTTCCTAGCCCAGATACCAGCTGTCTCATCAATTAATCCGCTGAACGGCTGTTGCTTTATCTGTGCTGACAACCTCTGCTCGAGTGCAGTTACTTCTCAAGAGGGACAAGAACAGACAAATGATGTCGTTGTGGTGAGTTAAGAAAACCTGAACTGCTGAGTGGATAAGAACAGACAAGTGAGACCGAATGAAGTTACGATTCTAAATCTGCTGTTCCTGCCTCTGAGGCGATCATCATGTACAGACAGGTGTCATTTTAAAGCAAAAAGAAAAAAAATGGGGTGGTCTAAAAGTCTGAACTGTACTGGTTCACAAGCTATTCATCCAACACAGCATCCATCCAAAAGACATGGCCTCATCTAATGCTTTGATATTGATGATGGAGATGGTGCTGTGTATTTAAGACACTTAAGTCCAGAGGTATGCAATTAGCCATCTATAGCTTTGCCTCGCTGTTAAGCCCGCCCACAGTTTATCTGTGATATTTGAGTCTAATTCAAACGGTCTGCTACTGTACGTTGGCAGAAGGCTGCGCTTAAGCTTCCAAGACAACATCTTCCTTCACTTAAAATGTTGTTGCAACCAATGAGTTCTGTTTTCCCCCACCAGACTGAGTCTTTAAAGGGCACAGTTTTCTTGTCATTGGGATTCCACCTGGCTTAGTGCACTCATCTACTTACATCTTATACTTCAACCTGTGTTTCTGTAAGACAGCCTTTTTTTCAGCTAAGGAAATCGAGCATCAGCACTGATGAAACCAGACTGAGGGTCATGCTTCAAAGCTTAGTGAGAACATAATCCTCACAATATTTATTAAAACATTTGACTGCTTAGAATTTAAAATATAAGAACAAAAAGTCAATTATCTAAAAAAGTGTACTCCCTGCCTTGTCTTTCAATCGTGTCAGCTATGAAAACAACATGATGAAGAGACAGTTTATTGTAACTATCCTCAAATAAACTTTATCAGTAATTTGACAGTTGATCCAAACCTATAAGATTGTGAAGGATTATAAACGGAGTATGCTGTGGAGCTGTCAAAACCTAAGCTTTCGAGGAACATGATTCTTAGAAAACAGAGGCGTGTATTTTTAGTGAGTAAATTGAGGTTTGTTTTCTAAGCCTGCAGCCAGCTGAGTGTGGGGCCAAACTAGTTGAGAGAGCTGGGAAAGATGCCGAGGGTGAGGCTCTCAACAAGATAAAAGAGGAAATTTGGACAAAATGTGAAAGAGATTGTGAGCAGTGGAGGGTGAGAGCAGTGCAGCCTGTCAAATGGGGAAGGCAACTATTATTGGGGGTAAACAACTGCCCTGTAATGAATATTTAGAGAGCTATGTAGTGGTAATGGGCACATGTACTGTATAATAACTCATCACTTGAGTTACTTTTAATGAAGAAAACATAGTTTCAAGTAACTAATTGTTGTTGTTGTTGTTGAGAATAGGATATGACTTCTGATCAGAAAATATCTACACAGTCACGTTTCCAAACTTACCTCCATGACGAGAAAAACTGAGTTGGGGGTTTCCTGGAACAGAAGAGACACAGAATCAGTTACAGAAGCCATTTATCCTGGAGTAGCTGTTGCTTCACCACAAAGAAAAAAACTGCCACTGGATAGAATCCAATGTACACAATACCAGAACTTCTATTTATGACCCCCAGGGCTTTTTCTGAACATTTTCTTTTTTTAAGAGTTTTATTTGCATATTGTATTCAAGGAATTGTATATACTGTATGTACACTCCACGAGTACAAATGGTGGTTAATGGCTTAGTAAATAATCCCAAAGGAGTTTAAATGACTAACTGTTATCAGTAATTAATTTTGACACAAAGGGTTCTTTAACACACATTTTGTACATGCCCGTTGTTACAGTAAGAAATCTTACAATGCTACTTTAATTCTGTAGGAAACTACCAAACTTTCACCAACATTTTAACCAATTAGTTGTAGGTACTGAGACACTGTGACTGAAATCAGGAACAAAAAGTCCATTACCACTTTAGAGACTAGACTGATAAAATATTTTAAAAGTTGTCTCTTTTTAGACTAGTCAGGAAGTCAGCTATAACTTTTGTAATAAATGTAATATTATGTAATGTAAACATAAGGAGTTTTTCCCTCACAGACCCAATGGTGATTTGGTAAATGACCAAACTCCCAGCAAATAAAACCTCACTAGTATTGTAGTATTTAGGCATCAAACGTAGAAGTAGTATTTATACAAGCTATGAAGTTGTTGCTTGCTCCTTTAAGAGGGTATAGTGTTGGGTGATAAGAGTTAAAATGTGTAATGATAAGTTTTAGTGATTTGATTCCTCCAAAATCCAAATACTGCTTTGGTTGATCACTCTCACATAATCTAGTTGTCTGCATGTATACGGAATCGAAAGCAATGACTCACTGCCAGAAGAATTTTATTCTGTTCTTAGGAGTAGAACAATACAAACAAAAGGCAATCCCGTATTTCTCACGGTCTTCAGCTCACTTCAAACACAATGTGACCACTAGTTCCGACACTGTGCCACTATGCAAGTCAACTGACGTCAGACCCTATGTTAAAGAGCTTGTTTGTTTTGTTGGTAAGTAGCTCAAGTATCCAATTATTATCCAATCCTATAATGCACTGTAACCCTGAACTTATCTAGATTTTAACCACCGGCGCTGTACGTATGAACCCAATGTCCCCATCATTTGGACATTGAACAGACTTTCCCCTGTCAGCTTGAATAGTCCACTCGAGTCCATGTGTGAACAGAGTGGACCAGTGTCTGGAGAATTCACAACCACAAGTGTTGATGACGTTTCAAGCAACTGTTGCAAAAACCCAATAGAAACAAAACAATGTGATTTATGGTCAAAATCGCCATCAGATCATTGTGATTTTTTTCAATCACCATATCGGACACAGACAGTCCACTGTAATGGCAACAACATTCACAGAATCTCTTCCTGTTTGGAATGTGTCTTCAAAGTAACAGCACAAAGTTTTCTTGGAGTTGCACTGCTTTATACTAATTAGAATTACAGAGCTTTTACGTTGAAAAGTTGTAAATTTGGTTCTGAAGATTGTGTCAGTTGCATGTTGTTTCTCAAGTGATTCTGTTCCTCTGTCCTTAATAATCACTCACATGTAAAACTGATCATTAAAACCTGCTGAATTCATATTCATGTTCCTGGATAAACCATAAACCGTCACTTCAACACTGCAACAATGAAGTTAAAACATAGCATTGCATCATAATCTGCAGGATGAATTTATCTCCTGTCTGCAGGAGTGTGTGCGCTTGTCTTTCTATAGTTAGGGGTATAGTATACATTTATTATTTAGTATACATTTGATCAATACCATCATTGTGAGGACATTTTGGTGGTTCCTCACAAATTCAAAGGGTTGTTTGAAAATTAACCTTGACAAGACTGAACTACTTTTCCTTCCAGGGAAAGACTCTCCCACCCACGACCTGACTATTAACTTTGACAACTCTGTGTTAGCCCCCACTCAGACTGCTAGGAACCTGGGTGTGACACTTGACAGCCAACTCTCCCTTACTGCCAACATTACTGTAACAACACGTTCCTGTAGATTCATGCTGTACAACATCAGGAGAATACGCCCCCTTCTCACTCAGAAGGCGGTGCAGGTTCTGGTCCAGGCCCTCTGCAGCTCATTCAGAATGCAGCAGCTCGACTGGTTTTTACCCTACCTAAATTCACTCACACTACTCCGCGCCCTTCACTGGTTACCGGTGGCTGCTTGCATCCGTTTCAAAACATTAGTACTTGCGTACCGTGCTGCGAAACGGATCGGGTCCAGTCTACATCCAGGACATGGTCAAACGTTACACCCCAGCCCGTTCACTCCGCTCTGCTTCGGCCAATCGGCTTGTTGCTCCCTCACTGCGAGCTAAACACTCATCAAAATCACGACTGTTTGCTGTCCTGGCTCCTAAATGGTGGAATGAGCTCCCCATGGACATCCGGACATCAGATAATTTACACATCTTCCGCCGCAAACTAAAAACACACCTCTTCCGACTATACCTTGAATAACATTTTTAAACTAACAATTTAGTAGCACTTAAATGGCACTTACTTATAGCACTTTGTAGTTTTGCTTTTTTGAAGAAATTGTACTTTCTCGATTCTTGTTGTTCTGGGTTTGTACCCTTATGGTTGAATGCACTTATTGTTAGTCGCTTTGGATAAAAGCGTCAGCTAAATGAAAAATGTAATGTAATGTAAATGTAATGTTTGAGGGTTAAGGCTTACTTTTAGGGTTAGGCATTTAGTTGTGATGGTTAAGCTTAGGCTAAGGGGCTAAATTAAATGTTGGTTTCTATAGATTTTCAGTTAGTTTTCAGCCCGACACTGCACTCATACATTTTAATCTGAAACACGAATTTAAAGCTAAAAACACAGTTCATAAAACACCAAAAAGCACCATTTAAAAATGAAAAAGGATTAGTGTGGACATAGTCAAAGTATTTTCAGCCGGTTCTGTGTTACATTTGTGAAAGCACACACTGTGTTTTTCCAATTAGGGGCAGGTGGTTGTGGGGGATGGGCCACCAGTATCCATTCTGACTGTATGTGCCTGAGAATATGCATGTGTATAGAGGGGAGGGATTACATAATGAGGATGTATTCTGCAGTCTGGAAAAGAGGGGGGATGGGAGCAGAGTCACCATGAGGCCAGGGAGACCTCTGCTCCAGCACACACAGAAATAAATTACTGCTCAAAAATGCTTCTTTAACACAAACACGTGTGTGAGTGTAAGAAAAAAAAATTTAAATCAACAAACAGCAGAGACAGAGTAATTCTAAGAAGATCTGCTGCTTGCAGGAACATTTTATCCAGTGTGTTTTGGCCCTTTAACAACTATCTGGTGGCTGCAGTTTCCTCAGTTTGGTTTGTTGCCTAATAGCCAAGGAACTAGATGAATTTCAAGAGGCAGGTGGTGACAGAGGCACATAGGGCAGCCTTTGCTTGTGAGGACTTTGAGAGAGTAGCAGTAATGAATTTGACAAGTGATCAAAGTGATTGTAAGAACAAATTTTTTCTAGAGAACACTGTCAAACATTGGCCACATCTGGAATAAAAACTGTTGGACTTTGGACATTGATGGGTTGCTGCCAGATGAGGGCTGGGCTACAAAAACCTTCCCTTCAAGCACAAATATTCCCAAACAACTATGATATAAATAACACCACTGTCATCATAACCTTGTCACACTCATGTAACGTTAAGAAGCTGTTTTGCAAGCAACCAAATCTGTAGGCTAGATAGAAGGCTGAGAGGATGTTTTTTATCCCGAGATGTGAAAACTGACAACACAATTCACAGGCACTGAAAAATATGTGGCACAAAAACAAAACCATAAAAGAAATACTCAGAACTTCCAAGAGTCACTGTGAGCTAAAAAAACAACAACAGTGCTTCTGGTTATTCATTCAGATATTGTGTCACACTTCAACTCCAGGAGTTAAAAGTTATGTAACAACATGGGGGATGGGGTGTGTGTGTGTGTGGTTACATGTGTGCGTGCATGTGTGTGTTTACAAGAGAGAAGGGGGGGGGGGGGTTAAGCATTGGTCGAGAGCTAACGTGTTTTTGTCACGCAAGTGGCCAGCATAATCCTGAGTATTCTGCAATTTGTCGTAGCAGCAGCACACAATGTCAGATGACCATGTTAGTGCCGGCAACAAGAAAACACTTGTTATGTACTGAGGACAAAAGGTCAGGATTGTTTGTTTTGTTCTGATGTGACTGAGACAGATATGCTGATGAGGCCATATTCATAACACACAAATGAGGAGAGCAATGTCTATCATTCTGTACAGTAGCTAGCAACGCAACATCAGTCTGAAAAGAACGACAAACTGGTCGACCAGCAATTTCAGTGTAAAAAGGCATAAGTGTGTGACTGTGCTTTAGGGAGTAGTAACAGTCCATCTGATTTTGTGTCACAGCCTGTTAAATACATGGAAAGCAAATCTCTGTAAAGGAATGTTGGACAGAGGCCAGGGAGGTTCATACAACAAGTTTTTTAGGAAAACTCAATGAGTTCCAAAAATCCCCCTTGAAAGTATCCAACTGCCACTCTTTCCTTTCAGCCCTCTCCGTGTCAGTTCTGCCTCAATACCTTGTGTAATTAGGACTCACAAAAACACACACCAGGCTGGGGGTCCCTATGGCAAGAACACAATGTTCCTCAAGAGCAATTTCACATAAACACTTCATAAACAAACTCCACCTCCCTATTCTCATGTTTACCTTTTACACCAACAACAATCTCCACCTATATATTTAAGGTTCAGTTTATATCAGTAGGAGAGCAAATAAGCAATCCACGTGGATAATATATATTCAGGTTAAGGAACAAACCAACTACAAATTCTGAATATCACGACTTATAGATATTATATACAGTACAACGGAGTTATATATTTCAACAGTCTCCTCAAGGCACATGGAAGGTGACCTAATGATTTTAAGGGACATTTTGAAGGATTTGACAGTGAATAATCTTCATTCCCAGATCAAATGAAAATCCTAATTAAGTTTTAATGTTAAAACAGAGAAAAAAAGCACAATATTATCTGCAGCTGCCAGTGGTGAAGGGAGGGAGGAGAGAGAGTCATGGGGCTCTGACATATAGGAAATCTTAAAATTAGACCCATCTACCTCACACTGCCGCAGCTTGCTTAACATTAACAGCTCCACGAAGGAGGACCTGGAGGTGCTCAACTGTGCGCTTATTCTTTATACTCTAACCATATTCAACTATGTTGAAGTCTGATATACACTGAAAATCTGCAGAGGTAAAAAGTCCTGAGACAGAAGTGACTGTTTTCTTTTGTGCATTGAGCAAAGAACACAATAAGTGCTGAGGTAGCATGGTGGTGTGTTACCACATCACGTCAAACATACAAAAGGGACATGAGCAGTTCTACTCAGTGTTTATACAGTGTCCACACTGTCACAATGCAGCCTAGTGAATATAGTGCCACTATACACACAGAGCAGTGTGAACAGAAACAGTCAGCTGTGGTGTGAGCTTGAGGGAGCTCACAGAAGAAATTGCAATATAGGATTCGGTTTTAGCTTTACGGGTTGTAAACAGTACAATATAATTAATTAGAGGTCAAAAACTATTCCAAGACCAAATCTAAATAATTTGATTCAACAACCACAGGAACAAAATCTGTTTGATATGACTAAAATATCTTTGTCACATCTTCAAATAAGTTGAAGTTTTACTGTCATAACCCTACAGTGAAAATGAATTGGGCATTTGGGTTGAACTCTACCATCTATCAAATTCCTCTACTGGAATCCTGTTAGCTACTTCTGACATGTGCAAGCAGCTCTGTGAGGCTGTGTGAGCTCAATGGTACTTTAACACAAATGCTAATATTAGCATGATAACCTGCTCAAAATGACAGTGCTAACACGCTCATATTTAGTGTGTATAATGTTTCTAATGCTTTTTCATCTTAGTGTAGCATGCTAGCAAGGTCCAAAGCACAAGTGAGGCTGGTGGGATTGCCATCATGTTTAAAAGGTGTTTGATCAAAGTTAAAAGGAACAGAGCAGGAAACATGAATCTGGACCAAATTTCATTGTGGTCTCTCAGTTGGTTGTTGAGCTAGTTCACTCAAATCCCCAAGAAGAAAACTGGAGGGAAAGCCAGGGGAACAAATAAGTTATTGGGATTCAATCCTGTGGAAACCCATGACTATTTGAAGATAATTTTATGGTTATCCAACAGCATCAAATCCTCTGCATTATTCAGGCAAGAGGTGGAGCAACCTGGTATTAACTCCGCTGCTGAGATCACGTGATTTTGTTTACAGCCCCCGACACCACAAACTCTCTAAGCATTTTCATCTAGGTCTTCCACGGGTGTGCCACTTTTTGTTATTTTCAATTTTGCATCCCCCCCACTCACTCGCAGTGAATCCAGTGGGGGATCCCCTGCTGTGCTCACACAACGACTACACCTGGATTTCTACAGATTTTATACTAGAAGGCCAGGCGGAAAGTGTGTCTATTGGACATTTGCGTTCACACGTGCAGCTCCTCCGGAGAAAATACAGAGGACCTGCGGAGTACAGTGCATGTCTGGAAGCACATTAACTGTCTCAACCACATCTCAGTGTCAGTAACCATAGACCTAACTATAGGTGAACTGCATCAGCATAATAATCCAAAAGGTCAAAAACTCTCACCGTCGCCATCCTTTATGAGCTTATACAATGACACAAAGACATGCCCTTCCCCAACAGCAAACAACTGTCACCAGGTCTATCAGTATTTACCTATAGTTTTTACAACAGACAGGTCATTGTCATGTCATTATTAGCAGAATTCAAAATGACAGTAACACGTAGAGATCTCTGCTAAATCTGATAAATATAGGCTTTTATACTTTTGCACCAACCAACTTGGGATACATTTCCTGTTCTGTTGTGTAAGCCCAGTCATATGGCACATGATTACAACAACAACTACTACAACAACTGCTGATGAGGCAGATGAAGGAAGTCATGTTGACAAAAGGCAAAATGGGGAAATTACAAAAAAGAGACATACAACTTGAATAAGGAATGCAAACAATGAAAAATTGGGAAAGAAAACTGGCAGATCCCAGTTGAACTTAGTCACGAAAGGGATGCAATACTCCAAGGTCTATTGAAGAGGAAATGCACACCATTACACTGGCTACCAACAGACAGATCAATACAGGGGAGGGAAACAAGGGACAGGAAGACTCTGTGGCTAAAGCTGCACTAGACCAGCTCAGTGAATGTTACAGACAACAGAGGCAGAGATGACAGTAAGCAGGAAAACAAAATAAGGGCACAAAGAGAATGGATGAACTAACTCAAATCATACACTAAACTGACAAAGTGAGCTTTGAAGGACTGAGAATGCATAAAAGCAAAGATGGCAGCAATATCTCAGCATCTGTCATTATTGCTCCGTGGTTTGAGGTTGGGTGATGAGCAATTACAGTGGCTGAGTCAACTATTGATTTCATTTATGGTACTGTGTCCACTGATATGAATTTCAAAGCATCATGCCTGAGACAAATTCAAGACAAACTCAAGACATGAAAATACCAACAGGAGTTTTCTTACAATCAGCCACTACTATTTAACCCCAACCGAAAAGAATGGATAGCTTAGCTTAGCAAAAAGGGGAAACAGAGGTAGCAGAACAGTTAGTCTTTGCTGGTTTCGCAAATCCCTCATGAATCTGGAACATGCTTTAGGGTTGTTGTGAATAGATTTAACAACAAAACAAGACAAGATGTGTTAATCAGTGAGCATTATGCTAGGTTTAGACCAAACAATATAAACCTAATAAAAGGCCGACCCAACAGGGAATTAAAAATGGGCACCAGACACGACAAGTGATCGTTTTTAGTATGACAACTTCCACTATGTGTGTTGGGTGACATTGACCAATAGGTGCACAGATCTCTATCATGTTCACAACAGTAAACACATTTTTTTTTTTTTTTTAAAAAAGCACCTAACCAAGAAACAACCAGTTCTTAAAATCCCATTTATACTGTAATTTATACTTAAAGAAAGTAAGTTTCTTTAAGTCTGGTCGCTGATGGAAGCAACCTGTTCCACTGCGTTATGACTGTGCTCTTTATTACATCTGCAGGACTGGTGAGGGGAAGTAGACATGGGGGAGAGGTGGAAGGGTGGATGGACAGATCAGAATGGCCCTAGGGAAGCTTATGCATACACAGGAAGTACCACTACCATGTGGGAAGTGCTTATTCATCATTTCAACTGTTTCTGCCTCACTCCCCATTTCTCCCTTTGTGGAAGTGCAATCAAATGTGAGGCTTTTACAGCCAATTCTGGACATTAGAATGAATAGAATATAATATTAAATCTTTATATTTACAATCTGCTGGTAAGGATGTTTGTGTCAGGACAAAATAGAAAAGCAATTTGAAGAAGCTCATTAGACATCTTTTTGTATGGTCACGTGGTGAAAAACTCAATTACCAGGTCAACATGAATCCAACAGCTAAGAGTCTCTGTTTCCTACAAAACTACAAACATTAACATCTGTTTCAGCAATGTAGCTGCCAAACTAGTACATAAGTGCACTTAAAGCCTCTCAAAAGGCCCACCAACAGTCAAACAATCTGCAAACATCACTATGATAGCACCAGGACCAGAGATAAATGCTGAAGACAGTAAGCTTTAAAAACACAGACTAGCATTCTACCTCAAGTATTGTGTGTTATTGTTCAAAATGGAACTCTGCTAGATGCTGAGCTCTTAGTCAGATGCTCAGATTTGAGCTGTGTTTGCTCATATAACATGTGAATATGGGTCCCTTCGATGGGCAACAGACAGTGTGAACTTTCAGATTGAGCACAATGCACTCTTATCCACTATGTCAGACATCATGCTTTCAACAGGTGTCACAGTTTGGCAAAACCCTTCAAAGTGGTTTGTTTGGCTGCCGTAGAAATGCATGAAATTGCAGTTTTAAATCCTCTCGGTTGTGGAGGGACAGTTTGGATGGCAGACTATTTTAAGAAGGCATGCCTCATGATAACAGATTTGACTGAACAGTTACTATAAAGCAGTTAGTCACATGACCACATACGACCAATGCTTTTGTACTGTACAATGAAAAAGCCTAAGTGAACTGTACACTCACCCAGCATGGTATTAGGAACACCATACTTAAACTGTTTTGCTCTCAAACAGCCTTATCGTGGATTAAACAAGAGGTTGAAACTTCCTCTGAGATGTTGACACAAGTGAATCACATCATCTCAGCAGATTTGTCCAATCTCTTGTTCTGCCACATCACAACGATTCTACTGGATTCACATCTGGTGACTAGGGAGGTCACTGAAGTTCACTGAACTCACTGTCCTAGTTCATGAAACTAAACTTTTACTTTGTAACATGGGAAATTATTCTGCTGGAAGTAGCCATTAGATGATGGTAAACTGTGGCCACTGGAGTCTCAGAAGTATAATACAATTGAAGTCAATGGTGAGTCCTTCTTCAGACGTAATAAAACGAACAGGAAAACATAGCATGCCTCCATATTGCTTGTGTGGTGTCATCCAAGTGTCCGCAAGCCCGATATTCAAATTTGACTCGAACCGGCGCCAATTTTTTAGCCTGAATCTTCACTGATATCTTCCAACAAGGTGCATTCCGGGACCGTTGAAAATGATAATGACCACTAGCTTAGCCACTTCTGGTGGATGTTTAGGCTTAAAACACGGTGTAAATGACCTTGTTTGGAGTCGAGGCTTGCGGACACTTGGATGACATCACACGAGCAGTATGGAGGCATGTTATGTTTTTTCTGTTGTTTTATTAGAAGTTTTGGTCACTAGTTACTTCAATTGTATTGGATTCTGCTGCAACACTGTTTAACCTTGAGACTGCTAAACGTGTTTTATGGACTCAAACACTTTACCCACCCCTCCATCGGCATAGTGGTGAGTAGATAATGAGTGAATTCAAATTTCTGGGTGAACTATCCATTTAAGGCCCGAAGTGGTCAAGAAAACATTTCCCACACTATCACATCACCAGCAGCAGGCTGGACAGTTGACACAAACAGTCAAACCCCAGTAAAAGTCACTGAGATCCCATTTTTCATCTTTGTGACCTTTGATATGCAAATTGTCTAAAGGAGCTATACATTGTATTGCTCCTGCTTGACTGTCATAATGGATAATTGCATGAATAAGGTTGTCTGGTGTTCCTAATAAAGAGGGATGCGCTTGGTAAACTTTCATTTATTGCAGAAAAGATAAGAATCCTACCTGGACATCGTAAAGTGCCACAATGTTTTCATGCTGCAGCTCCTGAGTAAAAACAGAGTCAAAAACAAAATGGATTAGTATGAGCATTAATTCGGCTACAGCCGCTAATGGGATCCCTGCCAATGATATTTCTATCAGGGAAGTCAAGGCTCATCTCTGTCAAAGGTGCAAACTCACACAAGATCAATGTCAAATCATTCTGTAAGAACACAGAGGAGATAAGTGAGAGGCAATCATGCTCACCTTCAGGATCTTGATTTCCTTGCCAAGAAGGATCTGGGACTTGGACAGGTTCTTTTTATTAATGCACTTAATGGCCACCTCCCAATCAGTCTTCTGTAGAACAGAGAGCAGGACAGAAGGGTAACAGATTAAAACGCAGTACATGGGTTTCGTCTGACAATAACTGACTCCCAGCACTCAGTTTTCAATTATGTTGTATCAAAAGAAAACGTGACAAACCAAAATTTGTTATAATGTGACACATACACACTTAATATATGTATTCCTCCTGAATCATTATTTTCAATTTATTCAATAACGTTCAGTATGTCTCATGAGCCAAACCATTATAGTCTTATTACTCTTAACACCGACCAATTAGTCTTTGGTACAGCCACCCATCTATTTCTATATATTTTTGTAATTTTCTACATTTGTCAGAATTGGCATTCAACAACCACTAACGGAAGAGCATGAACTTGCTGCCAGAAATTTAGCATTTTTATGATCAGAATTTTTTATTTGACTTCCAATAAAAATTAAAAAAGTGCTACTTTGGCTCTGATGCAGCAGATTCTCCTTCTGTGGACACCTTTTACTAGAGTAAATATAGGTCCAATACTTAAAAGCAGAAGTAGAATTACTGGTGTATGATGTAATCTGATAAACGTACATTAGTCAGTTAGATGTCTTCTGCATTAAAGTGTTAAGTTTTTTAAAAAAGAGAAGGGGAGTGCTATATGCTGATAATATATGATAAATCGCTTACGTTTTCATTTAATAGTCGGAGAAAATCTTACATTGATTAAAGATGAGATATTTGCTGTGTGAAATACCACCTCTGCTTACTTTTCGTGCCCTTTAAAAGGCCTATGTGCAAGTTAACGCAACTGCTACAACTTACTTATCAATCTAGCAGAAGATGTTAAAATGCTTAAAACATCAGACGCCAAACAAAAGTAGCTAATACTTGCATTAAGGAAGCTGGAACCAGGTCTCATTAAACCTGGTCATAAGCCAACTACTGTAGCAGATGATGAATAAATCTGACTAGAATTGTTGACTGTCCTCATTCTGGGCTATTCCAGGAAATTATAATAAGTGAAATTGTTATCTCTGCCATTTTATTGGCTTTCCTGATGAGACAGTTTTATCATTTTACACAATTGGGCATTGTGTAACAAACTAAATCTAATAGAATGAGTCATATTATAGTCTACGTGATTTTGCATGACATGATAAAAACAAACTCATATTCAGATCACGAGTATTAATATAATGTTGGTTTCTAACCACATAACACAGGCCTACTGAGTGTACCTTTTTTAAATAATTTGACGTAAGTGGATAAAGTCACAATATACATGAATATATTTGTGTACTTAAAGCCAAGCTGTGTTGATATAAACTGTATTGTCAGCATCAATGTTTAAGGGATGGCTTCGCAGGATGGAAGACATTTGAGCCGTCACAGTAACACCAGGTCACTTTTGCTCTGAATGACATGCTGAATGACGAGGTACTCAGATGACAGATAGGGCAGTAGCCAGCCTGCTTACGCTAAAATTTAAGTTCGAGGAGAGGGACCTATTTTTTCTCTGGGCAGCTATTTTCAGTTGAGCTCCTGGAGCAGGTATAAAAAGACTTATGGAGCTCATGTGAGCTGAAAGGCACTCAGGACATGTGCTGCACATGCAAACATCCAACTAAGGACACAGCACTCAATCCAGCAGAGTACTAGACTGCTTCTATGCCTTTAAGACAAAACACAAGTCAAATGAAGTTGACAACCATTGAAGGAATTTTGTGAATAAAGCGACATGCTTTCCACATGAATCTAGGTTAATAGGAGATGTTCTTGTTCTGCGGGTGCACACCGCCTAGAGGCTGGCGTAATACGGTCAACGGAGTGGCATCCATCCCCAGCTCACTGGAAACCTGTTCAGCCAAGTGTGACTGAGCTGCCAACACACACCCATAGAAAAAATGGGTCACAATCAATAGAAAGTGAAGCTGCTGGCCAATCAAGTACTGCTGGGGGTGCCAGGTGTGGATGTCAGAGACTTTGGAGTATTAACACAACAGGTATTAGGCGTTTCTCTATACATCAGTTGCTATCTTTACACCTATTTCATCTTTCCACACTGTCATTATAGCCTGTGAAGAAAGAGACTGTGTCATGTCATTTGGCGGACGCTTTTATCCAAAGCAGCTTACAATTAGTGCATTCAACATCTATGAGTGGCCATTTTAGGGGTTCAGTATCTTGCCCAAGGACACTTCAGACATTTTAATCCAATTTAACAGAAATTTATTTATTTTGGGATAGTTAATGGCCAAACAACTCATTCAATCTCATGAAAAATCAGACATGCAAGTAAAGAGAAATGGTGTTTGATCAATTATTTTTATTCTTTCTTTCTACTTGCAAAGAAATTCTACTAAACCATACATAAATAGCCTCACTGGTACCAATGAGTGCTTCCTTTATCTTGGAGAAACTCAATCTGGTCAGGGGGGGTTTAACATATCTAGAATTGACATGCTTCACATGACATAAGAGCAGCTTATATCAGTTTAATAATTATAACTTTGGCTTATGATTTGCTGGTCCAACAAAATAACAAGCATCTTCATGAGCTGTGATTTCACTTTTATACATTTTGTACATTCAACTTTTATCAATTGAGAATTAATTAATTAATTAAATCAATGAGATTGATAAGTGTAAATGGCAGTTGCAGTCCTTTTAAATTCTTTATTCTTTCAGCAGAATACATTTTAGACACATGCTCACTTAGAAAAATAAGACAAATAAGGTAGTTACTGCTAGGCCATGATGCAGCCCGTCTCTGAGAAGGTTATAGAAAAAATGTAGAGGAGCACGTCTGTCTTTTGGATGCCCCAAATGTTGGCTTTCCTTGAGCAATTCAGGACCATCTGTTTCACACCAGTGGTAATGGGGGCAACATGATGTCACCTCCTGCATCTCTGTCACACATACACAAATAAACTGTCCGAGTGTCCTGTGACAGAAAATAACACACAACTCAAATGTAATTATCTAATTCCAGCATGACACACTGATAAAGTCATAGGTTTTATGGCTTCAGTATTAATGAACCTCGTGCAGCTCTTACATAAGGAGGGCTTGTATCCTTTAAAAATGGCAAAAGGAAAAACACTGCACCTCATCCTCCCTCCTGCCTCAGTACGTCAGCAAGTCATTCAGTGGTGCCTGACTCATCCGTTTCATGAATGAACCAAATCACATACAACTTACACAGCTAACATCAGGCAGATGAAATCCGCTGTCACGGCTCTGTCCTGCACATGACATCAGACTGCATCTAGATGTTTAGTTATTAAAGTGGCAGCGGATATCAGCCCACATACAGTGCTGCAGAACAGCACTCTGCACTGCCACTGAATGACCCAGATTTACAAACGAAGCTGCCAGCCTGCCCCCCCCCCCGTATTTCCTGCGAGAAGAGAAGATGGAAACGAAAGAAGTAAACACTGCAGCCGAGCCATTTCTTTACCTTCCTGTGTCTTCCTTTGAACACCACAGCAAACGCTCCATGACCAACCAGGTCTTTTCTGCTGTACTCAAAATCTCCCACCGTCTCCATTGTGATGGGCCGATGGTCCAGCTGATGCTGGGCACTGGTGAACTGCCTCGGGTGTCGCTCTCCTCTTCACAAAACAGTCCCGGAGCAGATGATCCACTCGGTCCTAGCGATGCTGCTTCGTGCACAGCGAGTTATTTCATGTCGAGTAGCTCTGATGTGGCTTATTGCATAAATAAGAGATGCAGTCAGGACATGGTGCATTCACTTGCCCTCAGAGTGGGTCGGGATGTTTGTATTGTCACACGGACCAGACGGCTTTGGGCATGACTAGCGACGATTCTGAGCTTAGCTTCGCCCGTGCCAGCTGTCAGTGTTTCACCCAGTGGGAAAGCTTCGATTCAGCTTCGCTCACCAACACGGAGTGTCACCAGTCACCGGAGCTGTTCACAGGGACAGCCTACATGATGCCAAGCCTGCTGGACATGACCGTGGCAACAGTGAAGCAGACACCGAGCTAGCCTGACTTTGATGATACCCTGTGGCTACAGCTATGGTCAAAGCCCATGTCTAGTTAGCAAGTCTCTGCGGACATGCTAACAATAATAGGTCAATGACGTTAGCAGGTTGTGTAATGCTGAATAATTCCAACTGCTTTGAACCGAAATATATACGCGTTATAGAAAGATGTTAGCAAGATGCTAGTGTTAGCATTAATGACAAGGACGCAACACGAATGTCAACACTTGTCTGAAGGCGTTAGTCCTCATTGTGTGTCTTCTTCAACGAGACGTCCGAGTCCATGAGACACATCTCTGTCCTCCCGCAGACACGGTTTCCTCAGTGCGTCTCAACGTGAACACTGACTCCTCCTCTGAGATGAAGCTGACGTTAGAGCTGAGAGCAGCTGTCGCCTTCAGAGTCAGTCTCTTCCACGTCAGGCTGCGAGCTGCTGCTGATATAAAGAGTGGAGATGAGTGTTCAGCTCTATCTCATCCTCTGGCTCCGCAGCTCCTCTTCGGCTGCTGTCTCAAACAATACCGAGACCCACCACCGTGATCCTACTTTATACTCTATCCCTCCGCGCAGGCCAGATGTACACCTTTCCTTCCGCTGCAAGGGTTAGTCCGCCTACTGAAGCTTTAAACCCCATTTGACAAAGTCATGTTTGCTATTCTTTTTTTTTGAAGTGGGCTGATTGAAATAATCGTGATGTTTTTTCACAATTATATGCGCTTTTTATGAAAATGTCAAATGTTTGCCGTGTGCACATTTTACCAGGGGTCCCAAGACCGTTTTAGTTTGACTTGTATTTAAATCAAATATATAGAAATAGATTTAGAGTGTTTTTTGTTTGCATGCTACATTAAAGTATCTGAGAACCTCTCAGACATACAATGTATCTTACTCTTGTTTATCAACATTCTAATCATTTACAACAAAGAGAGCTGAGGTGAAACCGGAGGAAAATGCAATTACATTTCATTACATTTATGAAGATGTGAAATGATATTGTAATACATGATTGTAACAGAAATTAGTCAGAGTAAACACAGTACTCGTGCTGTGGATAACTAATAACTAAGTTCCACATGTATGTATAAATCAGGCTTGCTGTTGCCCACAGACTATACGCTGTCTAGAATCGTACGCCCCCTGATGGCTGCAAACATAATTTTCAGTACACTAATGTCCTAAAGATATATAACAATGCCTGTACTGTGAGACACATACACGTGTTCAAGCCCAGTGACTGTGGTTTCAAGGAGACTTTGGCAGACAGTTATCATATGGCAACTGTATGACAGATGTAAATATACAAATAAATACATAAAAATACCACATTACCTTTTTTTACATTTACCCTTTTTTAGTAAAAGTAAATGAGTACGTGCTTATTTTATATAACTAATATAAAACAACTAGTATAATATATACTAATATATAACTTTTATAACTAATATAGAAACAGAATATTTAAACAAGGGTTTCCCCTCCTAAAAAAAAAACAATTTATTCCCCAGTGATGGTGAATACATTGTTGGTATATACTGCATAATTTGATACATGACCTCCTGACATTAGCAGTACAGCCTCTAAAATTATTTTTAAGAGCTGCATGTTAACTTTGCCAACTGAAATTGAACTTAGTAACTTTGCACAATGAAAGTCCATGTGTTAATAAGGGCTATGTATTTATGCAGAGTACTGCAAAATCACGTGTTCTTGCAAAATTCAGGCAAGGTGAGGGAAATTTGTGTCAAAGTACAACACTGAAGAAAATCCTTTTTTACACAATATTGTCTCTCTCTGGTTGTTACGTCCCTTTTTTTATTAAAAAGGACAACCAAAATAATAAAGTCATAAGGTGTATGTGACAAAGGTGTTTAGTGTGCTGGTCAAACAAAGGGAAAGTTTTACAAATGTGGGGGATGTGAGGACAAGGTTGGTGTCACAGAAACTGAAATTAATATAACAAAATACAAACTGATATATTGTCTATTCTTAAAATAAAACCACCAAAATGTCGAACACAAGAAACCCTTCTAGAACAGTAGAAAATGAATAGAAGCTACAAGGTCTTACAACTTGAAGACCTAGTCATCTACACTGTGTCTGATGGATATTTCCATCTTAACACAAGGCTCACATTACAGAGGATAAATGTATTTAATTCCCATGGACTTTTAACACTGTTCCTACAAATAGTTTTGACGATGAACAGGTCTATTACAGTGATTTGTTCGACAAGGTAGAGAGGGTTGTCAACTAGCCAGAGGAGGTTTGATCTCCTCCAGTCTATGCTGAAGTGTCCTTAGGGAAGATCCTGCCGGCTGTGCAGGGAGTGTATTAATGTGTGTGAATGGGTGAATGTGACTTGTCAAGTGCTTTGTGTGATTATTAAGACTAGAAAAACACTATATAAATGCAGTCCATTTAACATTTTATACATAGTGTATGAGGAAAGTAGGAACACATTATGTATCTGTCCTTAGCAAATAGTAACTCAAAGCAAAAGATTTTCATCTAGCCATCACATTAGGCCAGGGATTTTAATGGAGTTATGATAAGTGTAAACATTTTCAGTTCAGATTAGTCTACACTACGAGTCTACATATCCCAATTTCATACAGACAAATTCGACTTACTGGTCAAAAAGGGTTCACTTCTTCACAATCAATTACATTATATTTGTGTAGCCCATATTCACAAATTATAATTTCTCTCATAGGGTTTAACAAGGTGTGACATCTTCTGCCCTTAACCCTCAAAAGGGGTAAGGACAAACTACTGAAAACCCCTATTAACAGGGGGAAGGGATCATAGAAACCTCTCCCAGGACGGGAGTATTTACAACATTGATTAGAAGAAGCAGTTTGTAGCATAATGGAGAGTAAATGAATTGAGGAGTTATTGTCAGTAATGGTAGAGTATCTGAGTAGACATACTGTATATCAAACAGTTTTGTTGTAATCATAGACTACGATCAGGATCCACCACTACAATCAGATTGAAAATCTTTATATTTGGCTGGTTTAACAATGGCCCTTTCTTCCTAATATACGCAGTACAAAACACAGCTTCTCCGATCGATGTATATCACATATAAACGTGATATACAACATTCAGAAATGTAGACAAATATCTTTGGATTTCAGAGTTAGGCAGACGATGGTGATGTGTCAGTTCTTCTTCTTGGTCTTGGCTGATGCAATTGATGCAGACTTGGAGGTGGAGTTGTAGGTGGAGGACAGCAGCATGGTGAGGAGCAGCAGCACAGGCACCAGCAGGTAAGGAACATAAATGGAGACCAGCAGCCAGCGCTCCTGCACAGTCTGGGGCCCTGGGTGGGGCTTCATAGGGAACTGATAGAAAAGGATGTGGGCTAGGATCGGCACCAGCGTGGTGGCCACATGGGTGGAATACACAATGGCAGGAGTCCTGATCCACTTACAGCCACCTGAAAAGAAACATATGACTTCAGACAGTCACGGACTACAGCCGACTCTCCTCAAAGTATTACAAATAGTCCTTATATTTAGAATAATGTTAGTTTCGCTAAATCATTTTAACCCTCTGGAAAATGGAGGAACTAAGTATAAACATGGCAATGATTCCTTCAAGATAATGTAATGTTTCTGTAAAACCCCTTCAATCAAAACTGAAAGTCATCACTTCAATCACACTTAGATGGCTTCAGTTCAAATCCACTGTGCTGCGTACAGACCCAATATTATAACATTTGACCAAAGGTGCATTTCTTACTATCACGAAGCAAGTGGCTGAGGGAGGAGAAAAAGGCCTGACAGATGAAAGTTTTTTTACCTTGATAATGTATCAAGAGAATAACTTATTGTATGTGCAGCAAATGACTCCTGCTGATAACGATCACATGTCTCTGTGCGAGAGCAAAAATAATCTAATTATAGGAAATTCTAAAGTGAAAATATGGTGGCTGTGTGCATCTGAAGTTGTCAAAGACACATGTGAATTATAAGTAAATTATATGAATATCTTGTAAGATAAAATGAATCCTTTCCCAGCTTCTTATCTCTCCCACAGTTCATGGCAGCTGTTGGATAACACCACATTATTTCAACAGGGCTCCTCTCTTATCAGACACACTAAAGGTTAATCATCTGTGGGCAAGTTTGATGAACAACTGTCTATGAGTTATTGAGGTTTATTCACCATGTGTTCCAGCACTCAGGCAAATACATGTATATGTACGTGCATGTATTTCTAAGAAGCATTTAATAGACGTATGAAATAGAACATTCGGGCAGGTTTTACACAACCTACTGACCTTTTAGGAAAGCATAAGCTGCGATGGGAAAGAAAGGAGTTTGCAACAGACTCTCGCAGAAAATGAAGGACTTGAACCAGACCGGAGGATCCAACATCATGGGGTCTTTATATTCCTCCGCATACCACTTGAGAAGATCTTTGAGCTGCAGGTAGGACGGGGCCACATTGCAGAAGAGTTACTGACACCCCACCGTTCCCGTTTAACGAGCAGTTACAGTACATGGTACTTGGTCTACTTACCAGCTGGGGGTACACATGTCCAGGCAGCAGAGCCTGTAAGTCGATAAATAACGTGATGGGAATGTGAGAGGCAAAGTAGAAGAAGAAGATGAGCTCTAACACGCGTACAGACATTGCGCCTGGTTTTACGGAACCCAAGTGACAGTGAAGGTAAACACGCAGGGAAGTTTCAGCAGCGCGATGTCGCAAAACCGCGTGTTGGTAGGGTGGATCCTATTGGCTCACAGCGAAGGATGGGGGCGTTCCCGGACGCACCATTCACCAACACACGGAGACTATTGGCTGCAGTCTGCTCGAGACTGGTCTGGTCAGAAAGTCCAAAATATCTCCTCGCCTAACCACTAGTCCTCGAGCCCGAGGGAATATGTCACTAATGCTAGGAGAGATTAGAAGGAGAAGCTGTTAGGAGTTAGGAAAGTAATCTGACTCAATTTACACTCGTTTTTAAAAACAACAACTTTATTCATAATAGCAGGTACGCACAACATGTACAGTACTCTGTGCTGTGCGCTGACAATTATAATACAGTTTCCTGTCCAAAACAGAAAATATGTTTTCATTGTATACAAAGGGAACCTTTAATCATTACCCCCTCACAGGAAGAAACGACAAAACAGATTTAATTGTAAATGAAAACCCCCCAAAAGTAACTGTGTTCATTCATTATAAATAGGATGAGAGTCTGACGTCTTTTTGTGTTTCATTTCCATTCAGTCATGTGTCAGGCAACCTATTATGAGTTTGTCTCCATGTAAATGTTTTTAATATTCATTTATTGTTTTTCTTCTCGGTACTGTGTTTCTGAACCAGTGAGTCCTCTGACCCATGTTGTGTAACCAAAGGTATTCTGGGTTTACAAAAATATGGCCACATCGTGGATGAAGACCATGGATAGTAGATTGTGGTGGCAGCTGATCGTGGGTTCATATTTATATACATAATGCCTAATCACATATAATACAATCATTAGCAATACCTCTAATCATTACAAGTGTCATTGCTGCTCCCTTTATCGCTGTCAGACATTTGTTATGTACAAATATTTTAAACATAAATACACCTCTCCATTTATGTTATCCACTATCATCAAAGTTGTAAATATTGTTTAAGTGCTCTGATACATGTGAAATCTAGTTCACTTCTGTCCGTCCTGGGAGAGAAATCCCTTTTGTCAAACTAAAACTGTTGTACTTGTGTCAAAACAGAATATGCACAACGCATCAAATGACTTCAAAGTTAAAAAGTAGAGGCATGGTATCATTTTCTTTCAGTGACAAATCAGCCCATGAAATGACATTACATTTACCGTCCAAACAATATTATTCAATTTCCTGTTGCATCTATTTTTGCTTTTTTATTTTTGATGGGTTGTTTATGTGTGATCATCTCACAGTTGCCTAATTTGAGACAGCACTTGAAAGGCTGCCCTCAACCAGTGATGCAGTGGTGCAGTCAAAACAGTGTGCATGGATTTGAAATGTACAGTAAACTGCTGGATCTGATGTTCCTGTGGTCTATTTAGATGGGATTTTCATCATCCAAGGTGACGCTTGCTGCTCGTAGATATTTAGACTCATGATATTCAGCCTCGTCTGTTACCAGAAGCCCTGAACTCTGGATGTCCACATAATCCTGCAAAGAAGAGGACAGGGAAGTTTTAATTCACCCACAACATACCACAACTATCTACCTAGTCAAACTGTGATGCAACATACTGTATGAGCAACTCATTGAAAGATTTGTTTTTTCTTAAACATTTTTTAATCATGGTTTAAATTCTAGGAAATTACCCCTAAATGTAAATTATTTCTTTCATCTCTGAGGATATTGTGTTATATGAGAGAATTTAAAAGGCATGTGGTTTTATATTCTAGATGAAGTTTGCATTAGGTTTCTTTTCTACATGTTACACATTAAAACAAGGTCAAGAGATTCAAGCTTAGCAAATAATCAGGTAAGCCATTAGAAACATGGTTCAGCCATTCAACAGTTTCTTACTGCATCATTTTCCAGGATGTTCTCCAGCATGTGGACAATGTCTGTGAATGAGGGTCTCAGTGTGTATGGCTCCTGCCAACAGTCCTGCATGATATGAAGGCTGGGGGGATTAGACATTTCAAATCATGTTAAGAACAACTGGGAATAAAGATACAGATGATGATACAACCTGAAACATAGGACATTAGTGAAGATAAGACTGATATTTTTGAAAGAATATTATTTCATTGACTAATGTGTCACAATAAGGGGAGAGGGAGGACTGAAATGCAGGAGCCACAGATTCAGGTGAAAAAACAAAGAGTCTTTTATTGTAGGCAAAACACAAGGAACTTAACGTAAAAACAGGTTTCCAAAAAACTAAAGATCGAAACAGGAAAAAGCAGAAAGCATACGAGCAAGTTGAACAAGGCCAACTGAAAAAGGGAAGCACACAGACTTGTATACACAAGGAGGCTGGGCTGAACACAGGCGAAACACATTAGGATAAGGTGCAGACAATCACAAGGGTGGGAAACAGGTCAAAGTCAGGAAATCAAACTGGAGACACACTGGGAGCATAATATCAAAATACAACAGGAAACAGAATTCAGGGAAAAACAATGAAACGCAAACCAACTCCAAACACAAGCTAAATGTGTATAATCAGAAAGTTTCCAACAGAAACCCGAAAGCTCTTTAGTTACATAGAGCTCAGAGTCATGACATAATGACGATTAATCAGTGACAAGGTCAACATCTAATATCACAGAGATGTCTCCCACAATATACAGCAACACAGAAAAAGCTGGGAAAGCAGCAAATCAACTTCACTTCATGAGCTGAACCCTGTAGAGGGAGATTAATTTGTCAAACTATATAGCAAACTATTTGCAATTTAATAGTTATTCATTACAATATAGCAAATATTGTATGCACTTAAGAAAAACTATGTAAAATGTTGAAACATGAGAGTGCATGAAACAAAATATATGAATCATTATTATTCAGTTTGATTTGATTGATTTTTACTCACATCTCTGATCTGCAGCCTTCAGGGTTTGTGTTTTTGTGACCGATACAGATGTGGTACACCACTGCCTCTGATGTCTCCAGGTCTGGGTATGGTAAGGTACCTGAAAATGTAACGTGTATCTATGAGCACAATGACAAAATAGAGTACAAATAGTTTAAATTGGTTAAATCACCTTTTCCACTGTTAAAATACATTTAGCTTCTCAGGGTCTTTAGTTACCTGCTGTCTTTGAAAGTTAAAGTAATGAGTTTCGTTGAATGATCTTAAGTGGATAGATGAGTTAATGATTGACCCAAAGTGAATGAGATCTTATGAAGAGAACAACATGAAACATTGTTTTGTGTTTGAAACTGTGTCAATCACAAAAATAACTGTTTACTGGATTAATGGTTCTTTATCCTAAGTAGTAAACTTGCCTGTTAGCGCTTAGCTCAAACACTTTATTTTACCTTGTAACACAGAAATAATCAAATGAAAGTCTTGTGTCACTGAAATTAATCAGCAGTTTTGATGGGGATTATAACAACTTTCTGTTTTGGGGGTTGTTTCCACTTTATCTGTCATGACTCTGATATGAAGAGTATTTTGGTTTTACTGTGGACTCTTTTGTTTATGTTTGGTTTTTTTTCAGTAATCATTTTTGGGGTTTTTCAAACACTACCGGACATTTCCACTAAACTTGGTGGAATGATGGGAGATGGGTCAAGAAAGAAAGGGAGAGATATAAAAATAATTGTTACTTTCTTTAACCAGGCATTTTGTACAATACATTACACCTTCTATTCATTATATATATATATATATATATATATATATATATACTACTCTATACTCACCAAATGTATGCATCTCCCACAGCACGATGCCAAAGGCCCACACATCTCCCTTGAAGCTGTAGTAGTTGTTCCTGAAGTACTCAGGTGGGTACCAGCGCAGTGGCACTGGCTGCTGTACAAATTACACATATTGGAAAATGTGATTTTTTTGGGGGGTAAAACTGTTTCATAGTTTAGAAACAGGTGTAAAAAGGTGACATGAGCTGCGATCAAATGAAATAAAATCCAATTAAATTTTACAAAATGGAGAACATTTTTTTAAATTGGCAAAAGAGGTGATACAAATAAAATATAAGTGATGCATACGTACATAAAGAATGCAGAATGTGATTTATTCTAAGGTTTTCAGAATGTGCTGTAAAGCAGTTCAGCAAATGTATTCAAGTCATGTTCTACCAATGAAACTAGTGCTAATGTTTCAATCTAAGAGGGTTAATGATGATTTATTTTAAATTGATACAATTTCAACAACCTGTCATCTGATAAAGTCAAATGTCCTGATGGTGTCATGCATGTCAACTATAAGGAAAAGTAAAATGTGTGTCACCATTATCAGATTCCCCCTGCGTGTGGCTCGTGTTGTCTTACCCGTGGGTTTCTCCAGCGGTTGCTGTGGCGACTTGTGATGCGTGACAAGTCTCGGGCAAGGCCGAACTCTGCCACTTTCACCTCCCAAGGAAACTTATTGACCATGATATTCCTCAGAGCCAAGTCACAGTGCAAAATCTACAGGGAAGACCACAGCGGAAATGTATTTAGTTTTGGTGGAGAAATTGTAAGAGATTGAAACATTACTCATCCCCATACAGAGGAAAGTCTGTGATGTTGTTACCATTTTGGAGCGCAAGTGGTTCATAGCTAGAGCGATGTGGTAAGAGGCGATGGTGAGGAGGCTCGGCAGCTCAGGATCTGCACTCAGGTGGCTTCTGTTGCTCTGCAGGAAGGTCCTCAGAGTGCCATAGCTCACATACTCCATGATCAGAATGTAAGGCCCTGCACAAAGCAATAGACACAGTCAAACTCACTCATAGATATGGTGACACAGTCATAACTCAGAGAGCAGCATGTGTACAACTTTCCCCTCTTTCTTTCCAGCCAGTGGAACAAGTTCATCCTCCCAAAAATACACTGCATGAGTCTCACCCTCAGTGTTGCTCCAGTCCAGTAACTGCAGGATGTTCTTGTGATGCACCAGTTTCATCATGATGGAAACCTCTATGTCCACATGCTTAGAACGGACACCTCAGGAGGGAAAAGACACAGGAATCAAGCACAATATGCTTGATAAGTTACTTTAGCAACATTTGACCATGTGTGAAATGTTGCACTGGCCAAAAAACCCTCCAACACCCACTAACATCCGACCTTTGTCTACAATGAGAACTGATTCAATCAGCATTCACTCCTCAAATGACTCTGCAGTAGTGTTGGATTACAGTATGTCGCTTTTGATTTGAGCGACATACTGATTTTGATGTGCGACTGATGTGCCATTACAGTCACAATTTTCCATAGCTGAAAATTGCCGTCTCCATCCCTAGTGGACATTTTGATCTGGTCCAATTTTGTATGCAGTTTGTCAGTTTGTAAATGGAATGCTGACCCCTCTCTTACAACTTACATGGGTTTTAGTTTTGTGAAAACAATATAATCTTTGTGCCTTTTATCTCAGAAACTGCCCTAAAAGAAATGCCTGTGTTTCTAACCTTCCTTGCTGATCTTGCACGTGAACATGTTGTGGCCTTTACACGTCCCTCTGGTCATCCTGGCCTGGTAGAAGGCGCCCTCCTTTCCTGATTTGATCAGCTGCAGCAGGTTCAGATCTGTCTTAGTGAACCGAGGAACCTTCAATAAATGACATGAGATATTCATAAGAGGCGGCTGGAGGCAGCTTCAGAACAGCAGGGACACGGGCATCCAACAACAAACCAATACCACCCAGGTCAAAGTCACACTTATTGTCCACATTGCACCAGAACTGTCGTATTTTGGCTCCACCTTGAGCTGCAGTGATGAAATGCTCCACACAAAGGCATTAGCTGACAGATCTGCAGAGATGATGGGATGCAGTCATGTCAACATGGAGCAGAATCTCCGAGGAAAGTTTCCAACATCTTGTTAAATCCATGGCACCAATGACTGAGAGCAAAGTGAGGAACTACCTAGTATCAGTGTGGTGTTTCTAATAAAGAGCTCAGTAAGTGGGTATCATGGCGCTCAGTTCACCCTCTGATGCATGTGAGGTGTCCTCTGCTGTGTCCACAGGTGACTGGTGGCAGGAATCAATTGCTAAAATAGATCTAATATCTGACAATAAATAAACATTTCTATCTGAATCGTGCAATGGCGCGGAGAAGTTGGCAGAGTAGTGGTACCTGTGGCCGGCCTCTCCACAGCCCCCTGGACAAGGACCTGACTGGGCTGCTGTGCTGCAGGGGAGCCCGGAGAGGAAGCTCCTCATCTTCCCCCTCCGCTGCTGGGTCCTGCCTCACAGGCCTGACGGGAGCCTCTAGCTGAGGTACAGGGTGAAGCGCCGACTTGCTCACCTCCAGCTCTCTAATGGTACGAATCAAAGAACGGTATCTAAAAGAGAAAGTGGTGTTCATTGTGAAACACACAAGAATACTAAAAGAAATATAAAAGAAAAGAAATCCTATCTGGACAATGTTTCTTAGACTGATTGAAAAGAAAGAGTCAAATTAAAATCGTAGCATGCTAATATGCATAGTAGCTTATAATGACATAAAAGCAGCATTGTTAAACGTTTAAAAGAAGCACCACGACAAAGGTGATATTTATAAACCAGAGTGTAATGCACGTTCAGCCTGTCATGTTAATGTAGGTCAGCCCAGGGTGAGTTTCTGCAGAAATACATGCTGGAGGCCAGTTTGACAGAACAGGAAAACCACACCAGGAACTAACAACATTAACATGAGCAGTGTCTGCATTCCATTTGTATTTACTCCTGCACTGCGCCTGCTGACTCTTAAATGGAATAGAGACATAAAGTAAAGTATTTACACACAAGCTGTTACCTGCTTTGACAAGGTTATATTTATTCTTGTATAAACTCACTTTTCAGTTTTCATAGAATGACATGAAACCCTCTGCAGGATGTTCTGTTAACATAAGATCTACACAAACAGGTAATTGAAAACCTTGACGTACTAACTCAAATGTAGCTGCACTTGTGGATTTAGTCTTGAATGTTTCAGTGGACACACTATGTGTTTGGTATAATCCAGCCTAAGTGCAACTGTACCAAAGATAAAAACACAATCAACGACACTGACACCAGTGAATTCCTCGTGAAAACATTTTGACCTCTCTTACTTTCTGATACACAGGATGCCCAGCAGTGTGAACGTGAGGACGGTGAAGGAGAGGGCCCCCGTGAGGAAGTAGACACCCTTGTCTGAGAGATGATTCGAGCATATTTCTCCACTGGTGTTATTAAGAGCCATCATATGGTCTGCTCACCGAGGGGGACTTTGTCTCAGACACGAGAAGTCAGACCGGAAGATGCCGATCGTGGTATTGAAATACCATCAGTGATCCAAAGAAATGCTGAGCAGAAAGAAAGGTCATGAAATGTAATACTCAGAAACATGGGACTTTCTCTGTGAACGGAGCAATGCCCCCAAACAATATTACACAGAGGAGACACATTAAGCTGATACATTTACATTCAATGTTTACGATACAACGGAGCCTCACCTGTGGTTACCTGAACACCAGATCATCCTTAAACTGACTGGGACACCAGTGGAGTTGGAGCAGTCCGTCTGGGTCTGTCCTGTTTATTGTGCTCAACAATTCAACATGGTCTTGTGCTAACCCTGTCTGTACTGTCACCAGCAGGAGACGTCATTGCATGTCAACCACCAACGAAAGCAGAGGAAACGCACTGTAGCAGCAGGCGGTTTGAGATGCATGACACTGTGTCACCTTCCACCTATGACTTAACTGCAGTCATATCATCTACCACAGATGTTAAAACACAACTTAAACAGGCAATGACGGATCAGTGATGGGATTATCAGAGGTGTGAAGGTCTCAGATGAAACAAAATATCAAACACAATGAATCAAGTTGAGCTGGTTTTGTTAGATTCAGATCACATAAGCAAGTTTGCCATGTTCTTTCAACCAAAAATGCTCAGAATCATTGAATCTAGTTACTTTTATGTGTGGCACAATGGTGGAGTGGTTAACACTGTTGCCTCAAAGATTCTGGGTTTGAACCAGAGCCTTTCTGTTTGGAGTTTGCATGTTTTTCTGTTCTGTGCTGTGTGGGTTTACTCCACGTACCTCAGCTGGTTCATTGGAGACTAAATGTCTCACATCTAAACCAGGTGTGAATGGTTGTATGTCTATGAATGTTGGGCCTGTGATATGCTGGGGACCAATCCAGGGTCTCTCAGCCCAATGCCAGCTGGGATTGGCCCCAGCTCCCCCGGGACCCTCAAAGAATAAGAGGTTTAGATAATGGACGTAAACTTATAAAGAGAAAAAACATGATATATATATATATATCTCAAGTCTGACTTGTTAAATGTCTCACTTATTTATCCTGGTGAATTCCTGGAGAAACATATCAGACAAAATTTAAATTAAAAGAAATGAGGTGGAAGTGAGAATCACACTTAAGTCTCCTGAGCTGTTTAGGGGAACTCAACTGTAGAAAACACAATAGAATGGGTTAGTAAGACAGAGAGGCGGAAAAGAAAAGCCCCCTCACACGTGTGTGGGACAGAAATATTTTCTGCAATGAGGGCAAGTGGGGAAGTTGCTGCAGAGACCCTGAGTGTGGTTTCCTCTCTCATCTGCAGATAAACTGCACCAACACCACAGGTTCCACTGATGGCTGTACAGCTACACACTGAAATAATGCAAATGTCAAATCATGGTAAATGGTAATGTTTAGAAGGTGCGATGTAACACACTAACACAATGTATTCACATAGTGGATGAAGTGAAGGTTTGACCTGCTGGTGGCGCTAGATAATAAGTCAAGGCAGTTCAAGGTCTTGTTCGGAGCCAGTGCTTTGCTCGAATAAGTTCTTTGTGTGTTGACAAATCAAAGAATTGGCTCTTGGTGAGATAAACTGGTTCCACTCTGGCACCAACACTTTGCTCGTCTAGACGTCTAGAAGAAAGAACTGTCTACGTCAGGGGCTGGAGGCGGGATTAGTATTATACAATTTTTATAAAGAGATGTTGCGTGTTGTCTACAAAGAAGATTGAAGATGTTTTTAAATGAAATTGAAAAAAATATGCTGTAGTCTGCTGTTGTAGATGCTGCGCTTGAAGTCGGTGCTAGTGTTACAAGGAAATCATACAGAGGCTCTAAGGTGAATCTAGCCACTTGAAAAGCTCTGTTCTTAAAAGGTTTGCGAGCTGAACCAGCTCTGAAGCCGCTTTAGCACCAGGTTCACCTTGGCTGAAAAAAGGTATAATTCATGAATGTCTGTACCAACTCTTCTTGTAATCCATCCGCTCCAGAACATGGTGATGGACCGACCAACCAGGTGAGTGTCAGTCCCACAGCCACACCCCCATCATTTCTGACAACAAAAACTGCATTGCCCCCCCCCCCCCGGACATAAATGAAAACAGTCTGCTGTCATTTTTTGCTCTGCAGAATTTAATTCATTTGTTGGATATTTTGTTACAGATCAACAGTATCACTCCATATACAACTACAAGTACAGTATTTTGTACAGTTCATATTCAAATACATACTTTTCATTGGCTTATTTACAAAACACATTTTTATGTACATGTTTTCATGTCAGTGCAACGTCACTTTCTTTCAACAAACACCTTAAAAAAATTTCTTTAAATTAACACGTCTGGTTCAGATCCAACAGAAATGAACTTAAATAAAAAGAGGCTACAGACACTGACAGATAGCTCAGTAGTAGATTGCACTGTCTGCGACCCTGAACCTTTCTTCTGGTGGGGGTGGGGGTGCGGCAGGGCTTCTAGAGCGGGGAGGGGTTTCCGATTTGAGCCCCGCGTTTTACAGGATCAGCGTTCGCCCAGTTTCAGCTTCAGAGCTCAGTTCTGTTGGGCCGAAAAATCTTTGTTCCGGGATTATAAAAGTTGTGCTGAAATTACCCTCAACTCTAAACATTGTATTTTTGCTAATACAGTTGAAACCACAGGTGTAGTTAGCATAGCATCACACAAGTAGTCGCTTGAGGGCCAAAGAGGAGTAAAATAAGTTGACAGCTATTGCAACATTAAAAGGAAGCAGACATTTCCAATTGGGGACTAAAGAGACAGATCCTTAGTTAAATGCTTCCCTTTGAGCCATGTGATGACAAACACGGACAGAAACTGGACATGGGCTACAGCTCGGTGCAAAGGAGGGAGGAAAAAAAAAGAGCTCATTCAAAGAGAGCCCTTGTATGTACATTTCCATTTGTTCAATAAACATACTCTGCAAAGGAAGGGAGCATTGACAGAGATCTGTCCACACACAGATGTCCATAATGACACCACCTTCTCATAAATACAGCAGCTAAAAGGGGCGAACACAACGATTCATCTCATGTGATCTAGAAGACAAAGTGGGAAAATCGTCCGCAGTCTGTTCACAGTGATTAGAGTCCCACACAGCAGACTCATCTCTGCTGCAGGACTCTGCACAGCAACACATGCGTTTGTTCATTACAAACTAACCTCAACAGTCACATCAAACCTTCAGATAAGAAGAGCAACAGAGTTTAGAATTTACATTTAACGGGTATTTAGATTCAGCACAAAGAGGAAAAGAAAGTTGGGTCCAGTGATGAGCGATAAGATAACAGATATAACTACTGTCCAGACACATGCCTTAGTTCTCAACAGATTCAACAGGCTTTGGTTAGTTTTAAGTATAAATAAACAGTCAACTTAAATCATCAGCCGATCTGAAATGTTGTCATCGTTTCTGGAGTTGTGTTGTGTTTTTCGTGTATTTGTCGAAATCCAGTGGGATTATGATGATATGATATATGATATGACACTAGGGATTCATTTAAATGACTGTCTCTCACTGCACCACATCACCTACCAATGAGTTCACATAGACATAATTTGTATTCTGGGTCCATGGGGGCAGATTAACCCATGAACAAGAACATGAATAAAGTTAGTTTATGATAAATTAATAAAAGATAGATTCAACAAAAATAATGTTTAGAAATACAATTATAATGACAAGTGAAATACTGAAGGTATTAAAACTAGATTTGGACACTGGACCTCCTGAGGCCCTTGTCAAATAAGTTCATATCTAACTGCACATAGTATCAACTAAATTAGCAGTTTTTTAAATTAGTTTTGGGGCCATAAGAGTCTGGGAAGTGGAGCTGGCCACTCTACCCAGTTAGTAATCCAGTGTTACTGAAGCTTCCACAGATATTTAGCAGGGTCAACTTCTCACCCATCTGCAGGGATGTACAGGTTTACTCCATGACATTGTGACATTGTTGTTGAGTGTGGTTGGAGGTTCAGGTAAGTGCCAACACAGCCATCAGTGACACCAGGAACACTACAGCTGCTACCACTACTACTACTGGACCATCTTCTACTCCGGCGATATGTTGGACATATGTTTAACTTCAATTTAAGGGAGCAGTCTTCACATTCCTTCTTTACCTACAGCCATTGAGCTGAAGAATATGATTTAGAAAATCTTGGGAGTAAATTTAGAAAGAAGTGAGCTTGACAGACTCTGTAGCCTGCTCCTCGTGTCTCCTGGAGACTTCAGGTTTGAGGCTACTAGCAGCTAATTTAAGTTAAATTGCACTATAGGTGATGTAGAAGCCAGGTTTTGACTATAACTAAGAATTTGGGGAATTAAAAAGACAACATATTTGGATTCCTGTTTGTTAAGCTGTCCAGGTAAGTTCAGGGGTGCTAGAGGAGTGTGATGCTAAATCTGTGGAGCAGTCTTTAAAATTACTCTTTAAGTAACAATGTTAAAATGAAGATGAATTAATTTTTGATCACTTCTTTTTCTCCTTTCTTATTTGGGAGGGTGCGAACGTTAGTGTCACGGACGGGTTTGAATCTCACCTGCAGTGGGTGAAAGGTACACGTTGGGACAGAGCTGTGAAGATGAGCCTGACTGGTCAAAGTGTGGCTTTGAGATAAATATCATCCCTGACCTGAAGGGGCTCCTGAGGCCTGTCTCAAAACAACAAATCTATATCAAAAAAAAAAAACCAATGCATGTGCAGTATAAAAAGAAAAGGAATATCAAACATATGCTGTGTATTAATTATTATATAAGCATGTCTCTTCTGAAATCATGGCACCTGTCCTAAGCAAATCAAAGATTCCTGCTCAAGCCTTTCAGAGATTCTCAGCGAAGTTATGGATACACACAGATCAACATTGCACAAATCAACACTGATATATGGCAGCTGCAGGATGAAACAGTTTTGGCAAAAGCGCCTAATTTCATGTGGTCATCGGGATGTGTGTGATTATACCCATAGGGGGGGCAGATTTATTGGGTGGGGGTGAAATGTTTGTACCATGTCTCCTACAGGAAGGACGCATTTTTATATTATTAATACTGTCAGACTTTTAGGGTACAAGTGGCTGAGCGGCTGCAAGAAGCAATGAGGTAGCATATGACTTAAATCTTCCTTCGTGAAACAATCACTACTAGAACCACTTTTTTAAAAGTTTACCAGACACCAAATTCCATAATCATGTTGACTTGTGGCATCAAATGTGATATCAATGCACACGGTTAGGGCTCTGTTTACACCTGGCATTAAAAGTGTCTTCAATCATTGGCTGTGCATTTACAAATAGAAAGCATTACGTAGTCTTACTATTTTCCTTCTGCAGGTAAGATATCCGGGCTCAGATCACACGTTAACTCCAGTTGTCTCTTTTTTCTCCACTCTGACATCACAAATGATAAATGCACAATAACAAAGCAACATCACTTCATGACTTGGCCATACTGGCATACATTCAGAGATGTGTTAGTATGCAAGTATATGTTACATGTGTGTTATAGCGGATGTTGTTCACGTGAGGAGGAGGAGGGGTAGGAAGGGGAGGAGGGGTTGAGCAAAGTGCACCAGCTTAGTGCTTTCACCGGGGCTTCTGTGTTGTCTTGGCAAACCTTTGCACTAATCCATGTTTGCGATCAAGTGTAGAAAGTGCTGCCGCGCATCCCTACAGACGGAGAGCACAGTTTGACTCTGGTCATTAGCAGTTTGTGAGAATTCTTCAGACTGATCAGAATGTCTGGTGCGTCCTGCTCAGAGCAGCAGGTGGCAGCAGAGATCAGGCGTAGTGCTGGCTGATGGAAGACAATGCGCCATCACTGGAGGACACAGTATTTCTTGTAGTCAGACTCAAAGTCTTCGTCCATGCTACTGGTGTCGGCCATCTTCTTGCCATCGATCTTTGGCAGGAACTGGGAGTAGTTTACACCTTGCTGCTCGTAGAAGAGGATGTAGGCTGAGTCGGTGTCGACTTCCTCCGAGGGCACTTCCTAAACATGAAAAAAAAATATATGAGTTCTGTTTGTTATGTGTGGGTGTGACATTGTATGTTTAGCCAATTTAACTCTAAAGTAAATATGCTATGAAAGGTATACTGTGAAATACAAACATATAAACTGTTCTGCTGTTTTTTACCTTACAACTGCTGTCGTTGTAACAGTACCACTTCTCATTGGGGTTTTTGGCATACGTCACATAGTGGCCTCCTCCCATGATTCCTGAATGGCACTGACAAGATAAATCACAACAATATTTTGATTTGTTTCAAACAGTAAGTCAATTATAACTATCCGTATGGCAGTGACTTACTGATATTGCATAGAGGTTGTAGATGGCGTCCAGACACATGTTGTCTCTGTGCTGAAGCAGCGAGTTGTCGGCATCCATGTTGCTCTCACTGCTGCAGTCTGAGCTCATCCCGTTGGTATCACCGTTCAACAAGACCACATCACAGTGGCTGCTGGATGCCTCAGCACTGCACATTGACTCTGATGCGTCCGCTGGTCCAGGAAGGCCCATCACCCCAGCTATTGCACTCCCCTCTGTGTCTGCCTGTGCAGCATCCTCCCGGGGCTCAGCCTCCGGATTTGCAACTGCATCCAGGTTTTCCTTGCTGTTAGACAGGCGGTGTCTGCTGCCCAGCTGAGGCAGGCGTAGTCGGCCAGGCCTTCGCCCTCCGCTCTTTGGGCTACTGGAGGGGCTGCTGGTCCGGCTGAGAGAAGGAGCGGACTTCCTGCTCGAGGCAGGGGAGGCTGTTGGGAGACCACGGGGGAAGCAGCTTGGTGATAAACTGCTCTGTTCTGTTATACTAAAATTGCTTTAGTTCAACATTATTTCAGGCTCTCAAGAAATCATCAAACACACAGTGTAATGAGCAACATGTGGTACCTTTGGGGAGGTTGCAGAAGCCAGCCGGAGCAGAGATCGAGGACAGGTTGTCTTCTCCGACCCTCAGTAGATCCTCACTCTCACTACGTGAGTGGAGGCAGTGCTGCTCCAGATCTCTTGGAGCCAGGAAGGCGCTGGGGTCAAAGTTCCCCCGCGGGAACTTGACAATCTTCTGGGACTTGATCCAGCGACCATTAACAAACTGGAAGCGCTTCAAGTGGACAATCTGGTGAGGAGACCACACAAACAGGGTTGTCCTATTGTTGATGCAAAGGTAATTGATAATACTGATCTCTCGGTAAAAACTAGAACAGTTAGACAAGAGCTCAGGTCCGACAGAGTCTTATAAGTATGCCACTGACCAGAATGGGTGGCAGCCTCCAGAGGTCCAGTTTTTTCGTGGCTAACCGGTGGGTCTTGCACTTGGAACAGTAATAGAGCTCATCCTCTCCCAGCTCCTCTTCACTGGTGAAGGCCTTCAGACAGCTGTCCAAACTGATGGGCTCAGCCTGGGCCCGACGGGACTGCTCCACACTGCAGTGCTCCTCCACGATCTGCAGAGAGACCATGATGTGATGAGACTGCATGGTGTGAGGATGTATTCACAGTACACGGTTCATCAATACAGTGAAAGAAAAATGTGTCGAGTCTGTTGATCTTTGAGTCCAAGTTAACATTTCCCTCAAGGTGGTCCTGAGAAATCACGTTCTTGTAGGACAATGCTCGTAAGTATCAGGCTATCAGTTATGGTTAGAGTAAGTCTGCATAAAATGAATGCAAGTCTGTGATGTCCCAAACAGTGAATATGTGAGTGCAAGTCTCACCCTCTCCTGGGAGGTCTGGTAACGGAGGTGCAGGGCAGTGGGGTCCCAGTCCACAGCAATATAAGCATTCCCAACACAGGCTCTGTCCTCTGTGCAGTCTATTGTACAGCCTCGACAGAACCTGGAAACATAAAGATGCAGCTGCAGTACATACATTCACTTGGGCACAGAAATCTGGAACCCATCCCTTAAAAACTATCCTGGTTTGAATTAAATCTAATCATTCTGATCAACCTTACGCAAAAACAAGTGGAGATTTCAATAGATTTTATTGGGTTTTCTGTTTTCAAACAGTGTTACTGTAGAAAGTGAATAATAAGAAATACCTTATATCAAGGTAGCTATACGCCATTAACTATTTGAGTATTAGCAAGTGTGTCTTTAATAGTCATAAATTCACTATTAACTTCCAAGGTGTGCTCAAGCTACTTTTTGGGGTTTTGAATTCCCTGCAAACTTTGGCAACAATTTGAGCATGTCTAGGCCCTGAAAAAGCCCCAAAAGGGAAATACAAATCCTTCGGAATACAATAGGGCCTCCCACAGGAGGTGCTCGGGCCCTAATAAGGGTTTTATAATGGCTAATAAAGAGCCAATATGCTCCCAATATTCATGCTGACAAGAAACATATTTAATTTCTTATCAAAAACCGAGACAACATCTCCCCAGTACCAAATGTGTAAGAACATGTCTGCATGAAAGAAATCTTACCTGTACCAGGGACACCAGGCACACGAGTTACCATCCTTACCCACGACCCGCAAAGTGAAGGGGTACTGGTAGCCCATACTGTCATCACTGCAGGTTCACAGATGTGGAGGAGACAGAATGAACCATTAGTTTTCTTCTGATGTCAGGCTTACTATTCTGTGTTACAAAACTATATGTGAATCAGCTCTGGCCATTCACCAACATGATCTCTTTGCTGTGCAACACTGAGGCTACGTTCACACGATTACATTTTTATTTCTAAACGCCATTTTAAAACTAAACTAAACTGAACTCTATCCAGACAAGTGGTGTAGCTTTATACCTGAAACAAAACCATTCACATACATAGATACAACAGAGAGCAGATGTTCTTGTCAGCATTTAGTTGCTTTGTTGCAAAATACTAAAAATGAGAAAGACAGGGAATTCTTTTCTGGTGAGTGAAGACAAGGTGGAACTGTTACATTAAGTGTTAGCTACGCTTTGCTTTCCTAAAGTCTCAGTTGCTTTCTGTTCTGACTAAACACAACTTGTGTCTGCATCTCAGGATCTGGTGTCTCAGACAAATGTTTATCAATATAGAGCAATAAAAAATAAAAATCAATATTTGTAAGAACACTGACATTTTAGTAAATACCCCCCAGTCAGATGGAAAGGATCTGTGTCAGCTTCCTTGCTTACTTCAGCAAAAAGATACTAGTATAGTATTGTGGCGTCTTTAGTCAAACAGGGCAAACTGATATTGTTCATGTAGAGAATACATAACAAATGACAGGAGGAAAGTGTCAACCTACCAGTCCTGGGCATGGTTACTAGCTTCCTGTGGTGGGAGTGGGCTGGCCAGACGGGAGACTTGGATCCAGACGGCGTCATACAGGTCTTTCTTACTGGTGTGGACAGTGCAGGGAACTATGAGGGGCATGCCGAACAAACTGGGCCGATTCTTCTGAGATGACAGGAAGTACAGCTCTGTGCGCATCTGAAAGTGGACACAGTAGAGTGTAAGAGCTGGGACTCAGCCATGTCAGTTTGCTGCTTACTCTCATTGACTGGGAATCTGTGTTAAAGCAGCTGTTACATAATATAAGGAAAACTATTTTTGTAGCCGGAATCATTTTTTAGATTATTATGTTAATTCAATAATAATTCTAATTATTATCACAGATTATACATTTAAAAATCTTCCATCCATGTATCCACAACACTTGTTTAAACATGCTGTACAGCTCTCACCATCTTCCTGTGCATGGCGATGATGTATCCAATGAACGGACTTTCCTGCACCGGTGTGATGTGTCCGTTGGCGACTCCAATGGCCAGGGGCGTGTCAGGGCTGCAGGGCACCATAGTGCTGGGCCCACCGTTAGGGATGAGGACAGGCTTATTGGCCAGGTGCCCATTAGCAGCTGAGCCATTGGCCACTGGGGTGATGTCTAATGAAGTTGAGAAGAGAGAGGCACAAAGAAAGGAAAATACTGTCAAGTGTCTAGTCAACTGTGGACTCTCAGACAGAGCTAAGGTTAATACAAACACAGAGTGGGAGTTGTCCAGCTCACCTGTCAGTGTGGGCGAGCTCAGGGACGTTGGTGAACCTGGCACCGGGATCTCAAACGCACACAGGAAGCCGTTTACTGACAGACGCACCTTCTGGTTGTCCTGAGGGAAGTTCTACACACAACGCATCGGTACATCAGACAGAGTGTTTCATTGTAATTCTGCACAAGCACAAGTACTGTGTATCTGTCAAGAACAAGCACACACAAAACCTTGTGTTTCTATCTCAGTGAGGACATTCATTGGTATACATTCCATAGCCCCCTCAAACAGGTCTTTGAAAAAGTGAGGCCTATTTAAAAGTCCTCACTCCATAATGTGTTTAGTCAAAATGGTCCCCAACCACCAATGAGACAGCTGGGCTCTGTGCATGTGGACTGTGTGTATTCCTGGAGGAAGGAAGAAAGTAAAAACCAACCCCTGCAAACTTCAGCAGACATTCTCTTTAGTCTGGAAGGTTTCTGGTCATTTGATTTCCACAGTTGCATTTGAACAGTGGACATTTTAACTTGGAAGCACTTCGATACATTTGTATAGCCTCCACTGCTGTGTGGGCATCACTTAGCTTCATTACAAAGCAGCTGCTTAGAGGAGTGTTACCACAGGGTTTGAGAAGGCAGAGATCGTATCAGCAGCTGACATGTCTTGACCTGGTATTGCCCTGTTGTATTTGAGTGTGTTGATTTGTGGTTATTCTGCCACCCTGCCTGAGGATGGTGCTGTTCACATGTTCTGTGTGTTTTTTTCTTTTCCTCCTGTCTCTGTTAGAGTGGCAGACACCCTGAGAGATAGATAGATTATTCCTGTTTGGACTGCAGTCTGCTGTGACACTGGTTGTTGTTGGGATTGGGGAAAGGGAGAGCAATTTGAATGCTGTGCTCAGTTGCTCAAGTTAAGCTTACTTTATGAGACCCTTTTAAATCTTTAAACTGTCCTTATCTGTCTTTGTAATGTAGGGGGCGACACACATGTGATGTTACTAGTCTCTAAAATAAAAGCTTCTGACCCAATACAATGGACATAACATCAATTTGGTTAGAAAGTAAGAAAATGTTTGTTTCTTACTTGCCTGCACTACTGTTGTATGTCTGGTAAAATGTCAATAAAGTCTGATTTGATTTGAATGAACTTTAATTTAATATCAAATTGTGTTGTAAAGCACCAAAGATAAAGTCTTTAAAGTACTCTGTGTTTCCAGCTTTGTGAGCCGAGGTGCGGTGCAGTCAGTCTCAGTACCTTGATGTTGGAGGTGTGGACCTCAGCCAGAAGGATCTGCTCCGGCTTCAGACTGCAAAGTTCACTCAGCTGTTTCTTCAGTCCCGTGTACTTTTCATCCATATTCAACCTCAGCCCATAGCGCACAGGTGTGGAGCCGTCCAGTTTAATGACTACAAACATACAACATGGCAAGGGTCAGTCGTGTTATTACAAGAAGGAATTCAGTCTAAGAGTCTCTGTCCCCGTCTTCCAGCCTCCTCACCTGTGATCTCCAGATGCATGGAGCTGTCCATGGGCAGGGGTAAAGACAGGAAGTTGAAAGGGTCAAAGCGAGCGCTAATGTGGCCACAGGTCTTACATTTCACCTGGGACTTGAGCTGACCGTGGAACAGATCCACCACGATGGAACGGTTCCTGCGCAGGTGGTTCTCCCAAGCCTGGAGGCATGGACACACACACAGACACACACATATAAACACATTGGGTTGTGCGGATCACACACCACTAATCCTGCAAATCCCTCCCCTCAGGACAACCAGAATCAAACAGATCATCAATACAGCTCCATTACCAATTTAAAGGAAAGCGCAGCTGATGGACTGACTGGTATCGATTGCTCTGTTCTCTCCTCATCCGTTGACTTTCAGAGTGGACACCAGAGGATGTTACGGCTCATTACCAAAAAATATCTCAGGAGAGGGAGGCTAGATGCACATCTGATTCAGAGAAGTTGTGAGTGGCCTTATCCATTGGCTTTTACACTAATTCATCCTCCATCCTACAACTGAGTTCATCCAAATTTTGCTGTGCTGTTTTTTGCTTGTTATTATATTAAAGTCAAATAGAGATTCTGTCAATTTTAAGGTTATGAAATAACAGAATAATATTGCAAAAGTAACCCCCCTATTGTTTAACTCATTCAGCATTTCAGATTACTGTGTACTTTGTTGCAGTTTAAGCTCCAGTTCCTATATCTCCCAAAACAGGTGGAAAAAAGCATTGAAAACACAAACATATTCATTAGTTGTTCCCTTGATGGAGGTAATGGATGACAGCAAATAATAATTCAAGTTTCCTTTATCAGAAGTCGCCACTGACCTTCACAGTTAAGTCTGAAATATACTCAGATTGTATGTGTGAGGAGACAAGACCATTGTCTTTGAACTGTTAAACACAGGCCTCCATAAACATCGTTCACTGAAAAACTAAATATATGAATACGTTTCCTGAAACAGATGACTTCACACACTGTCCAATCCACTTGATTCTTTGCAGCATTAGTTTTGAGAGTAAAAGGCAGAAATAGGACTTCAAAAAGGAGACCGTGCTGAGAATCTGTAAAGGCCCCGCAGACACATTATTGAGTGATGAGGTACAACACAAAAAACATGATTGTGTTTCTCTTATCTAACATAAGAAATGTTTTGTTTTCCTTCTTTCTTTACTTTGTTTCTTTCTTACTGTTACTCTGTCTTTCTTTCTTCCCATCTTGCTATGAATTTCTTTCTATTTTGCTATGAATCTCTTTCTTTCATGCCATTACTCTCTTTTCTTTCTATTATTACTCTCTTTCTATTTTGTATCCTCTTTCTTTCAGTCTTTCTATTATTACCCTCTTTCTTGCAATTACTCTCGTTCTTTGTATTATTATCTTTCTTTCTTTCTATTATTATCTTCTTTCTTTCTATTATAACTCTCTTTCTGACTATTCTGACTTAATGCTTCACTATGTTAACCAGCTGATCAGCAGCAAGACAGTCTGACAGTCAAACACGCTGATTCTCAAGTTGTGGAATTATGAAGAGCATCATTTTTGAATGATGTCTACGAGCTGCGTCCTGCATGTTTCTTTTTACATCTTGAAAACCTGGACCATGATGCCAGAGTGACATATATATAGGACTTATTCCAATTGTAGATAGCTGTGTCAGCGGTGTGACTGACCTCAGAGGCCACCTCCCAGTCAGGCCGGCCATCACTGTCCTTCAGCTCCACGTAAGGTTTCTCATGGACTCGGTTTAGATCTTCATGTAGACCATCCAGCAGGAAGGCTAGCAGCTCCTGGGAGTCCTGCTGCTGGAAGCCATTGAACCGTGGGGCATACTTTGCTATCGTCCACTGAAGAGGAAGTAATATATATAAACGTAGATCAAATATTTGTATTTTAACTTTACTTTTAAACGTATTTTCAAAGACAAAACGTCTTCTATTTCTGAGACACTGCACAAATATGTAAAAAAAACAGGGATTCAGCTGGCAGAAAGGTGAAAGAAACAGTTAAGTACAACTTGAACACAGATTCTAAACAAAAGCTTTGCATGGCAGACTGTTAGACAATCTCAAGACTGATGAAACTGCTCACTCTGAGTTTGAGGGGAGCCACATTCTTCTGTGTGCCGCTCCACAGCTCCATCACCAGGTCGCCGTAACACTTGGCCATGTGACCTCGCATTCCAATGGGATTGGTTCTGCAAATGCACCAACACAGGACCGTTAAAATTAAAAGCTCTGAACAACGGTGGCAAGATGTATACAAAAAGTGATGCACTTAAGTGGCACCTATTGAGCTCATAGAGGTGTCTCCCTGAGATGAAGTAGTCTGAGAGTGGCTTGGTGTTGCTGACACACTGGATACTGGAGTTCATGAAGCAGGTGTTGCCAAGGTTACTGAGACCAGTGGCGCCTTTCTCTGTGGGAACTGCGTTAATAAACAAGGACACACTGATCAGATTTACAGAAATAGCTGAAGGAGGCAAAACGATGGAATCTACGGAATCATGATAACAAATGTATTTGACTACCACTTATGGCCCTTCCTGTTGCATATATGACAAAAATGTGAAAAATAAAGAAGTAAAATTGATAACCCACATTAGGGCCAAACTGTTTTTGGATGATACATGCTATTCTAAAAGTATTTTCAAAATACTGTAAACCTGTTTGGAAAAAGATAAAACAGAATATATTTCTCTCTCTCCTTTATTTTGGCCCTGATAGAATAAAATTAAGTAAAGTTGCATGACATCAATATAAGCTTTAGATTGTCTCCCTATTATTTGTGGAGATGTTAGGGAATTACATTTTTGTAATATTCTGCTTGTGTACAAAAGCAGTGAGCTCATCATGACCGTGTCTACCAGCTTACCTTTGTGTCTGTCCATCTTACTACTGTTGGCAATGAAAGACATCTCCTCAGGCCAGCTCATATCTTTGTTCCGGACTGTGGCAGAAGAGTAACAAATTCCTCTGATTAAAACATTTCACTCCCAATTTCATGTGCCAGTATTCAGAATGACCTATTATTGATGAAAATATCTGTTCATTATAACTCTGAAGAAGGATTTTTGCTTATCCTGAAGAGAACTTGAATAGAAAAGGGGATGTGTTTCATACCTTCTATAACTAGCTGCTGCTCATCATGGATCTTCAGACTCTCTAGTGTGTGATCTTCATCATCCAGGAGGGTGAGGTAGTTCTGCAAAACAATGAGGAGAAAAAACATATTCCCAAATGTTTATTAAACTAATTGAGAAAAAAACAGTATCATATATATATATATATATATATATATATATATATATATATATAGAATGCCCCCTTTATATTTACATCTAGAGCGGTTCCACTTTATGGAGGCTGACATGTTGTACACACTTAACCTTTAATCAGACTAGTAGTAGTAGTGCAAACAAATCAAAGTAAAAGGCCTTGCATTATAGTAGTAGTGGTGAGGGAGTGGGGTGTGGTGACCACTTAAAGGGGCCAAGCTGAGACCATAACAGGACACAAACTGACCTTTGCATCCCTCCTGCACCCACCATCAACAACCATGGGAGGTTTTGTACCAAATACAGGCTGATAAATAGCTAATATTTAGCCCAATATACGATTAAACAGATGTGTGAAACCCCCAGTACATGTGATGGGGAATGTAGTGACAGCTCTGTGGCCCACCTCACTGTTGTAGAGCCAAAGTCTCATGTCCTCCTCCTTGATGCGGAGTCTCTGGGACAGGTAGAAGTGGATGTCCTTGATGGTGGCCATACGGCTGAAGCAGCCCGTGTAGGCCAGCACCCTCTTGAGAGGAGCATTGGGGGATGGAACATTACCTGCTGGATTGTACAAAGAAGACAGGACATTTATTTGTCTTGTTTATGGCAAGACAATACAAACTGCAATTTTAAAATCCTTCTGCATTTTAAAACTTATCTGATTGGTTGCTATGGCAACCATAATTATGGTCTTATGCACAGAAGATGCCTACAGATGCAAGTAATCACTGACATAATTGACCCACATGATCATGGATACTAACGACAGCATTCAGCTGACTGAGGATTAGTTGTAAGGAAGCAGCAAGGAAGGGGCAGTCAGTCAGTGCAAACTTGATTTGTCAATCAACTTAGTGGACAACGATTGGATTAAATCAAATGCAAACCAATCAATATTAGTCCTGTTAAATCAATACAAAAGATTCATTTCATTGATGTTGATTTGATTAAAGTAATGGTTTTAATATGCTACAAAGTGTAAATCATCACGCAGTCTTAACCATCAACACAGACTTGCCATTCAATTATACCACTAGAGAAAAACATCCTCTGCTCTTTTTGAATGCTGTTCGATCTATATTTGATACTTTACCACATGTCAGGCGAGGGTCTAAATGCCGAGCAATGACAAGGAGCTGCTCAGACAGAGAGTGAGTCATGGTGGAGGACTAGGCTCCACTGGGGACTCAGGTCTGTGGCCTGAAAGCTGATATGTTGGCGGGATTTGGATCAGCGCTCTCCTGCTGAGTGCTGATGCCATCGACAATCTGATTATACTGGAGCAACGCTGCATGTCTCTGCTTAGTGCTTTGTCATCTTGTTTCTTTTTTCAATTACGCATTTTCACTTCATACTTGTCCATAATATCCATTTAGACATCAAGCAAAGGGATGATAAGAATAAACCCAGGAGACGTTGATTTTCAGTTACTGTGGGAGTGAGTGGGTGTGTCCATTGTGAATAAATACTAAATTGCTTAATTTGGTGGAGAGCAAACTACATGAAACAATGTGACAGGAAATGAATGCTCAGCAACATTATACACCCTATTCAATTGTGGTTTTGCTTAATCTTTGTTGCTTCAATTTTTTTATTTCTTTAACGTTGCATTTTTTGATGCATCAATTTCATGGATCATTCATATATCTAGATGAGTGCGTACAATTTGTTACAACTTGATTGAATGGTACTGTATGTGTGTTTTCTTCTATATAAAATGTATTTATTGTAAAAGGGAAATGAAAAAGTTTTCTTCATTATCTCCACCAAGGATGTTACTGTATGTTTCTATCTGTGCTTGTTTGTCCATTTGATTCCTTGTTTGTTAGCAGGATTATGCAAAAAACACTATATATTGTGGAGGAGTGGGGCATGACCCAAGGAAGAACATTGAATATTGGTGTGGATTCAGATCAGGGGCAGATTTTCAATTTCTTAAAAATTGCGAGATGGGTGTGTTTCAGAATTTTTGTTGATTTCTCAGAGAGTAATTCATGGACCCTGATAAAAATCCTGATCGAGTGAATTTAAAATGTGATTTCATAGACACTGTTGGACCTTGGCTGAGTTATGCCCTCTACCTCTATGGCCACAATGAACGATGAACAGAATGTGTGTGATTAAAGCTACTTTTGGTGGAGTTTCTATAATCTGGTTCATCATAGATTTTGGTGCACTTCTGTAGCTCCACCTCTAAGGGACGAGGAAGGACGAGGGCAGGTTGATGAACGGCAGAAAATATTTTCATCTGAGGTAACGAACATTCCTCCTACAATGTCTTTCCACTTGTAGCAATGTCAATTTGTATTCAAAATAAGGGCGAGTTAGTGTTTGAAATTACATGGGATGAAGGATTTGCTTTTGTCAATTATAGATACTTTTTTGTTGTTTTGTAAAAACATGATAAAAAAAGAGGGAAAAACAAGAGTGAGTGAGTGGAATGATTCAATATTTCAAAGGCAAAGGTAATGATTTTAATGTCCAAATCCTAAAGGATGAGAACAGAACTTTGATCCAGGATGGTCTGTTCCAATGTGTTTTCCATATGGTTTAAATATTTTCATTATTTTAGTATAACACTTAAAATACTGCTATCATTGTAGAGCACTACAACAAGGATTGTCAAAACTAATACGTGAATGGCAAGGTCTGTGAAGCCTGGAAAGTTTGAATTATTCATCTTTTATAGTGATAAGCAGTAATTCCCCTTCATGGGCTGTTCATTCTCAAGCCCACTCCAGAGCACTGCCTGAGCTGGATCAGTCCACTGAAGGAGGATTAAACGGGGGATGCAGGGTTGCTCAGTGAAGCATTTGACGGCTTGCTCTGGTCTTGCTGCAGGCTTACGTTACCTCTTGGGGGGTTTATATGCGGAGGGAACATTCGCAGGCTGGTCATACCCATATTGACCCAGATGTTGGACTGTGGGGAGCGCGTTGCTGGTTGCTGGCGGAGGAAGAGGACGTAGCGGGGAAAGAGCTCCAGCTCTGCATGGCCCATCTTGCTCTCCAGGATAACCTGCAGGGGTGAGAGACAAAGTTTCAAGTTTCTGCACGACAACTTTTCTTCCCTACTTTACATGAAACCACTGAGTGCACGGGTCAAACCAGAAACATGTGACCAAGGTCACTTTCACTCCTGTACTTATTTCACTTTGCTGAAACAAAGAAAATACAATGTTGCCTTTTAGTTATGGTTTATAATGTGATCTCAGAGACTTTATTCAAATAAACCAAAAGCTGACATGGACTAAGGTAACTCAATAGTCAATAGTTCATGGTTTTGGTGACTGTCATCTTGCATCATCATCAGCTGTGTGGTCACTATGTTTCACTCTCTTTTACAATAGGATATAAATACATGTAAGTGTTGGATACATTCACAACACACCTCTGCTCCACTGATCCATGTGCTATCATCTTTAAATCATGGTCCATGTTTACAAGTTTGCTTCCTTCACATTTCCTACAATCCATGTACTGATCGTGCACCAGAGCTTAGCTGGAGCTGGCCTGAGAAACCCTTCTTCGAGCAGACGGTGCAGTTGTTTAGACTGCTCTGCCCTGATTACTTTGACCTATTCTTCCTTGTGAATTTAGTCTGTGTTTCCCTCACGATTTGTTCTTTCTGCAAGTTTATTTCTTTTACTTTTTACAATTTGTCGGTGTCTCAGCCTTTTATAGAGCTTTGTCTCCTGTTTTCTCAGAACACAGATCAGTTGTGTTTTTGCCACAGACAACAATCAGTTTAAACTCTAAGTACTGTAAGTTCTTCCTGCTTGTAAGTTTTTTGCTGTAACTACAGTAACTAACCCCTTACCTACCTTCCCTGTCTGTCCTGGACCCATTCCCTTGCACTTGTGACACAGTAGAATTCATTATAATGTATACGGTCATGTAAAGACTAGAGGTCAATCTGAACAGGAACCTATATAAAATGTGAGCAAATATATTAAGAAATTAAGAAAAGAGATATAGAATTTGCAACTAAGAAACATTACAATTTAATATTTCATTATAATTTCTAAAATATCAGCTGTTTCACTGAGAAAACAAACTGTGTTCAATGAGTTTTTACATGTGCATTTACACGGCAGCCATTTTCTTCTGACGTCACACTCAGTGTATTCCCTATGTATTGAATATTTGACAGTACTGTATGACACAGATAAGTTCTTTGGTTGTCTTCACTCACCGGACGCGGCAGACTGAGGTTGGCACCGTACCAGTGGTAGAGCGCCCGCCACACCGGCTCTGGCACCGTCTCAAATTCTCCATCAGGCACCAGCTGCCGGGAGCGCTTCAGCCTGCCACCCTCCATGGTTAACGTGGGGGCCTGCAGGGGCACAGCAGAAAGAAAGACACTTGTTGGTTTGTTATACATGTGCTGAAGGCAAATGCTGTTAAGAACAACAAGCTGTGAGATCTGCTTCTACTGTCAAAGGATCAGGATCACAACTGTGTGTTAAATGCATGGCTTCGTGCAACAGCTGCAGGACAGATGAGCCTGGTTCAGTACACAAACCCAGAGGGAACGCACTGAAACTGTGTAGCTTCACTGTTATCATATTTCAAACGTGCCAGAGATAATGAATGTGCAACATGATTACCTCCTGACTGCGGAACATTGATTTTCTTATGTAGCACTAGTTTGTCAGCATTAAAACTCAAACTATCTTTGGAGCAGTATTATATACTATAAATATTTACACAAACCGCTGCAAACAACATCAAATATTATTTTTGACTTTTTACAGGTAGCCAGTCTTCTCACAATATGAAATATGAGTTGCTTTCAAAGTGTCAACAACAAGCCAAACTGTTCATGCGTGCAACAGACCAAGAAGGACTCGCTCAACAACAACATACACACACACTCCTTGCCTTCATGGGGTCGGTGGTGACCAGAGACTGGTTGTCGATAGCTCCAGGTCTTTGTGCTGCCACCTGGGAGGGGAGGTGTCCATTGGCTCCAGAAAAACACTGATTGTTGTTGTCTGATACGTTGTGCTGACGGGCAAAACAGCTCTCTGTAGCAGACGGAGCTACCTGAGGGCTCAGGGCTGCTGGGTCAAAGGAGTAAAAGCACCCCGATCACACACATAGATGGGAAAAAAATCATATTAAAACATCACTATTAATAATCACTCATTACTACTCTTCTTCTTTGCTGTTTATTTCCCCTGCAGATATTTCAAATTAACAGCCTTCATTGGAGCTGAAAGGATTTTAACTTCTGCGGGAACTGTTTAATTTAATTTACAGCAAAGTCGATGAAATAGGAATTCATCAGAAAGTGTAAACAGTTTTAAACAAGCTAAAACAAGAGAGTTTAGTATGACAGGCATTTAAGGTTTTGATCCCATTAAATTATATTAAATGCATGTCATTCAGGAACACAGAAAAGCTGAATTAAATGTAATGTCAAATATTTGTCTCTATTTTGTGAGACCGATTGAATTTAAGTGTCCGTTACAGCAGTCCGATATACTTGATGCAACATATGTGTGTGTATATACTTTGAAGACCGGGTGCTTTTCTTCAGAGCTGAAGCAGATTACAGCAAAGTTTCATTGACAAATCAACGATAAAATAACAATGAAGAATATTCAGACCCAGACGATATTCCTGCTGACCTGCTGACCAAAGCTCAGTCAGTAAGAGACGTGTTTGAGGGGGAGGAAGAAGTGGAGATCTCCGCGAATATATTCATGTATTTTTAAAAACTTTTTTTACTACTTTACTTTTTGTAAAAGTTGGCAATTCTGTCCTCTCTTCAGAAAACCTGCAGGTTTTAGGTAGTTATTTTCAAACAATGCTGAGCTTTTAGAGGGTATTTTTATTCAGCACCTTGGGTCTTAATGTATTGACTGGTAACAGTTGCATCTGACTGGGTCATATTTTTTAAAGTAACAAAATGTGGACAATTACATTGATATGTCTCGGAAACAATTTAGTATGGGATCTGCTGAACCTACATGTAAGATCTGTCATGTGTCTCTGATCTCTTCAGAGTAATTGTTATGTGAAGTGACTGACCAGACTCTGTGGCCTCTGAGGCACTGGACACAGCATCAGGTGACCTCTCCTCAGTGGGGCTGACAGTGCTGAAGTTTCCCAGTCCTCCCAGTCTATCCGGAGGGGCGGGCTCTATGGTGGCTGTGGCCATCGGACTTCGCAGTGAGCTCAGGATGGATGGCTGCTCCACCACGATGCCCTTATGCTCCTGGACAGGAAGACAACAGCAGGGACTGCCCTGTCATTGTTTAAAGTGATATGCGATATTAATGTGGTGTTTGCACTTATGACAGTCACTGCCTCTGTCCCAGAGTGAGGTTATTGTAAAAGAAGCAGTTATAAACCACCTTGTCTTATAAAGTGGTATGTAAGTAACATCTAAAACCGCATCAGTGGCACTTTTAAAAGCTACAGGAGTGACAGAAATCTGTGAATGAACAAGGCTCTTAAAATGGGACACACTACTTTAACAATGCATATTAACAACTGATTGCTCCCAAAATGAATCTGCAGCAGGGCAAAGAGGCCTACATACAGACATACAGTCATAAAGAACTATATTCAGAGACAAGAAGAACAAAGAGCCCTCTAATCAGCATCATGGAATTAGTCTAGGATCAAATGAGGAGACAGATGACAATGAGACACACAAGAACTGTGGCCAATTCTCCAAGATACAAAACCCCCCCAAAACAAGCAACCAGCCAAGTACCTTGACAAAGAGCCTCAAAGGGAAGCGAGGAGAGATGGAGCTAGTTTAAAGGCAAAGCGTGGCCACAGCAAGTACTGATTTTGACAAGTCAGTCAGAGGAAACATTTTGGGAACCAGATTAAGAGTCAACTCTGTCTGTAGCACAACTCAAGGTCAATCAAGATCTGAATGATCCAATTAGAAAATGACGTGCATCACATTTGTTGCCACAAGAGACCTTGAGGTCAAATGATCTTCAAGATGTAGTCGGACCGTCAAGGATTACCTTCCCTACCTCTACTCAATACAAACATGTATTTAATTATCTACGAGAAACTTGTCATTATCTATGGTACACTTTCCTCCTGTACCAGAGAAAGAACAAAGGGAACCGAAAATGACAAAAACTTTTGGACTCAACTGAAATTGTTGATAAATCTGAATAGTAGTTTGACTGAAATTTAAATAGTCAACTGCTTCAAAAAAGTGCCACTGCTGACTGAAAATATGTAGATGTGAGGGATGTTAGAGCCGCAGCGGAAACAAAACTGCAATTCAGTCTGAATAGTAAGAAAAAACATATACTTCCTCGAACCAAAATGTGGAACTTAATCATAACAATCTCCTGTATCCCAAACCAGCTATTTACACTTATTTTCAAAATGTTTTAACAAGTTGTAATCATAAAAGCACCACATTTTCTGAATCCTTGTTATCAGCTACCAGGCACAGAACAGCAGACTGTATGACACAGAACACTGGCTGAGACATTAGACAAGGACAACATCTGTTAAATGGATATGCAGTGTTAGTATCAGTACATATACAAACTTGACTTACGTATTTGACATAGTCCTTCCACTGCTGCCACCACAGCATGGAGATGAGGAACCAGTTCTGGCCTTGCTGCAGCCCATGTCTGCTCTCCCTCTCTAACCAACCTCTACATGCAGACACAGACACACACACAGACACAGACACACACAGACACACACAGACACACACAGACACACACGGAAATCCAAACACCAAAGATCATAAGGTCAAACAGTTTATTCCTTAAAGATGTGTACCTGTAATTTGTCAATAATTTGGACATGTACGTACCTGATAATTTGTCCCTCCTCTTCAGGAGTGGCAGGTCTGAGCCCCAGGACTATGTGGCAAACCTGGAGGAATAACAAGTAGAAAACACACACATAGTATAGAAATTATTATGATTACTATTACTATATATTATCACTATCATATCATCATCATCATCATCATCATCATCATCATCATCATCATCATCATCATCATCATAGTCAGTCAAACTTTACCAATGTGTGGCTTTACTGACCTGGAAAAGAAGGTTTAGAAACTCATTGGCCAATGCGCTCTTTACGCTCCATATCTGGTAGTCCTCCAGAGTCAGGTGACCCAGCTGGCGAGGGGTGAAACAACATGAAGGTCAGTAGCTTCCAGACACCAGTTTAGAGGTAAGACAAGAAAGATTGTGGCTGTGTGGTTGTTGAAAGTGTACTGGGCAGCTCCCAGTGTGATGTGGTGTTGACGTTTTCGGAATCAATGTCATACGTTGGGGTCAAAATATCAATTTCTTGTCAGCTGCATCAAAGATGATTCTGTCAAAAAGAGTTGTGTCTCACCTTGGTTGTGTCATGCATCTTCAGGATACCCTCAACGATGTCTGACACGCTACTGTGCAGCTCCTGCAAGGTAACACAATGTATCAGTATGAAGTAGCACAAAACACCAGATCACATCCTGAAGGACGAATGAACAGACGGATGTAAACTTACAGGGAGTGTGTCTGTGCGATTGTCCTTCCACACCTCCAGCAAGGCCACCACCATTTCATGGAGTTCATCTCGAGACAGAACCCCATCACGATCCACATCGAACACTTTGAAGCAAACTGCCAATGAAAGAAAGTGATGTCAAAGCAAAATACAAATGTGGATATGAAGCACAGCACTGCTACAAAAGCTTTATTTTAAGCCTTGACCATGCACTATAGTCTATTAGCAGGGAAATCCAATATGCTTCCATTGCTGAGAGATAACAGCTACAAAGAAGAAACAGACGACACACGTAATGATAAAAAGGCTTGGTGTCATTATGTGAAGCCTCTGGGATGAATTTATCTGTAATGTTTTAAAACCAAAGCACGGCTTACATTTCTGCCTCTCAGCGATGGGCCCCCTGCAGCATGCTGAGAGTCCACAAGAGATCTCTTTAAAGTCGATGTGATTGTCCCGATTCTCATCAAAGGCGTGAAACAGGCCTGGAAAATAAGATCCAAAAGACAGATTATATTCATACACAGTATTCCGAGGGTTGTATTTACTGGTGAGGGCATGGATTAAAAGAATAAAAGACCAGAATAAGACCATGCAGCTCTAAATTGTATCTGTGTGTAATCCAAAAACATGTGCGACAAGGAGCATGTGAGGAATACATTTGAATAAATTTAGTCTAACCTTCACTCAGAGAGGCATGGATAGGTGGAGAGACCAGTGGGACAAAGGTTTCCAAGTCAAAGCGGCCAGTTCTTGACTGCGCTTTCAGCAGCCAGTAGCGCTTTTCCAAGTCTATAATGTCCGACTCCTCCACTGCAGGAGAGAAGGAGAGGAGAAGCATTAGAAAGAGAGAAATACAATTTGCAGCAGCATCCTTCAGAAAGATTACTTCTCCCTGTTTCACAGTGTGTCGTTCAGGAATCAAAGGAGAGAAGGAGAGAACTTCTTTGTCTTTGTTTAGGATTATGCAGATATTCAAGAGGCCTCCTGAATGATATTAATACCAGGTAAGAATGCACTTGATAGACTGTATAAACTGTACACAAGACAAAAGCTATATTATAACATCCCACATCATTTTGTTGGTTTAAGTTTTTAAAGCATTTGGAACAACAGATACATTTTTGTAACTATAACTTCTAGCTGCACGTCATGTCTAAATAATACTGGTCATCATAACAGCAAAGCTACACAAAGAAAACACAACACCCCAGCCAAATGGTTACTAATAAATAAAATAAAGAATATAGAATAACAAGATGTATGTTAAATGTCATCATGTAGTGCATGTATACATGAGTTGGTCAACAGTAGAAATATATAATGCATCAAATGGAGAAAAGTGTTATTAAGTATTAAGGTACAGTGCCATGAAAAATGAATAAGGTACTAAGTGCAGAGCAGTGAGAAAACCTGAGCGACAGGGCTTGTGATCATCAAAGACTGGTGCTGATGACTGGTGGGGATATGGAGAACAACACTGACACACACTCTTCATCACAGAGTAGCTGCTGACAGACAGCAGGTCACCTGAGGGGGAGACCAATGTGTCTCCTCTGACAGACCAGAGTGTGGTGATGGGGCTGGAGGGATTTGTTTGGGATCACCAGGCTGGTCTCTGTTCTACTCTCAACCATCATAGGGTTAGTCCAGTAACCATATTGTCCAGTCAATCACTTCAGTTTTTGGTGTGGTGTGTGGTAAAAGGATTAGTGCAATACACCTGTACCATCAGTAGGTTGACAGATGATGAATAAACAACTACTGTCAACTGATCATTTAAATAAACAGCTACTACAGTGTCAAGATTGCTTCTTGTCTTTTTCAAAGTGAACTGAATATCTGCAGAGACTGAACTTTGATGATGAGTATCTGTCACTAACTCCTTAAGAATCAGAATAACCACTGATGAGGTTAAAAAAAAAAACCTGCAGCCTTATTGGAAACACCCTGGTTAGGTGATGAGGTCAACAGATGACGTAACCTATTTATACTGTGGCAGCGGTCATGATACCATGGAAAACCCAAGGTGTGGTTAGGTAACAGCCACTGTGTGGAATATTTGACTCAGCTTGTATTGAAGTGATACAGATCAGACCAATATAGCATATGAAGCCCTGCCAGGTTCAATGAAGCAGCCTCCCCCTTCCAACATGCTAATCCACAGCTTAGGGTAATAGGATTCTGGAGCTAACCAGTTAGCCTTTGGCATGGAGCCAATACATATGACAGGTGTCAAAACACAGACACACAAATGAAATGGCAGGTGTTTCTTGGCAGGTATTTACTGTGAGCTGATAAAGCAAGCTTCCTGAAAGCTTGAAAGTGCTTGTAGCAGGTTTTGGTGACAGTTTCCCGGATGGGATGATGATGCTGGTTAGGCCAACTGCAGGTGAACCAGAACCCTGAAAAATGGACGGTCTGAGAGGGATGTTCCCCTCTTGCTTCGGTTGTGATGTGCTGTAGTCCGGAGGTGAATATCAGCGCAGTTGACCTTTGCCTGACTGGGAAGCACTGAACCACCTTTAACTGCCTTGGTTGGCTCAGATGTTTCAACTTAAATGGACTAGGAGGGAGCATTTACCAATTTTATAATTTACAACCTAAGGGGGAGGGAAAGGTATGACACTGATAAATTATTGTAGATTATGGACTCAAACAGGGAGCAAGCACTAGAGACTTCCTTCAGTTCTCAAAGTTCAGTTGAACATTTCTAACTCAGCAAAAACGCAGGTAAGAACTCTCAAAACAAGCGGACAATCACCCACACATTAGTGCTAAAGAACAAAGCTCAGAATAAAAATCACATGTATCAAGCCCTGAGTATCAGTGACAGCGAGGGAATGACTGCAGACTCTTTTTGAATCTGTCACAGATGAGTACTAGCAGACCAAAAGGAAAATAAAAACGTATGTTTGTTATGCTGAACGTTTGTTTGTTATGCTGACTGTGGATCTCCTACAGTACATCCATCCATGTCAGGGTTTTTCCTGCCTCTACACTCATCAGTGTAGTGCTCAAGGCTACATCACTGTCACTCTTCGTCTTCAAACCTGTAGAATTATGGCTGCATTTAAAGTTGGAGTTTGGCTATCCACTTTGCCAAATGCTTAAGGATCTTAAATGCATTGGCAGGTATATGAGTGACTTGAACTTCTGCCACCCTTAAGATACTGAAGACATCAGAATATGTTCGACTACTCAGCCATAGGTCTGTAAGCAAACTATGGTTTCCCTGAAAAGAGCAATATGCCTCACAAGTAGGGAGTAAAGGGTAGATTTTTTTAGTATCAGTGCTGGCACCAAATGAAAGGCTGAATTCAAGGACATAATAAATAAATGCATTGTAAAACAGCCAAAGAGATAAGCAATCAACTTTCAGTACTAGGTCCTACAAACATTCAATTTTTTATAAGTTATGCTCTCGTCTAATCAATCCTACTCATAAGTCTAATGGTATAAATTCTTATTTATTGTAAATTCTTAAACCAATGCTAACACTATTAGATAAAATGTTTTATTTAATTTACGTCAATTAAAAAGGTTGAAAGGAGATGAATTCCAACGACGGCTTTTTCCACAAGTGACCATGAACCATGAACGTCAGTCAGAAGGTAACTGACATTTCAAAGAACAGTAGTGGCCACAAATTCTTCCATCAATTTACTGCTCAGGTGCACTGCTGACCTCATACCCACCTAGAGGTGCGACTCTCTCCGAGTGGCAGCAGAGATACCATACCATTATCCAGGGAACATCCTTAAAGAGGTATCGCCACAGCCAGCATGTATCATAGTAAAGTCCCTGTAGTAGCCGTGATCACAAACTGTTATCCTGTGCAGAAAGCTGATATTCCCACGGATTTCTACACTAATAATATTGTGACAGAGTCAGAAGCTAGCGAGTTAGTGCATGGAGGATACACTGTGATAAGCTCTGCCATGAGTCAACCTTGGTGTTCCTCTTCTGGCAAGAGTCATGGACCAGGAGTGTGTCAGTCACTCTCTCCAACACACACACACACAAACATACAGAGACACAAAGTTAAGAGGATAAGCTGGGAGCAGATTAACAGGCAGCGTCCAGTTTCTCTGGACAAGACAGGCTCTTTCCAGCCCTCTGTCCTTAATTGGCAAAATAAAGCCTGGCTAAATTTACTTGGCCTGCAACTTAAGATGAACTCTTTCTATGTATGTTATTATTATAATTTCCCCACGTAGTGACATTTAATTATGTATGGTACATAAAACGTAGGGAATTCTGATAATAAATTGAAGTTCTTTTTGACTTACAAATCTACATGTCTTACATTTATACAATAGCATGATCAAGCAAAAACTTCTGAACTGAAACTCTGTAAAGAAATAGAGTATGTGCCTTCTAGAAACATGCAACTGCTGGGGCTGGCTAATGTCTGAAAACCATAACAATATCTGAGTTTCAGCACAGATGTGAAAATGAATGCCTGATCTCAGGATAACTGCCAATACCAGATACCGATCTGATAACAATGATCTCTTCTTCCTAAATGTAGAATCTTTAGACCTTACTTTGTGTCACTGATTGGAATCGTTCATGTACAATGCAATATTGATGTGGCACTGAACACTCAATCCGTGACCTGTCGTAAAATGAATGGATGTTAATAATAAAGACAACATTGAACTTTATAATAAAACTGCCAAAAAAGTTATTTGATTATGTCATGCCAACCAGGTGTATTAGTTTGGTTTATCCCTAAGAGGGAGAGTTAGAGAGGGGTACAACATGCAAGGTCCACCTGGGGAATTGTGTTTATATGGTACAGATTTTTTCTTTTTCTTTTTCCTTGTAACACACACACACACACACACACACACACACACACACACACACACACACACACACACACACACACACACACACACACACACACACACACACACACACACACACACACACACACACACACACACCTGATAATTTATCAGCACTAGTGTACTGTGCAACACTAATGTGTTCCATACAAGGTTAAAATGATTTCAGAACAGCATGAATCAGGTTGTGCAGCTGCAGCTTGGGTCCATAGGTGCCATTTCTACCTCATTATTGCCAGTAGTTTCCCCACTAGAATAATTGAATGGTCATTTTCCGCCCTGTTTAGAACTTGGAGACCGCAGTCAACAGAAATTAGTGTTGGTTTGATAGAGAGCCCTGAAAGCTATAGCTGCCAGCATTATAGTAAGGAGTTTTAAAAAATGAAGGCAAAATGCTTGAGTGAAATTGACTCACTCTCTGATTCACTTGATGTAATCTGATATAAACTTAATTCATTTGAATTGAACCCTGATTAAGTAATAGGTAAATTAAACTAGAATCAATGAATAGCATCCACCACTTGGTCACCTATATACATTTATTGTAACAACCAAGGAAGAATGAAATTACCACAGTGTCAGTATTTGAAATAAAAACAACTATTGATAATCAAGTATCTATTAATGTGTTTGAAGATGGATGACATGCAAGCAACTCAGACATCTGCATTCTCACATACAGCCCTTCCGAAAGATTCAGTGCATGTCTGAAAGCATCTTATGAGAGTTAATGACTCGTATACTGATCTACTTTGGTTTGTTACTGTATGGTTGATGCAATTATCTGATGTGCATAGACTAATAACATAGCAGTTCATATTTTAAGTTGTTTTAATGCATTACTTATCGCCATCAGTGTTTGCCATCAAACAACCCCCATATTTCCTAATTTGTCCTGCTACAGTTTCATAGTGAACCAAAATCTTTTCACCCCCACTTTGGCAGTTGTTTTTATTGGTGTCAATGGAAGTCATCACTTCCTGCACAAATATTTCACATCAAAAGCCAGACGTTGTGTGGTTATGAACTCACGGTGTGTGACGCCAGCCAGGGTCTGGTAGAAGGTGGGTGTGTCGCTGTCATCAGTGAGTGTGACACACACTCCTCCAGAGAGAAGCCATCGGGACAAAGTGAAGGCCTCCTTATTCTGCAGCAACCAGCTCCTGAAGCGCTCGTAGTTCACCTTGTCACCCTGATACAACACACGATCACACTATTAGTTTGGTTTATATCTGACATCATCCCCATTGTTTTCTGCCTGTGTTCTGTTCTGTGTTCCTGTCACACTGCTCATTCATTATCAGGTTTATATGCAATAGTTTCTGTTGTTTCTTTGAAACATTATAATATGAATTTCTTAAAATCTTTTTCTGTTGCATAAACAAATCATTTGAAGGGGTGACATTGGGCTCTGGGACACTCAAAGGCCATTTGACGTTAGCACGTGACAAAAGATCATAGCACAAGCACCAAAAAAAAAAAATAAAGCTTAATGCACAGCAGTTAAAACAAACATGTAGCATCTTCTTTTTAGATTTTGTGGAAGTCTCATTTTCTTTCACCTCAGTTTTCATCTAATTTCAAAGTAGACCGTTTTTTAGAAGGAGAACGAAGTGTTATATCAGAAACATCAGAATTTAAATGCACCACTGACAGAATACTGAGAATGGACAAATCTGCAGGAGGCTTGAATATGAAAACGTATTAATGTTACATTAATATGATGGATGTAAATCCTCAATCCCCACTGTAATTATCATCTGTTACACACTGTGTTGAAAATCATTGGTCCAGAGACAGCCCTGTAATTACTCCCTGACAGACCACCTATCCAGTAATATTTAATGTGGCTGGAGGCAGAAGGTACTGGAGCAGTAAAGCTTATCAGGGTTTAATTTCTAAAACTGTAAGAGAAGGGTTTATATAGGACACCTTTTAAGACATAAACAAAAATAATTTAAAGTTAAAGATAAATATGTTCGATCACAATAATAATACTGGATATTTCAGTGTGAGACTAATCTGGGCTGGATTTTCAATTCACTGTGATTTTCATAGTTTGTAGTGAATTCATTTGAAAGACTATAATGACCAGCATTATAACTTGCTATAAAACCAAACTTTGTTTGAGTTAGCTCCAACTACTGACAAAATCTGTTTTATGAAACAAAAAAAACACCATTAGAATCTGGTGCGTGTTGCTGACCTCGCTGAAGCATTTCTTGAGGGAGGTGGGAACTTCTCCATCAAGGACCTGGAGAACTGCCTCTATATCTTCTCTGGCAGCGTATCCGCCCAGATCACTGGCAAACAGGCTGAAGAGGTCTGTAAACACACAGACACACAAACACACACGCACAGAGTCAGAGATGAGCTTTATCACAGGAAGTCAGGCCACTTGCACATAGCAGTATTAATGACAATAGAAGTTATGATGTGGATAATATCCTGATGGATTAGACCGTCTGCAACACATCAACCACAACCGTCTGAATAAGAATGAGGATGACACAGAGAGAGGGCGAGATGAACAGTCAGATGGAAAGAACATTTTATACAATCAATATTTTTCACTTTAAAATAACTATTACATTCTTGAAAACTTTCTTGAAACATGGTGAAGTCCACATCAACTAATTTACACCTGGATCTGAGTCACACAAACAGAATGAAAGCCTTAATGTCTGACTTGTTAGTTACAATTGGGAAGTTGCAGTTAATTTGTGTCTCAGGCTCACACCACACATCCTGTGGTGTATCCTGTTCAGGATGTGTGGTGTGGACGACGTAGGATGATTGACAGTTTGAGTATTTTCACTCCTGTTTGACTCATCAGTACAAAAGATGAGCAACTTTGGGAGAAAAAATGTAGTTCACTGACAAAAACGTCAAAAAAATGGCTGTGTATATACAAAAATGTAAAAAGTTAACTTTGATTCCCAGGAGGCATTTTGAGTACTTCTAAGGGTGAGTGAAAGCTAAAGGTTATGCTCTCTCCAAACACAAGAACATTCACCAGCTTTGATCCAATTTTGGAACAACTCAGCAATAACAGAGAAGAGTTTTCTTCCCAACTGCAACAGCAAAGCATTCTGAATTAGCTGCAGCTCTGATTCATCGAGTCATCTACCAGGCCAAACTGACACAAAAATATGGAACTTCTCTGAAACAAATCAGATTTGTTTTTAGCCTCAGGGGGAAGTGGGTGTAATGGCAGTAGCACCTTGAAGTGAAGTTGTGAGAACACACATGGAATCTGCAGATCTAATTGTGTTAGGAACACAGGCATACGAGGCCATTGGCGGCCACTTTTATACTCCCACTGTACAGATCAGTTGAGCAGACACAAAGAGGGGCTCCCACTCAATGTTCACATGAAACGTAACTGTGAAATGTTTCTACGAACAGAAAGTAAGAAAAAAAGGAATTATAGCAGGAAGCTGCAATTTTTTACTCAACAGCAAATACTTGCCCTGTTTCATCTACAATTACTCCTGGTTGTGCGATATGTTTGATTTGTTGAGTTTAACTGGAATTTTAGGTGTATTGGTTAGAATGCCCAGGATCCAGTGGTGTTTTTGCCCACTGAGTTAAATCAGGAATTGTTCAAGGACAACTTGAGTTATGGCCAATTTCCTGCTAAGCCCGGACTTCATGAAGTTTTTTGGACTGATGTGTTTTGATCAAACTTTCCCATTAAGTCCCACAAGAAGATCAACAAATTTACTGTTGAGTCTGTGTTCAAAAAATAGCAAATTGCCATGGGAATGGCTGTTATTGTTTAATGGACATTTTTGTTGAAGACATTGAGTTTAAAATAAGTGTCATTTTTCAAGTCATGCAGACTCATATTGTGGGTGTTTTTTACAATTTTGGCCTGAAATTATAGTGCCACCATCAGGCCGATTCGCACATTGTTTGCAGTTTTTCGGTCTCTAACATGGCAGTTATTGATGAATAAGACAAACTTACATCCATCAATCAATGACACTTCTAATCTTGGTTAATACTATCCCCCAGAGGAGCTGCACCAAAAATTGGTGGAATCCGGGCTACCAGATTTTGATGAAAACGTTTTGGGTGTGTGTGGTGCCCTCTGTGGGTTGACCTCTAAAAGCTTTGTGAAAAATGCATTGGAAAAGTTGGTCTGCAAAGCCCTCCCCACTTTTTACACTTCATCATACATTCAAAAATGTAACCCTACCTGCATAAAAAGTAATAATGTTAACTTATTGACTCTTTTCTCTAACTCAGGCTTTTACTGCTGCTTCTGGTTTTAGAAAGATAAATGGGCAATAATGTCACAGATTAATATTTCTGGCTTCACTGGATTAAAGCGTCAGGCTCATCCGAACATAGTATGCGATTTTCCAGGTGGCACTCATGATAAAAAACACAATGTCAAACGAACAGTATTAAAAAGCAAAGGGTTGATGCTATGTTATCAAGATTCCATTTTTTGTAAAAACAACACCCACGTGCAATGGAAAAAAATGGTATATGGACTTTATGGCTGAATGTATGTTGGACACTGGATGATTTATATTGTTCACATCAGATTCTCATTAGAAGATATTTAGACAGAATATGTTGATCAGAAACATTCAGACGGCAACAGATTTGACATATGGGGGTAACAATATGTCAACAGACTCATCATAAGCAACTTACATTTGGCCTTCTCCTCATCGCGTCCTCTGGTCAGAAGCACCAGACCCACGATCAGATTGTTGAAGTGTAGCCCTTTAGGTGAGCCTCCAAACGAGGTGTAAATAACCTAGACCACAACAAAACACATGGCAGTGTGAGAATCAGACAAACTACTTCACACTCTGCTGCTGCTGTTTGAATACACAGTTATTCGACTATTATAACTTGTTATAATATAATAACTTGAAGTATGTGGGATTCTAGAGTGTACAACCTTTATTCTTCCTAAGAGTAAAGCAGGTTTTCAAATCTATTTATCCTCAGTCAGTGAAACAAAGGAAAGTCCACTTTGAGACGCCCTTTCTCTACATATACACGTTATCTCCACCTCCACGTAGTCAGTGATAAAAACACCACACAGCCTTTGTTTACTCTGATCAGTTGTTCTTCTCATTTGCCAAGTTACTTTTTTGCTTGAGCAATCAATGATAAGTTTTTTCTATCCTCTTTTCAACTCCTCTAGACTTTTTACAGTATTTCTGTATTTTCCTACATATTGTGTGCATCATTGTTAACCTTTAGCTGGAAAAGCTAGTTCAATATCAAACCGAGTCACCTCAAGTCTCATTGTGATTGTATCGTGGAAGATTTATCGTCTTGCCACTGAAGTTGCTTTCAAGACTATTTGATGACAATATTTAATAACATATTTTGAACCAAGTCAGAGTAGTAGAGCTCTGTCTGCTAACAAGGGCAACCAACCAAGAAACCAGCAGGACGTGCCAGCTTCTGCCTTTGAGCATGAGTAAAGCCACCAGCCGCACTTTCAGTCCATCTCCGCTGGCTCCTTGGGAATGCTGCATTACTGTGGAGCTCTAGGCGAAGTCAGTACCAAAACACTTCAACCAACTAAAATGGGCAAATGGAGGCAGAATTTCACTTCTAGTGTATGTGGGACAGTTATATGATTTACCAATTTTAGGAACTAGAAAAAGGTTATTTCCTCTATAGCATTTGGTCGCCTTCTGATTCTGAATCCTCTTTCATTTCACCATCACCAAAATAAGTGGTTAGTTCATTTTATTATTCAAATATCAAATTTATCCTGTTGAATCTGTTTGATTCTAACATCTTCATTAAGTGCTCATATTCCTGTGTTTTTCCCCAAAACAGAGGTAGAGAAGTGAGGGTTCAAACACACACTGAAAGGAATCGAGCCCCGTAACAAAGTTCCCTCCCGTCCGCATTTCAGCCAGCAAGTCACACCAGCCCTTTATAAACCTCTGTCCCTAGAGTGACAGTGTTCTCCACAGCAGAGACATTGTTAGTGCCAGCAGGGCATCAAACCCTCTCTGCAAACAATGTGCACAATTATTTACAATTTAAAAAAAATAAAAATACATATTTAATAATGATAATCATCCAAAACAACAACGGTGCTGTTAAGTACAGTACATTTTTTACAGGTTGCATATTTATTTCTAGATTGTTATAAATTTATTCATGAGAGTGTTTATTTTGTTATTTTGCTTCGTAATATTACTAAGGTAAGAAAGACACAGCCATAGTAAACCAGGGTTTGCTATGGCTGTGTCCTCAAAACCGAGGTACGTACCGAACCATAATTTTTATGCACCATTATACCTGAAATGGCCACTAAGAAGAGCAATGGTCTGTAATTATCTGCAGAGTAAAAATACATTTGATTTTATTATGAAACTGCAGGTCAGAGACATCAGCTGAGTGAGCGGTCCTTCATATGAGGCCCAGGACACATTTGCAGTTCATGCAGCTAAAAGAATGAGGCCACATGTGTCCCAGACCACCTCTAAATGTGGTCTAAGGGACTGGATCTCAGGAAGCATTAAAGACGAATTTGCTTGTGTTCACATATGTAATAAGCGCTAAACAATCAGTTTTGAAAAGGGGTCTAACTGAAAATATGAGGTGGTGCTGAGATCTGGAAACTGTTTAATCATTGTAAAAGAAAAACGTCCTTTCTGACGCTTTGTAATGTAAAAGAGAAAAGCAGTAAATCAAACTGTGTAGATACACAAATAGTGACACTACAGCCAAATCTGAGCCTCTCCTGTTTGAAACACTGATTCTATTTTCACCCAATACAAATTATTGTGTATAGCATCATATGAAAAAATAATCAAAATAATGTATTTGAACACATGATAGATCTAGGTTTTGTGTAAATTGCTCTGGAAGTTTCTGCTGATTAAAAAGAACATCTGTTACTTGGCTAAGTGATCAGTCTTTCTTTTAAATATCGGACTGTGCAGCAGTCACCTTAAATCTGGACCTCTGACTGCTGTCATGGTGACAAAGGAGGAGAAGAAGGAGAAAGATGCTGAAAGACGAGGGAAGATGAGCTGTAAAGTTCACTGAAGTAAGCATATTGTTTAAGGATTCTGGCAGGAGATGGGGGAGGACAGGATGACGAACACTGGCCTTGTCGATGAACTCTGAAGTAAATTAAAGTAAATTTATGTCCCGAAGGACTGAGCGCTGTAAGAAACCCTGGTTGATGCACTGTCTGCAGCCCCCATGAGCTCATGGTTTCTTCTGCTGTGGGGATTTTCTAAATTCTGACACTGTTTTAGTTGACAGAAGTAACTATATGCAATAAATTTGCCGTAGTATAATGAGGCAGTGCACTGCGAAGCGGTGCACTGCCTCGTCCACCCCCGTCCACAAACGGCAGGATCTTGCCCAAGAACAAGTCGGCTGAATGGGGAAAACTAGGATTGAACCGCCGACCTTCTGCTTAAAGGACAACCGCTCTGCCCTCTGAGCCACAGTTTTATAGGCAATACAATTGAGGGCACATTGTCCCCGCAATTTGCCAACAATAGCCAGATTACCACAATGTTAGTTATTAACATTTCAACTTGAAATTGAAACATGTGGTCAAACAGCTCAGTCAGATACAATCACAAGAGTCATCTAATGTAGGGCTGCACGATATTAGGAAAACATGCGATATGCAATAACGTTGTTTAATATCGCGATGACAATATGACTTGCGCTAAATAAACATAAACGGTCCCTTTCTACGGACACAGAGACGACAGACAGCTCCACAGCCCGGACGCAGTGCCACCAAGTCAGGGGCAGACACCCAGGGAGCCATGCACAGCTTTACTAAGTCCACCTATAGTGTTAATTTGGGGCCCTAATCATGCAGCCCTAATCTACTGTAACTGTGGGTGTGTAAATTCTGATGTTGGCCAGAGATGTGCACTAGCTGAGGTTACATTTATGTCAGACAATAAACAGCTGTATTGTAACTTTAAGTGACAAAAAATTGCTTTAATTAAGAGATCCTTAACCTACCATCGAGACAATACATATGTATTTGTGTTATCATTTTCACTATAATTATATCAGTGATACAACTACTAACTCTGATTTTAAAAGGACCTATGGGACAATCGGTTTACACTCAAGACTGATCCCTGGCTGTCTAATTCCTGTCCCTATCATGCTCTTTCAACAGGATAACAGGAAGTAAAAATGCATCTTAATAAGACCTGCAAGTCCTAGAGTGGCATGTAGAGCCTTGTGCTGGGTAAAACTATCAGAGGATGACTGCACCTTAATTAAAAGAGAACGACACAGAGATTTATAGGTGAAAAATGCTGATGTCTCCATTGTCACCCTGGCAATACATTCTCTGGGAACTCCTATTCAGGCCAATAGTGATCCCCCTGTCCCACAATACATCCACTTAAAACCCCTGAGTCTTCTCCAGTTGGTCGAGAGTTAAAGAGAAACTCACTTCCACTAACATCGTCTTTTCTGGGCGTCTCTGGGATAATTTCTAACTATTTCATTTGCTCATGAAAAGTAATCTCTTCATATTGACTGTTCAGCTAAATGGAAGTATACAATGTGGCTTACCTCTGCAACTTTAGGAGGAACTCCATCTCCCAGCACTTCCCTGTAGAAGCACTGTTGAGTCATGTAATAGGAGAGGCCGCTGGTTCTCTTGAAGGCATCCTTCAGCCGTTTCAATTCCACATCAGTGACTACAGAGGAGAGATGATCAGAAGAGAGAATTCATTCAGAGGTGCTCAACTATTTTTCACAGAACATGTGCAACTGTATGTGATGTCACACAGTGCTTTCTTTCTCCATGAGAGAATGGTGAATATAATCTTTATAGTGAAATGAGGAGTGTCAAAAGCAAAAATCTAAACTGGATATAATAATGTATCTTTCATATACTTTTTACAGTGAGGTTTAAAAAAAAAGCTGACATAGTAAAGAACTGTTGACAGTGAGGTCTGTGGTTTAATCAGGAAATGATTTTAAATGTCATTTTTGAAGCTTGTTATTAGCAGCAGCATCCGACCCTAATAACATTAGGGTTAAAAAAGTTTTTTTCTGTAATTTGGAGGAAATGGGTAAAACGGTTATTAAATGTAACTGTTAGTCTTGCACATGTACTCAGGTCTTACATTTTGATGGCTTTAATCAAACACAAAAATTAGCTACAGTCCATTAAAGAGGAGCTATTAACCATACTTTGGTCACTGTTGACTAATGAGTGAGATGGGTCAGGTTTACAGTTTCAGAGTAAAACCAACAACCAACAAGTCATCTGATATCCATCTATTTCCCACAGAGCTGAAACTCGGCCACTACATGAACCATCATAAGAAAGAATGAATAATAATGAATGGTCAGAGTTGATTGAAGCCATCATAGTTGGCCATTTAGCTGTGGATGTTCATATTTCACAATTGTCATACAAGGGCAGAGCCTTTTCGAAACCTGCCTGTTTACTTGGCCAGTGGTAATGCTCCGGTACCATATGTTATAATTATTCCTTGTCATGTGTTGTACTGTTCTACTATATACTGTACATTTTTGATTGTTTGTGTGGTGGATGTTGCGTGCAGAGCTGGCAGTGAAAAATGCAGCTCTTGTGTTTCTTCATCCAAATCAAACACTGATGGAGTTTTCCAGTTACAGGTTGCGGCTATAGACTGAGCTGTCTGCTGAACTGGTAGAGATGTGCGGGTCATTCCAATAGAGCTGAAACAATTTTGATTACAAATGTATACCAAACAATACAAATAAATTCATTCATGATTCAATGATTTCATAACACTATTAGACTAATGGAGTTAGATATTATTTGCTGTTACGTAGACAGGATAACTATAAACGAAGATGGATGACTTTGGGCACACAGGTTATTAGACATTCAGATCACATTAGCGGTAGTTTTCTAAGCTTCTCCAGTCTGGACTGAAGTTAAGTGTTTGTTGGCACTAAAACTTTCAAAATGAGCCAATCTGAACACAGAGGAGATCTGTGGATCCTCTGCAGGATTCACCATGAGCCAATGGACATGTTGATGACGCCACAAACATTGAACAAGCGCAAACATTTGTATATCAGGATGAAAAAGCAGAGCCATACACATTAAGGACAGTGATGAAGATGTCAAGAGAGCTTTTGGTGACAAGAGCTGACGCCAGTGTCGATGTGCTGTAAACAAATGTATGAGATCTCCACAGGCATTTTTATAAGTTAAGTCCAGACTCTGTCTGCTGCACCACCCGGTTTCTGTGTTGTTGTAAATGTGTCTCAAGAGAGAATGTCTCTCTGCGTTGTCCATTTGTGAAAAGCAAAGTCCGGACCCAATTGTGGATATTCTGCAGACTTCATTAACGGATTATGTCAAGTCAATATATGTCCACTCTACCTGCTGTAGATATAGAATGGGCTTAACACATTACAAATCTAAATTAGATACCAGACAGTCTTCCAGCTTCAAGCTGGTGTAATGACTCACTGTGTAGTAAGATGTCCTGCCCAGACTTCTACACTTCTTCCAGGTAAGAAAACATTGTGAAAGATTTCACTTTATAGTCCTACTCTACAAATGATGCTAACTAGAAAAAGCACTGTGGTCTAAGAACTGACCTTACAACTCAAATGTAAATAACCTAGCCTTGTCAGTAGCCTGTTAGAAAGAACCCGGAGCCCACAACAGTATATACAACATACATATATATTTTTAGGTTACACAGGATGCAATGAATTATTTAACAGTAAAGCAGATGAGTGAACACAGACTCACTGCCACTGTCCTGCCTTTGCAATATAACAGCTTACCCAACTTGCAGACATGTACACCTGCCAGGCGCACACGCACACGTGCACCCACGCACGCACACAAGTAATGTTCAGCGGTTTATAGCACTGTTTTTCTAGAAAAAAATACAGAGTCACAACTCTAATCACTGTGACTACAAAGACACCAAATATCAGACTTATTACATGAGGAACATCTGAAGAATACTGATCAGCTGCTGTTTTAACCAATTCATCTTCAAGCCATCCCACACATTGAAATATGTTACGCGCGGCATCTATTGCTCTTCTGTTCGTTCTGGGAGAGGAATCTTTCACATGTGACTCTCTCTGACGTTTTTTCCCAGTAGGGTTTATTTTGGTAGTATTTCCTCACTATTATTGAGGGTTAAGGACAGAGGATGTCACCCCCATGAGACAAATTGTGATTGGTGAATATGGGCTATACAAATAAAATATGATTGAAATATGGGTTTTCTTTAATCCAACCTCCCCCTGCAGATCAACCAGGTCTTGGTAAGAAAGTAAACAAGCAATTTTGCTAAATCTTAAACTGTAGATGATATTGTATTGTTTTGTTTTTGCATCTGGTAAGGCATGCTGCTGACAACAGGACCAGAGAACGATCAGTCCTGGTGACAGACTACACATGACAGCCTATCTATGTTGTACTAAAAAAGCACAATGCATTCCTAAAGTCATTTCACATCAATTATCATATTTGTGTTGTTAGGATTTGCATGACTTCTTAGGATTCGGCTTTCTCTACAAAGCCCAAGTCCGACATAATTCAACTTCAGCTTTATGAACACTGATGAGAATGTGCTTATTAAACACTTGTATAAATAGGAGAGAGGGAATTGCTTACATGGCTGCAGAGAAGGAAGTGAGAGGGAATTATTCCCCCGTGAGAAAAAAAGAACTGATAAAAGACAAATTACAAAGGTCACAGCCTTGAGCAGCTTTGTCGTGAGTATGCTGCATGTATAGAACAGTCTGCAGCGCAAAAGAATAAGACAAAATCCAGAACTGATTGGTGATGGACTCTGTCCGGGATCAAATAAAAATGCATTCTCACAATATCATGAGATAACGAACAGGAAGATAAGCAAAAATATAAATTCCTTTATTTATGTTAACACACTGCTCCATGTAGAGCAGCTGTCCAAGATGCCCCCTGCCCACACTCAGCACAATTTAAACACAGAAACTGTTTCCTGATGAGCAGAGCTATGACTAACTACTCAAGAAATGGCAAAAACAAAAAACCTGCAGTTGTAATTCAGGATAACTGCATGCAGTGAGTGTGATCTGTGAGCAGGTGGACCATGTCTCTGTCGCTGCTGTTGGTTCCAAGCTGTATTAAACCTTTGTGGAATAATCTTATCCAACCCATCTTACACTTTATTGAGCACGGTGAAAAAGTAAATTAAACCACATCTGTCGCAGTTCTGCTGCAGGACCACAATTCCATGACACCACCGTGATAATGGAGTATGAACCCACGTCAGCAGGTATCATGTGTAAATCAGCTACAAGGTAGAACTGAACTTTATTCACATGATAAGAAACACAAAACTTTCTGCCGAACCAAACAAGCTGCCTGTTACTCCTTACCTATGCACTGAGTCTTTTATTTTAGAAAACAAAAAAGCATATATTCATATTTGCTGTGTAGCTGCTGGAGTAAACCATCTTTAACATTAAAATAATGATCAACATAGTCTCTTGTCAGTCTGATGTGATGGTTTCATCCCATCATTACTTTTACAAGACAAGACGTGATACCACATCCTCTGAACAGAGCTCTTCAGAGCACACTGGACGTTACACTATACAACTAACTGGGACTAGTTGATTAGCATATACATGCATAGAGGTGATGGATATAAAGGCAAAACAAATATTAACATTGGTGTGGCTTCCACCTGGAGACAACTACTGCTGCTGGAGAGGTAAGTAAGCAGCTGTCAATGCAAAAACTTACATATAGGAAAATGTGAAAGTCAAAATGTCTACTCAGAGTACTTAAACAATACTATCTTTAATTTGGAAAATTTGAGAGATTGAGTGTAAGACACAAAATCTAGATGATAAATTTCTGTAGGCCAACCCAGAAGTTAGCATCACTCAGGTTACCTTGACAAAAAGCCCAGAGCTCACAACTGTCACAAACGTTCCTTTTATTTTCTCAGAGACGTAAGTGACGACGGACTGGGTTTTCAGCTTCTTAGCTATTAACTCACTCACTCAATGCAAAACCTGCCTGCGTAACAAGTCTCTGTCAGATTTCGTCTTATGAATAGTGCTTGTTGCATATTTCAGACAGGTAGCTACATGTTTCCTTCACCCTGACCATGATCTCACAGACCTACTTTCAGAGAGCACTACCCTTGAAGGACAATAGAGTGTACAGTCTTATATTATTTTCTTTCAAAGCAGTCATATACTTACTGTTCTTATTAGGACTATTACCATAAAGATACTTTCAAACTCATTAAGTCCAGTAACAATCACTGCTGGCTCTAATTTCTTCTTACACAAGAGTTAGACAGCAATGTGTCACAGTGTTGCTGTTGAGAAATCTAGTTTGTGAATTAGAGTCAAGTATTGTTCTATAATGCTAACGTGATGACGAAACAGCACAGGCAGATAATAGCAAAGTTGTTACAATTAAATGGTGAAGAAAACAAAAGGATTCCAGATTAATGGGAGCACTTTGTGTATTGTCATGCTGTGATGCATTGGGTGGACACTGGGCTGCATTAACTGCAGTAGTTACCATTCAATTCACAGCATGACTGGAATAACCCCGGCAGCAAACACAAAGCCTTCTGCAGCAGCATGACAATACTGAACTGACATGACCCCCGGTGACCTTTTAGTCATGGTGAACTGTCAACAGAAACACCAGCAGGCGGATACATAGACCTGATACAAAACACTGAGTATGGGGCTGCTGTTTAATGGTATAAAACCACTACTGACTACTGAATACCATTTAGCTGCTTCAATTTAAGGTTCATTGGAATGTTTATGCTGGTTAATTGTCACATTGGCATGACTTGCTCATGCTTTTGGGAGTCTGTCGCAAAAAATTGGTCAGCTGAAGATTTAAATGTGGACTCTGGGAAACTACAATTGGCTTTTTTACCCACAAAAGTTGCAAAGAAAATGTTAAAGAACCATTAGGAAGTACCTACAATTATGTATAAATTAGTATATGTATTAGTAATATGGTCATCAATTCATCTAAGTTACAGTTGTTAACAAATGATCCACATTAAGTAATAACATTAAGTTAAGAAACCTGGAGTTTAATCAATGAAACAAGATGGAGGTGTGGGTTAGAGCTACTTTGCTTTATTAAAGGCTGGCGGTAAGGCTTGTGTGCCCGTCTGTGTTTCGACCACATGCACCAATTCTGGGACTGCACTATAAAAACAGGTTCAATTCATTTCACTTTGCGATTACTCATTTCTGTCTGTGCAATTCAATGGCTCATGTGCAATCCAATACACTGTATATACTCAGCTCACAGTCTATATATTCTGCTTAGGGTGTATATATATATTATTTCAATTATATTTATATATATATATATATATATATATATCTCCCTGCATTTTTACTGACAGTAGACTTATTATTACTTCTACTGATGTCTGATTTTTGTACTGTTTGCCGCTGCAACAAAGCAAATGTCCCCATTGTGGGACTAATAAAAGGATTATATATCTTATCATGTCATCTTATCATATCATATCTTATTGTTGTTAGAACTGTGTGCCACACACTGTGTTCTATTATCGTTATAGCATTACTGTCCCAAATTCTACCATTCTGTGTACAACCAAAACAGAAAGATGTTAAAAATGGGATGTTTACAGTTGTTTGTCACACCTAAGGACAAGAAATCTTAAGGCTTTCAGTGGTTGAATATAATATTAACATTTAAACAAATAGTGCTGTAGTGACAGCAGGTTAACGAGTACTGCACACAGCTCGACAATTAAGGAATGGTGTAAAACACTGAGTTAGAAATCGTTTATGTTATTGTGAGAAATTGAATGAAAAAGTCTAGGTAACAAATACAAAATACTGAAAGAACTTTTCACCATATCCTGCAGCTCTGATATGCTCTGATAACATGATACGCTATCATGCAAATTACAACAATTTAACAATAACCTGCCTATGTTTCCAAAGCAAATACCACACTGGAAAACTTTGTGGGAGCAGTAAACTAATTTACATTCACGTCTACGGAACACAATGTAAGAATGCAAAGCAGGGGTCTATCACCCAGGCTGATAAGGTCTGCTGACGTCAACCAGAATGAGACTATGTAGTTACTCAGGTGACTGTAAGGCTGTGCCATTAGACAGAAGACCATGGTGCTTGTATTACTCAACTATAAAGCGGCAGTCAACCACAAAAGGGTCGAATGGCCCGTGAAAGTATTCCAGGGAATTTCTGGGAAAAAAATTTTTCTAAAAAAAATTTGATTCAGGAATTTGATTCATGAACGCACAGAATATAACAACCTGTTTCAATATGTCCTCCACAGCTCTGCCCATACAAACAGGTGTATAATTTTCCATTGGACTTTATCTCACAACAAAAGATAGGTCGATGGGGTTAGTTGTCACCATTCAGGGACAGCGTCCTTTAGAGGACTCAGTCTACTTGAACTGTAGAATTCATAGTTCAAGTAGATTGTGAAGGCTGAACCAAAATAAACCGCCTGGTCTCCTATTTGCGTCACAAGCTTGTCTCAGGCTCACTATTGCATCATTGCCTACTTTGAGCCACTGCCTACTGCAGCTTGGTGACCAGCATAGCTAGCTTGTTAGCTTCTTCACCAATGATAAATAAATCCTAGGCTAAGATGGCCCCAGGTGGATCCACCCCCTGAATCCTTTGTTTCCCGTTATTGAAATGTTCCAGCCGAGTTGCACTACTGTGATACAATCGTCTTCAAAAGCAGCCTCTGAACGATGCGGCCCCTGAATTAGGACACAGCTATTGTCACATAAACGTGTCTATCACATCCATCTGACATTTTTACCAAATATTTATGAACGTGTTCATGTGGAAGATGGATTCCCATGTGTCACAAAAAAATTACTGCAACACAAAAGCTAAACAAATTATGGCTTAAGAATTACCTCTGAGGTTTGGCAAGACTTCTGCTGTTTTAGCAGGTATTCTTGCACTTCAAACATTACCCTTGATGTTACTTAACACAGGATCACACCCTCCTTCTGTACAATTTCACAATAGTTATGCGGGATTTATCTTCATTCATGAGGAATCCTGTTTTTATCCCATCCATTTTGTACACTGAAGCACACAATGAGCATGATCAGCCAACCACGGCTATGAAATAAAAAAACTAAGGACTTCAAGAGCTTGTCGTTCAATCAAAAATAAACCCTGATCCTTATGATGGAAAATTCAAAGACAGAAATAATTAAAATTGATGACTTAATTACATATTCTTAGTTTCATACAGGTTTTACAGTCCAATTACCCTTACAAGTGACCTATTGTTTTGAATGTTTTGACTCCAGATGACCTCTCTCTTTAGGCTATTTTATATCGTCAAAAGACTTTTCATATTTGTACAAATTAAACAGTTTAGATTTTATATCACAATTATAGAGAATTATTGATCCATAAACTATAGTATTATAACCACATTTATATTTAAAAACTTATATTATATATAAAATATTTTCCTGATTTAGCGAAGAGCGACAACTTGTTACGTTGAGTGCAGACGTCGGCTCTAAAGCAGGGACAAAATATCAGCATTCGCATGCAATGTGGCGACAGTAGATGTTAGCATTTGTTAGCTAAGGCCAGAGATAACTAACAGTACTCCGTCTGTTACAGCCCCCATCTGCCTGCTGCTCCTCCAACATATTTTTACAACACACAACACATGCTGGGCTTGCTGCTCCTGCATCTTGGAGACTTGCTGACTTTGGTTGATGCTGGACAGTATCAATCAAATCATCACGTTAATTAAAGACTAAACGGAACTTGTTGTCCGCCTACTATTGTCTGTTGAATCTCTGCTCTACATGGAAACTTTATTTTAAAGTTAAAGTTCCTTTTACTTCTACAGTGGTTAACATTATTCATAAATACACCAGGTGTATCAAGCAGCCACTTTTTTGTTCTATATTAATTCACAGTGACAGCACTTCCTTATTTCTTATCCATTGCAATAAAATCTTTATCTGAATGCATCGCACTTGTAATGCACAAGCTTATACAGCACTTATAACAGGTTCAAGAATATTTGAGCATCTGCTACTTTGATAAGCTACTGTGCTTTGAGTCTGGTAAACAGGAATATCTCAACAACTCCCCATTTTACAAAAATAATAGTTGTACTATAGCTGCTAACTAGCAGTTCTGTCATGTTGCAGTTAGAAGGGAAGTGTTTGAGTCCACAAAACACTTTTGGAGTTTAGGGGTAAACAGCATTGCAGGCATATCCAATTAAATTGAAGTAACTGGGAGACCACAGTCGGCTCTGGGCTGAGGATTACAGCAGACATTTAGGCTAAAAAACATGGTGTAAATGACACCATTTCGAGTGTTATATCAATGGTGGGACACTGCAGGAGCAGCATGGAGGCATTCTATGTTTTCAGTTTTTTTACGTTTCAAGAAGTGGTCCCAGTTACTTCGATTGTATTGGATTTGGCTGCAACACTGTTTACCCCTGAGACTCCTGAAATGTTTTGTGGACTCAAACACTTTGACCCACCCCTCCATCGGCATAGCGGTGAGTAGATAATGAGGGAATTTTCATTTTGGGGTGAACTATCCCTTTAAGTTAACATCAGTCAAAGGCCGTAATCATGAAGTTAAATATGAACACAAGTTACAGGCTAGCCTGACTTCCCTGTATGACCCTGGTAAAGATATGACAGTTTCCTGGATGAATGTGTAACTGCCTCTCAATGCCTGGAATCCAACCTGACAAAGGTCAGCTTTTGCCAACTGGGGGACTAACGTGCAGTAAGAATGCCATCAGGGATAAGACCTGCTATGTGCTTCCTGATGAATGCTCCCCCACATCTTGCATTAGTGCACCAACACTGGGACTGGGCATGAGCTGCAACACAGCTTGACCCCGGCTCGGTGACTCTAGACATATACCTGCATATAGCCTGTAATGGCAGGAGGAAATCTCAGTAGAAGCACCTATGGGTCTGTGTGAGACGGAGCTCAGTGAAGGACGGTGCGTGTGGATACAGGCCTGGAGTCACTGCTCCATGTTGTCAGAGATCTAACGAGGACTCGCTCGGTTTAAAAACAGCCAGTGTAGCGGCAGCAGTGCAAAGCACATCTGTCTGTTGTTCCGCCAAACGCCCCGACTACACCGCGAGCTAGTGTTCGGGCAAGCAGACAGCCCCCCCCCCCCCTGTGAACTTAGCTGTAGCGAGCAGCTAGCAGACGGGGGAAGCTAGCAGCAGCACATACATTAAGCTAGCCGCTGGGATAAAAGCTATTAGACACACTGGGCTGTCGGACAGGAAGGTTCGCACACATCCGCGGCCTGTCTGCCAAAGTGTCTGGATGAAATGGTGCCATGCCAGTTCCCTCCAGGGCCCCACAACAAAGTGACAGCGTCACACCAAACACCGTTCAAAAAGCTGTCAATTTAACGTGACACTGCTGAAAGGGAACGGCTCGGACGTCATAAATGACAGTCAGTGTTGTATCGACACTCATTTGAAGAATACGTCGTTTCGAAGTGGAATTAATCCATAAATAGACTTTAGCGACCATTTAATTCCGCTTTATTTACTGGGAAACGCTGCTCGCTGCTGCCCTGCTTAGTGTATTTTGAGGCGAAGGCTAGGGCTGAAAACACAGGGTTAGCTTCAGTTAACCTTAAGGCGCAATTCAAACCCAGACAGCTTTCCGTTATGCGTATATGCCGAATACAACCATGGATGTGAGCGATGTCGCAGGGGACGTGTGTTGTTTTCTGACGAGGGTCCATCCTGTACAATCACTGCGGCCACCTAAACTGCTAGACCCCAGTGCGTGATCCGGACGTGCTCCTCATATGTACCAGGTTAGCCTGGTAGCTTCGGCTAAGATAGCGCCACTGAGGTGGATTTAGTCTGTTGTTTTGCGGCTTACCTCTCTTGACAGCCTCGTCATACGACAGGAACCCTATCCTCGACTCTTTGGCCCCCATGCTCCCCTCATTTCACTGCGATGCGAGGAGAGAGGTGTTGCGTTGGCCCGGGGTGTTTGTCTCCTTATCCATTTATTGTGAAATCGGTTCCTGGTGGTGTGTGTGTGGTGAAGGGGTGAATGTTTTCAGCGACGCCTCCACTCTGTCACATGATCGGACTCCACAGGTCAGTTGATCCGCTCCCTCTAAACCAGAGGAGTGACGGACACCGGGGGTTGTTTTCACCTCCTCTGCGCCACGGTGTTTACCCGAATGTTTGTTTTTGCAAGCTATAAACAGACATTTGGATTCATAACGCGCAGTCACACCGAGCTGTTAATGTGTGTGCGTGTAGATAGTATTTACAGTGTGAGTGGCGCCATCTGGTGGCTGATCCGCTACTGTTACATCACTGTAACACCGCTCTGTAGTTTGATTATGACGCCTTCATTGTATATTCAACTGTAGTTCAATTCACGTGTTCGCGTAGAGTCTTATTTTATCACGGGGCTTCATCGGCCTCCTCGTGTTTACATCGAGGCATTGCGCCGGCCTCCGTTCAAAAAAGCACCGGTTTAATGTTGGCTGACTCTCCTCTCAGAACATCACTTAGGGGATGCTCACGGCCGCGGATGGGAAACTAACGCTTCACTATAACACACTGCCAACAGCTTCTTGCACTGTGGCATCTCCTCGCACCAAAGGCAGCCACGTGTTCGGTGCTACGCACCCTGAAGCTGTGTTGTTAAATGTCTCGGTTTTTACAGTGGAGTTCGGCGGGGCGCCCCGTGGGTGTGACACACGGCACCGCAGCCTATAAGCGTCGCCCAGCGGCTGTGACGAACATGGCAAGCGCGACAAGCCGCGGCCACCACATTCAAGGCAGCGATATCCGAGTGGAGCAGCTCGTGGGACACGTCCGTGGGTTTGTTGTGCTGGAGTTGAAAGCTACAGACGTGGATTTGCATGAGCAGGCTGCTAAATGGAGACGGGACTCCACGTGTTGCTGTACTGGCCCAATATTATTGGTGGGGAACACATGGTTGGATTATAAGGAAGTGCTTCCTGTTTGTGGATATTACTGCACCTGTTTATATGGACAGCGATGCGGGTGATTTGTCTTGGTTGTTGTGTGTCTGTCTCTTCCAGGATACATCAGGATTGGCCTTGTGTTTGCTGCATGGTCTGCCTCTGACACACCAGCAGCCTTCGTCCCTCTTTACTCAGTCTTCATAGCACTTGATGGTAATGTAGCATGGGTTTACCTCGTCTGACGTGTAGCTCCAACTTTTGTTTGTCTCACCTGCAAGTCGTGGTGCATCCTATCATAGAATAAGATCCACTTCATTCAGAGGGAAATTATTTTTTATATATTTATTTAGTGTTGGATTATATCAATGGAGTGTCCCTTGACACTACTTAGAAAAAGAAAGAAATATATTTAGCATATTCATTTGTTGCCTGCTCGGAAAATGATTTCTCTATCTGCCACCCGCCATTACAGCAATGGCAGGAGACAATAAAGTGTGTGTACCTGATGGAAAAAATAACCACAAAAGCTCATGTAGGCACTGATGTGTTTTTTGAAAGAAGGGCCCCTGTAATTGAATATTTAAAAGTACTACAATGACACAGAGTTGTTCTGACGTACTCAAAATAAGAACAGATACGGCACTCGTCTTCAGAAAACAATGTAACAGTATACAATTATTTTCACTATTGGGTATTTTCAGAGTCATCTGTCTCTAGTGTGTCATGATGTGTTCCGTGCAGGAGTGGATGGCTGGCTGGCGAGCAGGCTGGGCCAGAGCTCCAGGTTCGGGGCCTGGCTGGACGTAGTGGTGGACAATCTGGGGAGAGGCATGCTGTGGGGCCTGCTGTTTGAGGTCTGGTGAGGCACAGTGCTGTACACCAGGTTCACACCAGGTGTTCACTTGAAATCCTTTTAAATGAGTCTATCTTTTCGATTTAAAATTGATACTCATTATTGCACCAAGTGTCTTTGAAAAAGACTGTCATTGAATGGATGATCAGTTGATACAGAGAAGTCTAGAAACCACACACACATATGTGAGCCCTTTCATTCAGAATGACAAACACAAAATACTATTTTCCCAGCAGCTTTTTGTAAGGAATTCCCCTTTTTTCTATTAAACTCTTAAAAGTTGATTAAAGGACAGAGCCAATGTTTTTCACGTTTAACACTTTACATTTTAAACAAATTCTATCCCCCAATTGCTACTGCTCAGACTCTGGCTCCAAATAATCCGCTACAATATGAATCATGCTCAGCATTATCCTGTAACATCTCTTCCACAAGCCTTCATAAAAACTGAGACTGACATGAGAATCACTCCCATCGCTACAATCTGTCCCTTATGACACAAGGAAAGATGATAACTGGTTGCTGTTTGCAAGGTGTATGATTCTGTGGTTTTGGAGCTTGGTCCATTATTGACTGACTGTAAGGATACTTCAGCCACTGCTACCTTTGATTCATCTGTCTCTCACAAGTGTCCCACGTTTTTAAACAGTGTGACTGAAGTTCTCTTAGGATGTGGAAGGAAAATTGTGAGTGATGACATGAATAAATATATCTGAGCATTAAGTAAAAACAGATGTTAATGTAAATACACATTTGTTCTTTTTTGGACTGTTTGTTTTTAAATGGTAAATTTATATTTGATTGTGGTAAAAACATTACTATGGTTCTTTAATAGGCATTTTGCTCTTTGTGACATCACACTGAGCACACACTCAAACACTTGTACTTTTCTTTATTTGAAGCGAGACAAAGACATAAAAACTTCATGTGTGACATTGGTGCAAGACATAACGTAAAGGCATTGTTCTGTAATTTATAGTGTTTGTCTGTTGTCGTGTGTGTTGTTGTCTAGTGGGGTTGGCTGGTGTCTGCACTCGAGTGGTGTGTGTTTGTGTGTAACCACAATCCCAGAGGTGACCACTGGAAGAACAGCTTCACCAGCAGCCCTCGGTTCATACAGGTCGTCATGGCAAACGGTAACATTCTGCCGCTGCAAATAAATGTGCAGATCAGGTCTAATCCCAGACTGTGTGAGTTCATTTGAATTTATGTGCTGTTAGGGTTCCGGACACCACTGGGCACATGGGTGGTGAGCGGGCTGCACTGCCTCCCTCTTTGGCTGTATGGGTATCAGTGGGGTTTCCTGTCTCACTGGTTATATCTACCTCTCTGGATCCAGGCCCTGGGGACCGTGCTGCTGGCTGCAGGCCGCCTACTGGCTCTGTCTGTGGAGGTAAGAACTCGGCATTCAACACCCAATCCCCTGTGATGATCAGGAACATGACAACACAAGTGTTGATAGACATGTAGTTGCTGCTCCGTGGTAAAGTTGGAGATGTACTCCCATCCCCTTTCTCTGCAGATCTGGTGTATATGGACACACATTGAATATCTCACCAATGATGAGCCAGAGGAGAAAAAGAACTGAAAGCCTGTCAGCAGAGTCGGCTTTCACTGTCCTGTCTACACCCTGATGTTATTCCATCACTTTTAGATAAACAATGGTCAGGATTACATTCCCTACTAACTGAAAAGGATCAGCACGGCTCTGTGGTCACATGAGCTACATTTTATCTTTTCGTTCTTCAGGCTGTGGACAATGAGAGACTTGGGGAGAGGATGCCTCTTCAGCTTGTTTAACTGTTTGAATGAATACAGGTATTTCAGAACTGTTATTTATTGCAAACACACTTCCACAAAGTCCAGTTACTCTTCAATCAGAGAAACAAGAAGAGTCAAAGAAACATTTTGAGACAGGAACATCAGCAGGCCAGTTAAAAGTGTAAAAGTACTGCAAAATATCCTCACTTTCCAAAGATGTCCTCCCTTCATAAGGTCTGTCCTCAAAATGGGTCCCCACAAATGTGTAAGTACAAGTACACACACACACCACTTTGTGTTAGTGATAGGACTCTTATTACCAAAGAGGTTTTGTGTGCACATGGCTCATAACAATACAAAGTATGCAGTAAGTATAAAAGGGATTCAGATCGTGTAACACTGTAGTAGAAGTAAAGTGCACTGTACACCTGTTGCAAAACATATGAAGTGGCTGTTTGTAAGTGCTCAAAGATGTGTTCAATATTATAGCTGGAGCTATTACAAACTGTATATATGCAAAGATGCATGCAGTTAGATGATATATTTAATGTCTTATTAATGGGAAATACTTCTAAGAATGACCTTCATGGATTTGATAAGAATGCTTTTTAGTTGAAATATAGATTTCTTTTTTTTGTTCTGTTTTTACTGTCTTTTGCTTTTGGCTGCAATATTCTTATCATTATTGTTATTTTTTTCATTAGTCTTAAGTTTACAATAAAAAAATCTGTTGGTAAAACCTCATGAAAAATGGAAATATTTGATATGTTCACAAAACCATTTGCTCAAACCTTGAAATTGCATATGAAAAAAACATTTAAATAACAGATTTGACTTTTATTGAATATGTGGCGGGCAGCACGGTGGTTAGTACTGTTGTCTCACAGCAAGAAGGTTAACATTTTGAATCCCCCCCCCCCACACACACACAATCCCAAACCATGCAGATTGATTAAATTAGCTGTAGGTGTGAATATGAGAGTTAGTGCTTGTTGGCCCTGTGATGGGCTGGTATGACCTGTGCTGGTCTCGCCCAATGTCAGCTGGGATGGGCTCCAGCTCCCCCTGTGACCCTCAAGAGGATAAGCGATATAGATAATGGATGGATGAATCTGTGGTAAGTGAGCTTTATTTTACTTTTTTAACAATAACCCATCTGTAGTAGATGGATACTCCTGGAATGTCACCGTACTTCCAATCAGTTTAGAATGCGGATACTTGAGAGGACACTCTTCAGCTGAATGGGCCTCATGTACCAACAGTCTGTGTTGGATTGGTCTGTGCAGGCCAAAGTCCCACCCCCAAACCTTCATTCAGTGACTTGCTGAGACCATGTTGGTTAGTGTGTTACACAGAGCATTTAAGCAGAAGATTTCTCTGCAGTTGCAGTTGGTATTTATATTTTACAGAATGGGTTTTGGGAAGTTGTTTTATGAGAACTGTCAATGTCTTTTATGTTATTGGTGTGCACGATGCTCTCTTTTGATTCTGAAATTGTCTCTGCTAGGCTACTGTGAGCATTAATGCATAGAGATACTGTGACTTTCTTGTTTCTCTATAATGTCAGGTAGGTGATGCTTCACAGTGCCGGTGCTTCGTACTAAAATGCTGAAAGACAGTCATTGGAACTGTTGTAACAAAACAAAAAACAGTTTTTTGCCTGAAATATCTTTGTGAAGAGGGAGTCACCAGTGTTCTGTGGACTCAAACACTTCACCCACCCCTCCATCTGCATAGTGGTGAGTAGATAATGAGTGAATTTTCATTTTTCTGTGAACTATCCCTTTCACTGGTACTAAAGGGGCAAAGCCATGAAAAACATTCCAAGGTAAAAAATTAACAAAAGATCACCGCTGGGTTCCCACACTTTCTTACACATCACACTCAATGACTTTTTAAGGGCGTTCCAGACCTAATTACCTCAGATTCAATGACACAAGTCTGAGTCATGGATCCAGGTTAATTACTTTAAGTGTCATAATGAGAACTATTTATCCAAGCAAACAGGCAACAATTAAAATGAGAGAGGGATTTAAAAGTGTCAAGACTTATGTGATGTTGTGTTCTGTTGCCATCACAGCAAAACAACACAATGTGTAACTTAGACAGTGGGAGATATGCCTACAGCAGCACAAAGCATATAAACTAATGGTAATATAAAAAAAATAAAAATACTTCAATTTATAGGTTTTCAATATTGAATTTCAAATTCAACCACTTTCAATGACAAGTCTATTTTTGAAAAATGTTAAAGGCCTCATGTCTTTCTAAAATATTACATTTTCGAGAACTTGAAGGGCTAGTGGGAACAGCTGTCGTTACGTCTACCACAGAAAATCCACCCTGACCAGGTGACCTGTTCATCTCAGGGCTGACATGTAAAACCAACCACTCGGTCCTGTATGTTCTCTTTATAATATATTTTCTTCTTATATTTCTGTACACCTCATCTGAATGATGATCTACGGTATTACTCTAACTATTTTAACATATAAGGCGCTTCTAATAGTTAGTATTTATAACAGCTATTTAGCATCATTTAGTTATAGAACACCAACTATTGGTGTGAAATGTATTTTATACATCAGTGTTTATTTTGTAAACAATTATTTTATGTATATTTATTTTAGCTTTGATACGTATATATGATTTGTTCAAAATGGATTGTGGGTATTTAAGATGGTGACTCTGCTCTTCATCAGAAGTCTAAGGAAGAGCCTTGTGCTTGATACATTACTGGTAAATCAACCCTTTTTAATGGGATCTTCGGCAAATGTTTTGTCGGTCCAGTTCCCGTGAACCAATAATTTTTACTGGATGTAAGTGTTGTTCTAATGTTTTTATATAAAAACAACCAGCCATTCAAACTTATATTCACACGTACCAGCAATTTAGAGTCTCCAATTAACTTACATTATCTTTGGACTGAGGGAGGAAGCTGGAGAAAAGCCACACAGACACGGGAAGAACTCCATATGGAAAAACCCTGACACTCAAACTCGTACCGTACTGACCGTGTATGGTATAATATAATATCGTACATCAATGTTAATCTGTCAATGACATTTTTCTGGGCTGGGATGTTTCGTTTCACTGGGATGTTAAAGGTGTGAATACAAGAGAGATCCATGTGGTGTTTGTGATCAAGGATACACTTTAAGTTTTAATGTTTTTGCAGCTAACAGTGAAGCAGTAACAAGACAACAGTGAAACATTCCCTCATCACATTTGGTGTCAGTCACCTCATCTGAACTGAAAGGAGAGATCACAGCTTTATTTAACATTTTTCCAACGTCCACAGCCAGCCCCCACTCTGACCCGCCACCCCTCCTCCAGCCCTTACAACTATTTCATTCCCTTTCAGATCACACTGATGACAATCCTATGTTGTCGGGTCAAACCCTGTCTCCTACATTCCACCAGTCAGCTGATTTATCGAGGTCATATTAAAGGAAAGACACTCAATACATTTAAACACTGCTTTAAAACACGTCTGAGTCCATCTTCTTAAATGTACTTTTCTTTTTCCTGTCGGCCAAACAGAAAATGTGACATCATGGTGAGATACTGACACTTCAGGTTCAGTATAGACAGTAAACACTTGAAATCAGTGGGAACAGGAGCTTTGTCTAACTTTTACAGGTGGCACAGAGAGAAATCTGTCTCCACCACAGAAGAAGCAGGCGTCTCTTGCCAGTGGGGTAAACACAGCAGCCCTAACAGACCAGACTGAAGTTCAACAAGTAGAGAAATTACCTTTTGATTAAACGCAGTCAGTGTAGCAGAGGATGAGACAGATCGAATCAACACATCTTAAAGATGCACGAGTATCTCAGGGTAGAATTTCCCCATACATTTTTTGCAATTTTTAAGGACAATAAATGTATTGACCATTGCAATAAGCCCCGCTCCACAATAACACACATATCTGCAAATGGTCTAATCTTGAATCTCCCAACTGCTTACTTGCAGGACAATGCTGCAACAATGTGTCACTTAAAGGTTTCACTGAAATTATGTATTGGATGTTGAGGTGCAGACTGATGAGTCTGAGGGAAGGAGGGAGAAGGGGATGAAGGAACAAGAGAAGAGGATCAAGGGATATGGATATGGAGGAGCAAAGGACAGAGAAGAGGAAGAAGGGATGAGAGATGGATTGAGAGGAAGATAAAGATGTGGGATGGGAAGAAGGGAGAAGAGGATGAAGGGACGAGGGAAGGAGGATAAGGGAGAAGAGGATGAATGGGTGAAGAAAGAAGGGAGGGTGACTAGTGAACTTGATTTAATAACGACCTCAGGTTTACGTACACTGGGCAAACGTTCTGTCACTGAGGGGGGTGTATTGGGGAGGGGCCGTGCCTGTAGAAGCACCATGAGTGGAGCGGAGCGTCCTTTAAGGGGACTAAGGCTGGACCTCCTCAGCTGGACCCACTGACTCACATCACTGCTCGAGAGGGAGATGTCCCACAGCACTGAAGCAACATCAAGACAAAGCTTCATTTCTTCAGTCATTAAAAAAACAGTGGGGTACATGAAGGCATCACATTTTCAGTAATGTTGCAGATATTAATGCCAAAATCTGTTTTCCAGCTGGACTCACACATTCCATCAGGACGCAACGGTTCAGAGCAAAATCTCATCAGTTATCTCTTTACACATCTACTGTATTGTGACTGTAGTTACGTTCATTTTCCGTTCATTGTAATGGGTCACTTTAAATAAAATTAGGATTGTTTTGGTTTGAGTTACCAGCTATGATCCTCTCTGACAGTATGAAAGAGTAACAGATGGAGCTGGACTGTTGAAATCGAATCTACAGGAAAAATGCTTAAGATAAATTCATGTGTAATGTGTGTAGTGTAAGTGAAATTCTACGTTAACTATATGAATAACAAATGGATCCTTATATATTGTTGTTGCAGATTTTGTTTATTCTGTGTCAGCCGATTAAACATTGTTCAGCCATGAAAATCTGGTGAAAGTTCGGGAACCGCTGCGCTACGGGTGAGACAAATCCTCTTTTTAAATTAAATTAAATTTGAATGAACCGATCCTTTTAAACATGAAGTGGACCAGCAGCTAAGCAGCGACATCAATGAAGTATCAGATTGGTGGGAAAGATGATTTTTACTGATGACTGAGTGAGCGTCACAGTTTTAAGAGCTGAGCTGAGACAGTTCAGATGTGGGAGGAAACAAAAGATGAGATTTTTGGTCGTAAACACTTTGACTGATGGAGGCAAAAAGAAAAAGTCCAGTAAAAAACACATATACATGGTACCTTGCATTTATGGGATATTGGAGTGGAGAGGAAAGGCCAGATGCACAGGTACACATACACTCACACCACATTATTGTACCCATTGTAGTGCCCTTAAGGGTATAAGTTTATTTAGCACTTAGAAGTATGGGTCCGTCTACAGACATAACTGCAAGCTGGTGTAAGGCTGGTAGTCACCAGTGGAGCACTTGGGCACCCAGAGTTCTATCTGTGAATACTGACACACACACACACACACACACGAAGCCACACCTTCACATGAACAAAGAAAGGGAGGCTTTTAACCTCTGTACATGTAGCATCATCCTCTTTTCACTCCGAGTCCTGTCCCTTGTTTTTAAAGAAATAGTGTCAACTTGTTTACTCAGTAGGGAAAGCATAAACAAAGGGCTACATAAACACACTTCTGCATATAAGTTATTGGCATTTTAATGATGCTATGTCAGGACTAAGCTGGGAAAAAAACATAAAATAAATTGAAAACAAACCTGTGAAGCCTGTTATGTGTGTAACAATTTACCCACTGGTTCAACACATTCCACTGTTTAATCTCCACCAAGCAGTTCATAACAAGGTCCACTTTCATTTCCTTGCAAAAGAAATAACAAAGAAGCCTTCAACTGAAATATAAGGGTACAATCTGCAGTATCATTACACTGTACAAGTGTCAAATATTAGACAACTTCCATCTGTGATCCGATGAGTTATTATGCTGATGGATGTGGGCTGAAACACATTTCTCATGTGGGGTCCAGATGCTCTGTAACACACAATCCTGGAGAACATGGTTTTGTTCTGCAATGAGTGTCATGGTATTAAGAGCTACTCTGGCTCAAATACAAAAGCAAAAATGTCCTCAGATTCCAAACTGAAAAGAAAAAGGCAAGCAAAACTAGTGAGGAGAAGGGGTCATTAGTCATCCTCTCAGGATGTTTGAGGTCTTTTTTTAACCCCCCCCCCCCTCCCACCTCAGTCATGGGTTCTCTTTCTCTTGGAGAAATGGAACAGTATTATCTGTGAGGTGAAGCTGCATCCTGTCTGAAGTTGCATCCTGGTGGTTTGTGTGGGTGTCAATGAGGTTTGACAATGGTGTTATCTCTACTTTTTTTATTCTGTGTGTGTGTTTGTGTGTGTGTACACACTGGCAGCTTACAGTTGACCACACCAGCCAACTCATTTGCCAGTGATGCTTTGATTTACTGTGTATTACTAATTATTTGTGTGCCACTGAAGCAACACATTTGGGCTCATTTCGCATCTTCACCAGGCTAAACCCCACGTGTCTGTTTTTCCTCTCATCACTCATAATATCACCCGAGACAGGGGCGGGTGGGGCCTAAGCTCTGAGCCAATAAGAAAGCTTGCACCACCTCCTGGGTCTGCTGGGGAGTAGTGTTGACGTCCTCTAGAGCGTCCGCCACAGCAAACTGCCTGTCCCTAAGCCGATTCCAGTTGGACAGCACGTTGTGGTATTCAAACACCTTCTCGTAATTTCCCACTGAGTTGTAGAGTTTGATCAGGCCTCGGTAGTCGTACTCCAGCCCACTGTACCCCTCTCCAAACAGTTTCTTACCTGAGGACAAAGCAATTTTTACACATCAAAAGAATCATTTCATACTACTTACAAGCTAATGAGGATATTAGTTATCTTTTTCACAGCACTGGGTCCTGGCATGGCTTAAAATCTCCACATTTTCCATTAAGTGAGTAAAGCAGTATCTGTTTCCTTGTGAAAAAAAAGTAACTGACCAATAGCAATGGAGCGCAGGTAGAGCCTCTCTGCGTCTTCATACTGGTTCATGTCGTAGTTGTAGAGAGATGCCAGGTGACCAACAGACAGAGCCACCTCGTAGTCCTCGTGGCCCAGGAGCTGCTCTTTGATCTGGATGGCTTTAATGTGCATCTCCTCTGCCTCCTGGTGAAATGTTCGTCCGTAGGACCAGGCACAAACACACAGACACACAACAAGTGGAGGTATGGATAAAGCAGCCAAATAAAAATGATTAAATAGTGCTGTCTGTTGTGCAACACAACTGATCGTGTTCCATAGTCACTGGCTCTGTTGACACTAATGTTATTTTAGGTTGAAGTATGGATGTGTCGTGGGGTTAAAGTGAAGTAAGTGCTTTACCAGGATTATGAGTAGCTTGGTTATAATGATTGTATGGTCCCAACACTATAACAAATTATTTCCAAATTTTCATTAGTGGTGTATGGTTTAAAGCTCGTCAAGTCATTTAATAGAATGACTACTGTATTAATAAGTCAGAAAAGGATTGCAGTAGGGCTGCAAGTAATGATTATTTTGATAATCAATTCGTGTTTCGAATTTCTTTTTGATTAATCTGATAAAAAAAAAAAACACTTTTCCAGTTTATTATTGTCTTGTACAATGCTGTTCTATATGTAATACAGGCATAATTCAGTGTGGGACAAGTTAATATATAAAACTAGCAAACCATCTTTATATATCTTCAAAACACACAAACCTTGAACTTCCTCATGGACTGGTAGAGTCGTCCTAAATTGCCGTAGTGTTTGGCTGTCTGGACGTTGAACTCTCCGAAGGCCTTCTTGGCCAGTTGAAGTGATGAGAGGTGCAGATCGTGAGCCTCCTGCAGGAGGCGCTCTTCTGTCTCTTTATTGTGGCAGTCAATGGCAATTTCCTCCAGTATCAGGGCTGGCAGATGCAAAGAATGAGGGGCAAATATTAGTGCAATTAGCAGTAATTGAGCCATGGCAAGTAAAAAGCGTCTGCTGGACAAATCTAACGTTTCTTGAGATATGCAAACCACATATTGACAAAAGCCATTTTCAGACATGAATCTCTGGGTAAAATCCAGAGAATTGGCTACGGATCTTACCCAGAGTCTGCCTTTCAAACATGCACAACACCGCAGAGGCTTCTCTGCAAAGCACAACAGCAACAAATCCTCTGTGTTATTCAGGCGAGAGGTGGAGCAGCCACGTGCAGCAGACAGAGGCAGGAAGTGACGTATTTACTCTACCTAGGAGATCACGTGATTTTGTCTACAGCACCCGGTGTCTTCTCTTATCACCACAAACTCCTTTGACATCTTCGTCAGTGTCTTCTACGTGTATGTCACCACTTTTTCTCTATTTCGTTTTTTTTTATTTTTGTCTGTCTCATGTTAGAAGTGTCACACCCCCCCCCCCACCTATTTTAATACTTCCACACACCGCTTCCAACCAACATGTGCATTAGCTGCGCTATTATTCAAGAAATCAATTGCAGTGGACACACAAATGCCCAGTGAACTTAATATGGAGTTGTGTTTATTAACCAAGATTACATCTGAGATGGAGCTAAAGCGCTCGTCTGGACAGGGCTGAAATGTATTAGTGTGTGGCTAAATGCAGTCTGCTTGGCCACAGAACCTGTCTGATACTTCTCCACTGTGCCCTCCACATGGTGGGCAGTGGCCAATCATCTTCTTACCTTTGACTCTTTTGGAGGAGGCCAGCAGCAGATGGTCCTCAGGCAGAATGTGAGTTATGATGTCTATGGCACGTTCTGCATGGAATCTGAGAAACAAACACAGCAGCTGTAAAAAATTTGGTATGCAACTCAAGCTGGGCTAAAAACTGTATTCTATTCAGGAAGAACACTTCTGTGAAAGTAACTGCCCACAAACAAAGTTGTTTTGAAACTCAAATTCCAAAAGTGAATCTCGGTGTCGGAGGTCGGAGTGTTTTCAAATTTTTGAATGAGGCCCTTTGTGTAGAGAAATTGATATAACTGACTGATTTGAAAAAGTGACAACATTTCAGTGCTGATCAGTGCCTTTAAATATATGTAATGGTACACACCCAAAGACATATTACATTAACACCAGTACAGTGAGTAACAGAACACACCATCACAGTGTGAGTCATTATCATGTGCTTCATCTACAAGGGGGCTCATGTCTAATGTAATTAGCTGGCTGGTCTAGGAGCTGTACCAAGCTTGAGAGATTCATTGTACTCACAGAGCATTGTCAAATTTCCCAGAGCTGTACTGGTGGACATATGATGAGTAAGCCAGATCTTCATGGGCTGTGGCAACGTGGATGTTCTTCCCCCCAAACACAGACTGCCGGATGTCCAGCGCCGTCTGGAATATTTACAGAGAGAAGAGACTTTAGATCAGATATACAAAAATCTAAAATATTGAAAAAATGTATACAATCATATTGCCAATAATTCTCCTTACCTGGTAAATAGCCACTGATTGACATATGTTGTCAACATTTAATAGGTAAAACCCATAATCTAGCAGCGTGTCCGAGTACTTGGGATGCTTGTGTCCAAAATGTTCTCTGTAAGACACCACACATTCAGAATCCATGATATACACGAGAAGAAGAATATTGCTGAGACTTATGAGACACAGCAGGTTACCTTGCTAGAAACACTGCATGTTTGATCAGCTGCTCTGCTTTTCTGAACTCTCTCTTCACCACGCAGGCCTGCAGCAGAAACACAAGGTCAAACTTCACACGGACTGGAGCTCAAAGGGTTTCCTTTTGATGCTGATGTGTAGTAGTGTAGACACATTCTGTGCAGACACTGTAACCCCAGCAGTGACTTCATCACATTTTTCAATAGAAATAAATAGAAATCTACCACTCTAAATGCTACCTTGGAGGCTTGCCGGAGGACATCAACCACTACTTTGACAGGCAGCCCTGGAGTTATTTCCTTCATAGCCTCTATACACCACCTGTATGCCTGAGACACAAGGAAACGTGCAGACAAAAAGATGAGTTACATATTTCTCAACACCACCACCACACGGTAAAAGACATTCACTACACATTTTTCAGTCACAGAGAGTTAAAGGTACATACCTCATCATAGTGGCTTTTGGCGAAGAGCAAGGCACAAAGCTCGCCATACAGCGCAGCCTTATTGGCCTGATGGCCATGTTTGGCTAGTTTGTCCATGTAAGACTGAGCGAGCTTGAAGGTCTCCTCCCCCAGATGGTACTTACAATTACCATTGCGGACATGAAGCAGCCTGTGTAAATAAGACCATAAAACTAAGTAACAATCTTAGGTGTGCAAGCCTATGTTTTTACTGACTTTACTTTTCTGATGCAACTATAACTCTGATCTGAGTCACAATATGTTTATCCACTCGATAATTACTGTAGTGGTGTATCAGTTGAAACACAAACAAACTATAGAAGCCATAGTTTTCTTTCTTGACAAGAAAAACGCGACACAAAGTAGTATCTACAGATTCAGTGGCTGAGAGAGCCCCACATAGATGCTTTGTCCCAAAACATTAAAAAGACTAAATCTAAGTTTGGAGATTTTAAATCAAGCAATTTACACATTCTAAGGGTCTTTAAATCAAGCTATTGGTAAGTATAAACACACAATGAATGTCCACAGCTTTTTTGTGACTGACCTGACGCAGCATTCTACAGCCCGGTAGCAATGCAGGACCTCACTGTGCAGCGTACACAGCTGCAGGCACGAAAGAAATACTTTCTCTGCATCTCCATACCAACCCGCATCAGACAAGAATCCACCTGGAATCAAAGAGCATCCGATTACTTCAGCGTCACCTATGGTAACTGGTCAAATTGTGAGTGGTTTGAGAAAACGTTAAAATGCTTTATTTTATTTTAAACCCATATCAATTAAGTATTAAGACACCTTTCTCTGACAAATGAAATTGAGCTGATGTTCCTGAGGAAGGCTACAAAAATATTTCTGCTGCATTAAATGTTCCCAGGGCCCTCCAGGATTCTTGCATGAAAGAAGTTTGTAACAACCAGAACTCTTCATAGTGTTGATGCCAGGTCAAACTGAGAAAGCCCTGGACAACAGAGGTGACCAAAAACACCTAATGGTCACTCTGAGCTCCAGAGATCCTGTGTGGCAATGGAAGAAACTTTAACTGTCACTTCAGCACTCGAGTGATATGTGCTTCATGTCAGAGTGCTTAGACAGAAGCCTCATCTCATTGAGAGACACATGAAAGCACATTAAAGGACTCAGACTGTGAGAAACTAGATTCTCTGGTCTGATGAAACCAAGACTGCACTGTATGGCCCCAATTCTATTATTGTATCTGGAAGAAACCAGGCAGCTCTCATCACCTGCCTATCCCAGAAGTGAAACGTGGTGTCTGCAGCTTCATGCTGTGCATGTTTTTCAGCAGCAGAAAATGTGATTTCTGTATCTAATGGATTGAGGTAAAACGGAACAGAGTAAAGTACAGAGATATTGTATAATGAAAACCTTGTGCACACACAGTAAGACCTCAGACTGAGCCACAGGTTCAACAGGACAAAAACCCTTAACACAAAAACAAGAAAACACAGGAGTGGCTTAAGGACAACTCTGTGCATGTCCTTGATTGGCCCACTCAGACCCTATGGCCCAGTGTAGGTTACAAAATTAAGCGTCCTGAGAAGTAAGCAGAGGCTTTATCCCTGCTGAAGCCAGCTATTGATCTCGCCAATGAAAAGCAGGAGCTGCTTTATTTCCTGCGGTCAGAAATAAAAAGTAAACTATTAATTTGACCTAAGTAGTAACCCAGGAATCTAACCTAGCTTCACCAGTACAGTGGCTACCAGTCTGACTGCCCATAAGCTTCCCTGACCGATAACTAGCACACCAAGGCTAGCAACCCTCATTATTGGCTACTGGATTGGCTGGTTACTAGCATTTCAAGGCTTTCTACCAAACTGAACAATGCTGTTCATATTGTGGGTGTAGCTGTGGAGCTCATCTATTGTTTAACTGCCTTAGAGGTAATGGTTGTATGCCACGTTTTCACATATGACCTGTGGGTAGAATCTGAATAATTGGCTAGGGAGTTTACCCACAGTTTGCCTTTCACACATGCACAACGCAGCAAGAGTTTCTACACAGACGCTTTCCCAACAGGAACAAATCCTCTGCATAGTATTATGTGATTTTATTGACAACACACAGACACTGTGTGTCACTGCTTATTCAGTGGGAGATGTTTTTTTTCTTTAGTTTTTTCCTTTTTGTGTCTGTTGCGTATTAGAAGCATCATCAATCCAAAGAGGCTGCGGATAAAACTATCTCCGCTTGGCCCCCTAGTATAAAGTCTGTATAAAGTCAGAAGAATTCAATGCTAGAACACAGCAGGGTATTCACCACGAGAAAGTGGGTGGGTGGTGGCGCTTCTAACATGCGACAGACGCAAAAATGAAAAGAAAATAAATCTCTCTTGTGAGAAGGCAGTGACCCATACATGGAAGAGACAGACGAAGATGTCAAGAGAGTTTCTGTGCATTGTCAAGAAAATCACGTGATATACGCAGCGGAATTAATACGTCAATTCCTCCACCTCTCATGTGATTAATACAGAGGACTTGATGCTATTGTGCATGTGTGAAAAGCAAACTGCGAGTGAACTTTGGATCCAATTCTCTGGACTTTACCCGCAGGTCATGTCTGAAAACTGCTATTGTGTCTCTGTATCTCTGTCTTCAATCTTCTGTGTGAAACCCTCTCTACCCTTCCCAAATATTTACCCAGCACAAAGCCAAACTGGATGGCCTTCTCTTTGACATGGGCATCAGACTCTGCGATGTAGGAGCAGCGGCGGCTGAAGGAGTTGGCCAGAACTGAGGCAACTTTCACACCATGGTCCATTAGGGCCTGGAAACAGTGGTGCAGGAGGTGTCTGCAGTAAAGAGGAAAAAGACATGGACCATGTCAGTTTTGGGAAGACTACAAGTCAGTGGCTATCAGTAATCTTGACAGAACGTCTGCCAATCAATGAATTACAATGCTGATGACTTCAGCTGCTCAGCCTGCAGTCGTAGGCTTCATTTACATCAAGCCTGTCGATGCAGCTTGGAACAACCCACAGCACACAGATAACATTATAAGAACATCAATAATTTACCTTCACCTTAGGCCTCCAGCACATTGTACAGGGCTTTCATGTCTCACATCAAGGTCACAATTGTTTGCTTTCACAGACCTTTGCCCCCTTTTTTTTTTTGACAATAGCTGAGGAGAAGCCATGGTTTATACTATTAGGTAAATGATTTCTAACAATATCCACTATTCAGTTAAAGTAGTTTTGTCTGTTTAATGGAATAAAAAGATGGGTCCTTGTGAAATGTAAAAGCTTTCAGGCACAGCTTAGTCCCATTGTGTTTTTACCTTTTGTCTGAGGCCCGCAGAACTTTAGCAAACACCTCCAGCTCACAGAACTCTCCTCCGAGCTGGCAGAGTCGGCCCTGCTGATAAAGCTGCAACACAAAGAGATGGAGGTAAAGGTTAGCATGAGTGTCACTGACAATGATCCAGATGTCATCTCTTACATTAATGACACAATGTTGAATCTATTGGTAATAAGTAATCTGATTAATAATTGCTAAGGTGTTACTTTTTCATCCTACTTTCTATTATGGGTGTGTTTTAAGTTTAACTTCAGAAAATGCTGTGTGCTGTTCAGGAGTTCAAACTAAATAAATTGCTGATGTCTAGCCTGTCATCAAAATGCACTGAGCTGGAAGTTGTTATATTCAATGGCTTTCTGTGGTGGGGTCTCTGGGGGACAATACCAGTCTCAGCTGTGTCTCTCAACTGCAGTTATTTGGTCAAGTCTCCCTTAATATCAGAGGGATGTTTATTTCGCTGAGAGACTGGATCCTGTTATCCAAGCCACAGATGAATAGTTGACGAGTGACATGTTTTTATTTTGTAAACTCGGGTGACACTGGCTGATGAGCAGCTAATTTATCAGAGATGTGGTAAGGGTTGGTGGAAACAGCAAACTATTTATTTTTGGAGTGCTAAAATGACAACTCAAAGAACAGTTGAAGGAAAATGTACTTGATTATGTACATGAAGTCAGCAGTTGCAGACGCTTAGCCCACATAGTTTGGGGTGTTACCTAGTTGGTTCAAATCAAATTGACCTTGATCATCAATATATATGCATCAGCACACATTACTGAATCTGGTTTCATGATCCTCCAATTAATCAGGGTAGAGTACATGTGGGAATGTACCTGCTTATTCAACAGTTCATGTCATACATGGTTATTCTGTTAAGTCAGCTAGTTTGAAAAAAGACTAACAAGATAAATAGGGACAGAGAGAGTGAGAGCCAGCACAGCAGTTTCACAAAGTTAGGAAAAGAAAGTGAAAATGAGAAATCAGGAATATAAAATGAAACGGGTAATGCTGTGTGTTATAGCTCTCTTCCCTTTTAGTAACTACCATACTATAACATGAGCTTAACTACACATTGTATTACTGACTTAAGTAATGTGACTACTGCTAATGGCAAATACTGTGACTGTGGCAACATAATGGTTCTTCTATCACACATCAATAGAGACTCAGTCCCACGTCAAACCCACTATGCTAGACTGAGTAACTTGTAACGTATTTGGGCTGTTGTTATGTCAGTGAATGAAGCACTGGAGATGGTGATCCCAAAAAATAACTAGCCATCTTTTATTAATATAATTGTCAAGTCTTTGTTTACCTCTATAGACACACAGGGATATTTGATTAGAGAAGGAAGATAGAGCTCGTAGAGGGACAGAGAGGAGGCAAGGAGAGCAGGAGAGGAAAGACAGAAAAACACTAAACATATGAAGTCTGGATGGGACCTAGATTGGCCTAATATTCAACCCTTTGTTGTACTGTAAAAAAGTAAATAGACTTAAATATATACATGAAAAGATTGTAAATTACTATGCATTATTTTGTTAAGCCCTCACACTAAATCATACATGAGCATTTGCACTGCCTGTGTGTATGGGCTATGTCTTATTGAGGTGTATGACCTTAAGTTGCCAGCTATAGATTTCCTGTGGCTGACACCTGAAAAGCAAACTGTACTCCTCAGTACTCTATTTCTAAAGTCCTGCCGGAGGCCCGGCTCAGGGCTCCAAGGCACCACTGTTTACACTTGTCTTGTATTAATGTGACAGTTAACCTATTGAAATGTCATGAGAACTAACAGAATATAATGTTCAGATTGATGTTTCGTAATATATTAATATTTAAACTTGTTGTCTGAGGGAAATTAAGTGCAAGCTAAGTAGAAGCTCAGACATGTTACAACAAGTATATTTGCCACGAGAATGGCTCCTTGAAATAAAGTCAAAAACAGTATACATGTGACAACACGGACACGATTCATTTACAGTCTCTGGTGTAATTAGCTACAGGATCGATGCCACTGAAGGATCCACGTTAAACGACCGTGCACTATACAGATGCACATGCTAGCTAGCTACCACGACTTAGAAAGAAAACATAGGCATGGTGATCTAACTGTAAGCGTTAGTCAGCTCAGCCGCAGAAAGCAGTTTCTCATCTTCACGAGCTAACGCATACTGAGCTAACCTATCAGCTAGCAGCTGATTAACGACAGTCTGGGGGCTGACACACCTCGAGCCTGTGCAGCAGCGGATCTCACCTTATAGTAGACATCGAACTGTATGTTTTCTGGCAGTGACCGTATGTCCCTTCTCGATCGGCTGTAGTTGTCCACCACAGCCGAGATAGCCGTGTTGTACAGTGTCTCTGGGATCCATTCGAGCTCCACCGCAGCCATGTTGTTTTCCCTCTCCAAAAAAACCCCAGCAGCTCCAGCCGTCCCCAGCTCTGCCTACATTAGCTGCCTCACTGCGACGGAAGCACTTCCTCCACGGGTCCCCACGCAACATTCGCCTGTAAATGACGATACAAACGTTCGCACCGTCGCCGAGTCCCTGCTACAAGCCAAACAGGTTCTATTCAATCTCCATCTTTCTCGACCCTCCAGCGACTCCGTGCCCCCGTCCCGACGCACACATCCACAGGCGCTGACGCACTGACGTCATTGTGCAGTCGATGCGGAAAAACACATTTTACACTGAAAAGGGGGAAAGTGTTGTTTTTGGTTACCTGACACATATTGTGTGTTTTCTCTGTCTTTGTTCAATAATACAACAAAAATGGGGTTTAGACATTAAAACAGTTCGAGGAAGTCTTTTGGATGTTTTGCTATAATTCAAATGAGTAATGATGTGGCCAATGAAGTTAAAATAACCAAATAGACATTTTTTCAGCAGCCATTTTGACGTGGAATAGGTTGATAAACAAATTAATGAAGGTTATGTTCTTTTAAAGTAGACCCTTAATTATCTTAACTAGTGCAGTACCTGTTCTTCAACATGTCTGTTTTCTTAACCTGTGTTGATGCTCTGGTGCTACTTGTATTCCTTGTCATTAATGAGTCCTCCTCAAACAATTGTACAATATACTGTCACTTTTTATTGTTTGTCTATGGTGCAGAGTAAAGTTAGAAAGCTTTGTGTTCATCCTACCTGGTTTATCGGCGATGAAGACTTTATCAATGTTTTTCATGAAATGAAACTGAATTTGCTTTATTACTGTTCACATATGTGATTTAGATGATGTCATGGCAACAACTTGACTGAAGAGCATAAGACCAGAGAGGATGGAGGGTGTTTGTGGACTGCATGTTCCTCTGCGAATACTAAGGCGGAAGAAACATATGTAGCTTGTATATAAGTTTGAATGGTTTTCTGAACTCACAACTTTTCAAAATAAAGGCTCTGATTTTGTCAGAGGACCCAAGAGAAGTTTCAACTCAGTCCGCAGACTCAAGTCACACTGCCCCACCCCCAGGGACTGCTACAGAGCACGGGTTGCCTATTCATTGAAACTGTATTAATATTGAAAGTACTGCATGTCCAAATCAAACCAACCTCGGAACTGCTCATCCTCTGGCAATATACAATGGATTTACTAGTGTGAAGCTAATAAGATGAATGGTTTGTGAGATATGCTTTTCACATACAGACAGAAAGAGGGTTTTGTTTTCATTGCTGCTTGTTTGTTCACTTGTAAGGTTATGCAAGAAAAAATTAACTGATTTCCACAGAATTTTGTGGATGGGTTGGGCATGACCCAAGAACCCATGAAATCTTGGAGCAGAATCAGATAAAACAGAGGGTCTAGAAAATATTTTTCACTTTCTTTAACATTATGATAGAGCATTATCCTTGGTGGAGGTATGCATGCTCTAACTTTACTCTAGTCTGATATGAAGAAAAGTTTATGGTTTTTCCCTGGATTTTCTATGTTCATTTTTTATAGTCATCAGTATCAATTATGTTGATGCAAAAGATCAAAGTTCAATTAATGTTGCTGAGTTTGGGCATCCTTGTTTATTAGTTCAGGAGCAGCAAAGCTCTGCCGGTCACACGGATCCTGTTCAACATCTCTACAAAGGCTGATGCATTATCTCAGTCAGAGTGATTATCTTAAAACATTCCTCTCAATCTCTGCTGAGTCATGCACACAGAGTGATTTAGACTGTTTCACTGGTGGCAGTTGATTAAAAATCTCCAACAGCTAATAATGACATTCCTCTAAAGGGTTTCTGACTGCTTTTGATCTGTGTCAGTCAAGCATCCACATAGGGAAACGAGGCTTTGACATCATAGCCACCACATCTATTATAATGATTCCAGAATTTAAAAGTTCTGATTTTACCATATCCACTTGTGTCCAGTCATATAAATTGAGGTCTAAGGCTACAGTTCTAGTTAAAGCTGTCTGATAAAGCTGGCTCCGACTTCTGTTACAGCGTTAGCCTGATGACTGTGGCACATTTTCTGTTACTATGATCTGGCTCTCTTGTCGTCAGTTCCTGAACACACTCAAACATCACTACTTCAGCTTTAGGGGCCAGGTTTCACCATTCATCATTAACCCATATGTTCTGTTCATACTCTTCAACAGCACTCTCAACATCTTGAACATTTGTTCTCATATCAGTCTCCATTTCTTTTGAGACATTCTTTTCAATACTCAAGATAGTCAGCAGCCACTATTATGGGACTCACTTATAGGTGAGAAATGCCTTTTGTCATTTCGACAAACCTTCATGTACCTTCTTGATTACTCTGTTTCACAAATGTTGGTGTTAAAGACCTGGTTGCTTTGGGTGTATTACCATAAATGCTATGCTTCATGAAAAATATTTCCCAAGGAGTTCTGAAGCAGTCTTATCTGCAGTCTTATGTTTTTGTGTACTTCTATTCCAATAACATCACAAATAAACACTGTTTCTACAGTTTTTCACAGAGCTGTTTTTACATGGAGGGTTGTATGAGCTGCTGTGGTAATCTCGTTTTAGGGGCCCTTGATACCGTAACACCTAACTTTTTAAAATCGTATAAATATTTTTCACTCTACTACCACACTACCACAGTACTCCTCTGTAATCTCCCATAAAGTTTGCAAACACCGATGTTATGAAGAAAATTGCACCAATCAAAGACTCCCATATAGGCAAATGTATTACTCATTATGGTTGAATGCACTTATTGTAAGTCGCTTTGGATAAAAGCGTCAGCTAAATGAAATGTAATGTAATTATTAATTCAACTCCTTTTGCTGAGGTTGCACAGTTTGGATATTAGTCAAAGCTGGAAGTCAAAGGATAATCCAAACACTGTGGCACCTGTCACTGTCACTCCTCTTACTGGATTTGATGGAACTGAGGAGTTGTCTTTATTCTCAACAGTTCGACTTTATTAACAGGAAATGCTAAATAAAAATCAGGTCACCTAAAAAGTTTTAGTTTGACAGTATTGTCAACATTATTTAATTTTTTCTGACATTTTGATTTTATACCCTATATTTTGGTTTTATTCTTTGTTAGATTTTTTACTTTATCGTCTTTATTCTCCAAATGTTTTGTGTTATATTCTCAACACTCGGATTTTTTAAAATGAAAAGTGCATCCTCCACTTTTTTTCTTCTCCATTTCTCTGCGCGTCGCGGCGGACCAACCTCTAGAGGGCAGCAGCAGTGTCAGGCGGGGACATGTTCTCGTGCTAGAAGAAGTCAGCTAGTGACGCCATCACGTTTGAGCATGCCTACTACGCTGGGACATAAACAAAGGCTGGACGTCGCGCTGCTATAAACTCTTCTCTCTTCTGCTCCTATATGCGAACAATACCATACAATTGGGGCGTGAGTTATTTCCGGAGACATGGAAAACGCATTATTGATGCGAGTGAGTGTGTACACCGACCAAGGAGGGAGGAGATACATGGAAGATGTGACCGAGATCATAGTGGAGCCCGAGCCGGGGGAAGATGAGCCGACGTCGAGTGAGTCGGAGGAGAGCGGCGGGGGAGACTGTGCGGTCCACTCCCAGGCGGAGGTCGGACGTCCACATCGGGCTGGTGAACCCCCGGAGTCCCCGCAGCTTTTACATGAAACCTCCGAACCCGAACGGACGGAAGAACCAGCGGACTTATGTCCCCCGAGCACCCCGCCAGCTCAGCTCGGTCGCTCCCGCCGCTCCGTGGCGTTCTTCGCCGTGTTTGACGGTCACGGGGGTCGCGAGGCTGCGCAGTTTGCACGAGACTATTTGTGGGAGTTCATGAAGAAGCAGCGGGGCTTCTGGTCCGACTGTGACCGGGAGGTGTCGTCCGCTATACGCAAGGGGTTTGTAGCCTGTCACCACGCTATGTGGAAGAAGCTGCGTAAGTTTACCGCCACTTTTCCAAGTTCTGACATATACATGTATCAGCTGCAGACACAGTGGTGTAGCCCACATGTACATCTCCCTGTGTTGATCAGCGCAGAGATGGATTCAAACCTGTACAGCAGACTGTGGCCTACACCCTCCAACTTTAAACCAGAGGGTGGAGCGGGCTGCACAGCCAGCTTCAACCAAAACAAAAGAGTTTAACAGCAAGTTTAAAGGTTCATTTGTTTGGGTTGTGAAGGTCTGCAAACTGTCCAAGTGCCAATGGATTCAGTGTTCAGCTTGTCTTTTTACTGCTATACAAATACAGATGTTCAATGGGAGCAGAGGTTTGAACAGTAGAAGACACCGGAGCTAACAGCCGGTTCACTCCATACAAAGCCTGCCACAGTAGATTGTGTGTAATGTTGTTGTCATTTATTTGATCTGTTATTTGGACTTACTACACGTGTTATTACTGATTTGAAGAACCTGTTTAGTGTAGTATCCAGGATGTGCTGTGCCTTACACACAGCAGCAGTCTGTTTACAGACAACTGTGTGTGTGTATGTTTGTGAGTGAGCCACGTGTTTGACCTGATAACACTGGGCAGACCCCCTCCAGCTCAGACTGGGTCCAGTAAACTGACCTTAAGGCCACGGTGTTGATTTCAGTTCATATCAAATCATCTGTAAAAGATGATTAGCAAGAGATAACACAAAATCATTTGTCGGACCATGTTTCTTCTGCCTGACAGTTTGCTCTGTTGTCAAATATGTTGTTCAGTGTATTTGAGGGGAGTTAAAATTAAGAAGTTTATAAGCAGCAGGTGTTTAAAGCTTAGTAAATATATTTGTCTGTCTTTCATTTTCTCAGCTGAATGGCCAAAGACACTCACAGGCCTTCCTAGCACATCAGGCACCACAGCCAGCGTAGTGGTTATCCGAGGGAATCGCATGTATGTGGCCCATGTTGGGGATTCGGCAGTGGTTCTAGGGATCCAGGATGACCCCTCGCTTCCATTCATCAGAGCTGTGGAAGTGACACAAGACCACAAGCCTGAGCTGCCCAGAGAGAGGGAGCGTATTGAAGGTCTGGGAGGGAGGTATGGCCTCTGCACTTTCTCAATATAATTAGTCTTTTCTGATGTAGCCCACTTCAGGCTTTGTAAAGAACCAGTTTTCTGTCCGGCCTTCACATCATAGCTGAGAACATATAACTTTTATTCTCAGACAAATTTCACTAAAGCTGCTTTCAGACATGCAGTTCCTCTGTTCCTTGTTTTTTTAAACCTTCTGGAACACTAATGGCTAAATATGCTAGTTTGAATAGTTTTTTATTTGATTTGCGGAAATCCTCTTACAGCATATTCATCCTCAATGAGTCAGTTTAATTCACGTGTGTCAGTTATCTGTATATAACTATAATAGGAGGTGCTACACATCAGCGGTGACTCAAATAAACAGCACAAAATAGCGGATTTTTCTGAGATATCAGATACTTGTGATGACTTGTGTAATGTGCTCTTATATTTATGCTACTTGTAGAACATTTATATATTAATCTGCTTTTCTGTTTGGTTGTTGCAGTGTGATCAAGAAATCAGGTGTGAACCGGGTCGTCTGGAAGAGGCCAAGGCTAAGTCACAATGGCCCAGTCCGTCGTAGCACAGTCATTGACCAGATACCATTCTTGGCAGTAGCCCGAGCTCTAGGTAAGAGAAGCAGTCATTACAGTCATCTCGGCAAATCGCCTGATAACAAGGCTGCGCCACTGAATGACTGGAATAATGTTAAGCGTTAAAACTGTCTCAGAAAATGATAAAACAATAAAACTCTCAATTTAATTAAAACCAGGTTTAAGAGCTATCACTTATCAGAGATGTAAGGTTAACTCTCTCCCTCTTTACCTCTTGTTCACGATGGCCACAATGGTCACACTGCATGCTCCTCGCGGTATTGTGCACAGCTACAACGGAAAGACGATACCGGTCGTAATTATCTCTCCGGCATTATGCTGTTAAACTATATAATCTTGTTTGTTTTCTCTTTATTAATGATGATAAATTATCTGATGCATATTGTTCATTTAGAGTCATCAATGAATTATTAGACTCAGTTAAAGACGCTTTTCCTTGTGATTGGTCTGATCAGTCAATATTTCTGAGGACGAGTTTGTTGACATTAAAATGTGGGGAAATCCTGGATTGACCAACTCAATCACATACAGCCTGTGCTAAACGGCAGGTTTCCTTTCAAATTTTGATTTAAATGTTGTTATCTAGTGTGAGTTTACACGGGTCTACGTGTCTGAGTGCGTATGTCGGTGCGTGTGCGTGTGTCAGTGCGAGAGAGAAAGGAAGAGAGCGAGCAGAGTCACATCTTAAAAAAACCAGTTACCTTTTCCCTTTAAGTTCTGTGACTATCATACAGAAGCTACGTACCTCTGTTATAGTAATCACCCACTTATAGTGATAAATATGACCCAGCATCTCTCCTCATACAACAGGTGATTTGTGGAGCTATGACTTCTACAGCGGGGAGTTTGTGGTTTCACCGGAGCCAGACACCAGTGTGGTGACCCTCGACCCCAGAAAACACCGCTACATCATCCTGGGCAGTGATGGTCTGTGGAACATGGTGCCACCTCAAGAGGCCATCTCCATGTGTCAGAACAACAATGATGAGATGGTGAGTGTGATCTACAACTTTAGAATGAAATGATAGCTTAGTCTGGAGTAGTTCATCTGTCACATTTGGGGCATTATGTTCAAATAATTTGTAAAAATTTAGAGATTAGAGAAGCAAACATGACTGAAAGACCCTATAATGCTCCTTGAAAAAACATTTTAAATGAGTAATACTCACCTAATACCAGACCATGTCAGTGTAATAACAGCTTTCTCTGCTTCAGGCACAGTGTGGGGTATCAAGTGCCCGGCAGCTTGTTAGCCATGCTCTTCTGCGGTGGCGCCAGAGGATGTTGCGCGCTGATAACACCAGTGCCATTGTAATCGACCTGCAGGAGCCTGGCACGTCCCAGGACACCCTGCACCTTGAGGAGGTGCTTCTCGACCTAGCCAAGGTGTCCCAGTGTCCTCCCACCTCCGTATCTCGCGCTGACACCCCTCTTCTTCAGGTGAGGGCAAGAAACACATCGAGAAGAGTCTGTATGCAATAGCTCAGACAAGCAGGACGTTTCTTATATTTTTGCATATTTGTCATTTGTGCTGCTTTTGCCCAATGCAAAAACCTCTCCCTTTATTCCAGTTGCTATAAATTATTATGCCTTTGGGCCAGGGACAGCAAGTGGATGAAGGCATTATGTTCTTGGCTTGTCCATCCTTTCGTCCCATTCTTGTGAACATCATATCGCAAGAATCCCTTGAGAGAATTTATAATTTGGCACAAACGTTAATTTGGGCTCACAGATGAACGGATTAGACTTTGGTGGTCAAAGGTCATGGTGACCTCATGTCCTCGTGAACATGATATATAAGAATTTCATTACATCTGGCAAGAGCATTCACTTTGACCTGATTAGAATTTGGAGGTCCAGGTTCCTTTGACCTTGTAAAACACGTTTTTTTGCCTTGTGAATGTGTTATCTGAAGAACACCATAAGAGAATCTTACTACTAAAAATGGAATAGTAACAGTCGACTCGGTAGCAGTCAGTGGGGCGGGGCCGTTTGCCTTTAGGCTGTTGACTAAGTTGGACATGTCTTCTTCTACATCAGTAACTGGGTCCAACTGGGCATAGTATTACCACAGGTCAAGTGAATAGCCCGTTCCAAACAGGCAGGTTAAGAATGGGTACTGCACTAGTCCTTCCAAATTTGGCACAAAAGTTCACTTAGACTCCTGGATTAACTGATTAGATTTGAGTGTTCAAAGGTCAAGGATACAATGGCCTCACAAATCATGTTTTTTCTCCCTTGAACATAAAATATTAAATCTGCCTTTAGGGTTTGCTGAATAGATTCCCTTAAATTCCGATTATTAATTATCAATTGTTACAAAGTCAACTGTCACACATTATCTGAATGTCTGTATGTAGACTGAGAATGAACTGGTTGGCAGAGGCATACAACCATAGGGTGGTAATTCTAGATTTATGTTGTAAAATTGAATTGTGACCAACCCCAGTTATAACTGAAGTTTATCATCCCTGTTTCTTCGTTTCTGTTCTGTTGCAGCGGCCTCCAGAGGAAGACTCTCCCTCTGCCACATGTGAGCGCCTCCCTGCCCTGGAGCGACAGGATGGACTATCAGGAAACGGCAGCCTGTACCACATGAATCTGTCTGACCCGTTTACTCTGACTCCACTGTGTCCAAACAGTAGTACAGAGCTGCCTGGTCAGTCAAGTCTCACTGACAGGACAGCTGGCAGCAGGAAACCCAGCAGCAAAAGAACTAATGATGGATCATCAACAGGCCGTTCAGCAAAGAGAGCCCGGCGCAGGACTGCCGTCAGGCACCCCCAGGCCCGACACAACACAGGAAAGAAACAAAAAGAGTCCAATAATGTCTCCCCCATTCTCCAACAGCATAACAAGACAACAGTGTGTGTGTACTGAAATATGGTGTAATGCTTGAGTCCAGGAGTCACCTCCTAACCTGGCATTTCTGTCGCCCATGTTTGCAGTTCTTCTCACCAAACTTTCTCTTCAGGTTATGGAAAGACTTGTCTTGCTCAATATCATTGTGTGTTGTTGTTTTAAAATTCCTCTCAGAAATCTTGACAGAGGGGAAGTCAGACATTTAGTCTGACTCCCCCTCTGTCTACAAACAATAAGAAGAAGTAAAGTCTGACAAATGATGCTGGTGTAAATATTATGCATTTTATAGTTGACTTTTGAGAAGTACGGATAACTTCATTTAAAACATATATATATATATATATTATACATTGTTTTATTGTATAATTATCAAACATGAAAATTCCTTTTAGATGAGCTCCACCACAGCATTCATCTGCTCTCCTCACTACTTCCAGATACCAGTGTGTACACCCAATGTTTGAGCTTATTTCTCTATGTTTATTATCATTATCATTTTATTTAATCACTGGAGATTTGTCTTGAATATGAAGGTGCTGCTACATTCACAAACCAGTAGGTATATTGACAGATAAATATATATATATATATATATATATATATAATAAATGTTTGTGGCATGTTCTTCTGTTTAAGAGTACACTTTTGAAGTAACACATCTGACTTTGTGAGTTTTCAAATCATCGATTTTTTAAAATTGCACAATAGCATCTTAAGGGAAGAAAGCATCCCCACAGAAGTTCAGTTGATTTAGTGCTGTCTTCTCCTCCCCTGAGCCTGCTCCACACATTCATGTACCAGGGAGAGATTTTCTGTGTTTCCAAGAATGTATTTCAACAGCTGCCCACTGTTTTGGATCTGTCTCTACAGTTTGGAATTTCTCCCTCTCTGTTTGCTGAACGACACCAGTGTGGAGGGACCAACATAAAACATGTTGTTTACAATCAGTATTTATGATTATTTGGTGCTGGCAGATTTCCAGTAGTGGCTGCATTTGAGCTATCAGCGATGTCCTGTCTGTCGCACATACAATTGCAATAAGTAATGAATAAGAACGTTGAATGTTGGTCCTGTCACACTGGACTGTCTCACATCTTGGTTGCTCCAAGGTAGTAGCTGTTGGTTTTGTTACTGATGAATGCACAATGTTCATTTGTGAGTAAATACACTCTGCATGGACTAAAATAATAGTTTTGCACTATTATGGTGACGTAATTGTCTTTATGAAGGGATTTTTTTCCTTAGAAAATGCCAAAATTGTATGACATGACTGGAGTCTAAATTAAGAATGTCTCAGGATAAATAATCAAATAATTTTTGACTAAAGCAGAAAAGAATCCTTGTTGGGATGAGTGTGATGATTCTGCAGAACATAGCATTGTCCTCTTTTGCCTCTGATGGTTAAATATAAGAATAATAATTATTTTATTATATGTTTTGTTACATGAACTACGTCCATGATTTATATTTATTGCAAGAGAATAAAAATCATTACACAGACAAGACAGATGTCACAATCTTTGTAAAACCTTGTTACATTATGATGTATTTACATTGAGAACAGGACTTTGGACTTTCGCATCATGTATTTGGTTCAAGAATATTGTGCAATATTGAGTGACGATGTGGAAGGAATGATAATGGTCATTAGTGATGTGTTCTTGTTGCAAATACAGTCTCTTATTTCATTTGGGATCTCTATTGTTTTCATATACTCTCATAAATTGTAGTCTACTCATTTATTTAGACAGACCTGGTTCAAATGGCTGAACTAACAGCAGAAAAGTGCATGAGTACAGTGCAAACAAAAACTTTTTCTTTGGTGTTTTGCCTAAACCTCCCGGCCCAACCCATCCCCCACCTCAGTATGTATGTTTATATACATATACACATAGATGTTTACATCAATACATGGTGTAATTCACATGATATCATCACAGTATTTGAGTATTTTCCCTAAAATGTGAGCAGTTACATTTACTTTTTTGTTTGTTGTTATTTTAGAACATTGATTCATACTATGTTGTAGTTCAACACAAAACAATCATGTTATTGGTGGCCTGAAGCACTCTGGCTTAATGTAAATGATACTCACCGATAAGGCAGGTAAACTTGAAGGCACTGTTTGTAGAATATGAGACAGAAACCAAACCAGAGAAACCAGAACTCATGAATGAATACAAAAAATACTGTTAGGATTGTAATTCGTGGCATACAATACACTGTACTTAAACTTGTTCTTATACCTAACCTTTTATATATTACAGTATTCCCTTAGCTTTATTCGACATCACACATTCATGAATGCACTGTGCTCATAAGAAACTGTGCCCTAGGAAAGAATTCAATCAGCTGCCCCAGGTTCTGAAGGGCAGATTGAAAATGCATGCTTACGCACACAGAACATACAGCCGTTAAAGCAGGAACATAATATTCCTTCACTCCAATCTACAACAACACCATCAAGGCTTGTTTTTAAAACACAAAACCAAAACACTATCAGAAATGTGAAAATTTACCCTGATGCTACAAAGGAGGGGAGAAACTGGGAGCGGCTCCTCATCATTCGATTCCAGTGCCAATAGGCTGGGGACCACGCCTGCGCACCAGCAAGGGAAAGACAAAGTCTAATACTACGGCGACTTCCCCTCGTTATTGACCAATGAAGTTTAACCTACTATTATAAGTAATGCACCCGCCGTCCGTTCGGGGCGACTCTTGACTACCCCGTACTACTGATTTGGCCGGGGCTGTGCATTGAGTGCCCATAGCTATGCTGTAATTTCCATTGCTTCTAAATAAATACTTGTTGAGACTCTTCTCATATCTCGGGATAAAAGAACACGACAAAAATACCTACTTTAAATTGATTTAATAATTGTAAAAGCTATGTAATACCTTCAAGTGGGATTCTTTAATTTGTTTGAAATTAATCTTTTTGGATCAAACCAGATTTCCTCAGCTTGAAAAATTTGAGTGAGAAAAGAGAGTTGACTTGGGAAAATAACTCTGATCTGAAGTCAGTGTTTTCCTGATATGATGGTTATTACTCATACAGTCTGAGTCTTCTCCACCAATTAAGCGCTTTTAAATGTCACCATTCAAAGGGCCATATAACAGTGCACTTAAGATAAGAAACAAAAACAAGTCTTTTATATTACTGTTATACTCAGGCCCATGTTCTGAATGAAGTCTTCATATCTCCTCTTTCACCCGTGTTTACATAATTGGCAATTAAATTACCTTGGCTTTTATTATGACTTTTTTGAATGGAAAGTCTTGTTATTATTTACACTGCTGTGACATGTCAACATGTCGGCTGGGATCGATCTGTGAGCGGGATAAAACAAACTGGAGACAGATGTCTACATTGGACTGACTCATGAAAACATCAGCATGTTCCTTTAAGACCGGGACCATGCTGATGTTTACTTCCGCTACATTACTTCCGTAAAGTCAAGTTGTGGTTCTCACACTAAGTTTCAAAATATAAACGTAAGAATCGCTACTTACCATCTGTGCTGGTGTTGTTCTGTACCCAGGGAATACTTCCTGTGGAAGACTACACTCATCCAAAGGATGTTCATAGAGGACATACAGCGACATGTTCTGCGATGTCTCACAAAAGGGGTTTTGTTTTGAAAGCAACTGCAGGAAGTCCCACTGCTCTCACTTCCTGTCAAACGTATTCATGTCAATTTGGAGAGCGGGAAAGTGGACTGGCACGGCTCGTGCGTAATACTGAGAGAACGTGTGTTTGTGTACAGTGGCAGCAGTTTAAGATGGATGCAAACAGTAGTTAAAGTAAAGCGGGGGGAATAAGCTAACGAGTGACTGCCTCTGTCGAACCTCGGGTAGGTGACACGTTGACAACAGCAGCAGACACAACCGACAGGGACATTTGTTCAACTTTCAGTTTGTGATTTAAATCGTTAATTAGCTCGAGAGTCAATGGCTTATTAACCGAGGCTTTGCTAACAGCGTGTGTCCGGATGCTAGGAGGCTAACACCTGGTTCATCAGACATGTTTCCTGCTTGTTCAGAAACATCAGTGTGACGCAGAGAAACATGGCGAAGTCCCCAGTGGAGTACACCATTGGAGGGGTGAAGATCCACTTCCCCTGCAAGGCCTATCCTTCCCAGCTGGCCATGATGAATTCAGTGAGTAGCACCTTCACCACTAACCTGTGCATCTTCTAATTCCGAGATATTCATTGGATTTGGTTCACACTTGTGCCCCTGGCTCTTAAGTGTTCTTCATTCCAAATGTTCAACTACAGGTGGAAGCCCAATTCTGCCACTGATGGAAAAAACGTCCCATGCATTTTAATGACAAATCTTCTCAAAATAATCACGTAGTTCTTTATCATATTTGGATACCGAAGCATTATTTAAAGAGAGTATCACATCTCCTCAAAATAATAGACTTAAATATATGACAATGTATTTATTGATAATATGAATCCATGAGTATCTTTCTCTCTTTTTTTTATTATTATTAGTGAAATAAGGTGACAAATCAAGACAAGGTGACAGAGTGGCAGTGGATTACACATATAGATAAACATAAAAGACATACTAACAAAGACAGGGCAGTTACAGTTTATGAATGGTGTGAGACAAAAAAGGGGCATGCTTAAAAACGTCTGATCCCATAAGACTGAATTAAACCAGTATTTGTGGGTTGTTTGTGTGTCTGTGTGTCTGCTTGCAAAGCCGAGAGAGAATGGTATAAGGCCGTGAGGAGTGAGGTCAGACCAGGCCAGGAGAGATGGGCGGAACCAGTTGTGATGTGATGGAGGTATCTTCAGGTTGTTGAGAAAGGAAGGGTTTAAGTTTAGCAATATTTCTTAGTTGAAAGTAACAGCCTTTAACAACAGTGTTGCTATAATAAATGTCAACACAGGGTCAAAGGTGACACCAAGATTTTTAACTTGGTGTCACCTAACTTACAAATCTTAGGGCCCCTAAATTATTCTCTATACCCCGGATGGGGTCAAAACAAGACCACATCTGTTTTACTGTGGTTTAACTGAGGACAGTATTTTGCCATCCAGGCTTTTCTTCCTGGAGTCATGTCAAGAAGAGACTTAACTGTGTTACAATAGTTGTATTTGTCACTGGGCTCCGGAGGAAGATAAAGCTGAGGACATAATGAAATAACACCTTTTGTGTTTGAGTCTTATCAACTGTTTTATTAGTTTGCCACAATATATGACCAAAACTTACTATTCATAGATTTGTGGAACTGATTGTTGTTGATATGGATTGATTGCCTATTTGTGCTTTGAACTGTGTTGTCTTTAAAGCAATACATGGAGGAGGTGCACAGAGGGAAACAAACTAGTCGCACCTTAAATTTAGCACATATTGTTTGTTTTAACTGACTGTAAATGTGTGTATCTTGTCTGCAGATTGTCCGAGGGCTGAACTATGGGCATCACTGTTTGCTGGAGAGTCCCACAGGAAGTGGAAAAAGCTTAGCCTTGCTCTGCTCTGCTCTAGCCTGGCAGCAGGCTCAGTTTGGTAAGCCTGAGAGAAGATAGGTCTCAGTATCCTCAAAGAAAAAGCTTGAAAATCAGTCACACAGATTTGCACTTCCCTGTGTTCTAAATTGCTTCATATAAACTTGCAATGTTTTTTTCCGCAATATCCATATAAGGATTCTGTGTATTTGTAATAGCGTGGTACACTTTATGTTGGTGTTTTCCTGATCTTAAAGCTGTCAACTATTTAAAAACCATGTATCCGCATTGTAGATATTTTTCTTTCTATGTTTCTATTTATATTTAAATGTGGTTTTCCCCACCAGGGATGAGAATTAAGAAGCAGTTACAGTTTACAACCAGTTACAAAACGCATGGTTTTTCAAGCTTATCAACTCCTTTCATCGATGCTTTTCTGACAACTGCAAATTGTTAATCAGTTACATCAAACTCGCCTGTTTATGTTAATGGGAACAAGGAGGAGTCATGGTGGCGAGGAAGAGTCAGTCTAAAGTGTGGCTTCAGTTCGTGATGAAAGATGATAACTGAGAGTTGTAATCGCTATAACAAGGTAAATTAGAGTAAGGTTGGAAACACCGCAGTGTGCTGAAACTAGTTTCTACACTATTTGGGCTTGAATTCAGCAGCATGTCCATTACTGAGTGTAAATAACCTCCGTTCTATTAAAGTCGGTGGAAGGGTGGGACATGGGGCAAAATAATATTCACCAATTTCTCAGGGATTAATTGATGGATCTTGATGGAAGAAATGGGAAGGGAACTGATATCTATAAGTGTGTACAATTTAAGGAGACTGTTGGGCCTTTGCGGAGGTATGCACATTAATGAGCGCCATTCTAGTTTTATCAATTTTATAGCTGTTAAACATTGGAGCTTTTGCACAACTGAGTCACATGCAAGTCTTTTTCCTACTCTTTACACTGTGTTCGGACTGAGAAAATAAAACGCTTGTGTTGAAGTTGACAAGCTGTGTAAGCCTATTCACCCTCCTTCAAACAAAAGTGATCAGGAACAAGTTAGTCACTACAAATCTGACTGAGAAGCAGAGATGAGTTTGGTGTTGATATCAATAATACGTTATCAATTCACATTCGTACCCCATATACAGACTCGGTGTCACTGTTATGACTGTCTTCCATTGTGTGTTGACAGCTAAACTGCACAAAGGTGGAAACCCAGGGGAAGTTAAGAACCAGTCCGATAAAAACCCTGACGCCTGTAAGAAGCCAGACGTCAACACATACTGCCAGTGTGTGTGCCACAGCAAAGCTAGACTGGTGTCGGCCACAGTAGAAGTCAAACCCGCTGTTGCGGACCTCACTGTGTCTCCACTTCAAGATCAAAGCATCGCACTGCACCTGCCCCCCACACCTGCACATTGTAAGTCTCTTTCTGTCCCACTTTTGTCTGCTGTACCATTCGGACATGTTCATTCCAAATACATCTTCCTCAACCTGTCTTCACTTTGGATTTCCACTAAGTTGAAAAAAAGTAAACAGTAGGGATAAATATTCTTAGACAGTGAGAGGTTAGTCCAGGGGACTCCCAGTATTTAATCTTTGTTTCTCTTGACTGTTTTTTCTGTCATTCAACCAAAGTAGGTATTGTCAGTCCCAGAACTCAGTTTAACCGTCAAATCAGAAACACAGAAAAATTTAACGTTTGTTGGTAAAAGGAATGTTTTGTCGGGTGTAAATTTCCTCATGAAACATTTAGGTATATGGATACAATCCTCTGTAATGATGTGTGTAGTTATATATTGCACTATTGCCAGAAGTTGTGATGAAGCAACATCTCGGGAAATTGTGTTCTGAAACATTCAGAAAAAATAATTGGAGATGGGAACGTCTGTGTTTTAGCGAATCCAAGGAATCACACCAGTGAGTTTACTTCAAGACATTGCTGCAATAATCCTGTTAATCAAATATAGTGATCCTATAAATGGAAAATGCAATCACATATTAAAGGCATTGCTGTCACAGGAGGAACAGTTTATAGTTCTGTGTGGGTTCTCAAGTGATTACAGACGAGAAAAATGCAGCCACCGGTTCTTCCACACTCCCAGCTTTGTTAACATTGTTGAGTCAGTTCCGTGGAATCTCAAATATCAAGTTTGATGAATCATTCAAAGAATCATTACACCAGTACTCACAAGTACCACATTTCTAATTGCATAAAGTCACTGTATATTTACAGGTTAGTATAACAATTATCTTATGTTGCAAAAAAAGTATTTCAATGCTAAAAATATTTTGATATTTTGAAAATGACTTTGTACCTGAAGTGTTTAGTTTTCTTGCCTGTTTCAAATTTTATATTAATTCATCAAAATTAACAGCAGACCTGACTTGACCTTTTCTGCACAGCTAAGATTTAAGCCATTTGCGCAGAGGCTAATTACTGTTACTGTATATGTTCCAAACATTTTTATGTTGTTATAGTGCTGTTACCAAAGGAGCCACAGCCCAAGAAACAATCCATGGCCTCCCGCCTGTCTGAGAAGTTCCAGTCTTCCCTGAGATCTGACTGCAACAAAGACGATGACTTCCAGCCAGACAGGAAACGCATTCGGGATGCTGAGCAAGAGGTAACCATCGATGCTTCATACATACCTTTGTACATTTTTACAGAATTCACTTTGACATATGTTGAGGATATATGTATGTACTCTGCCTTGTGGTGTCAAATAAAGAAATGTAATATCTATAGTAGTTTGATAAAATTGTATTGATGATATTTCACAGTAGAGTACTGTCACAATGTGTTGGTCACCGTTACGATGTTACCGAGATGTAGGGTGCACAAAATTACTGCCAGACAATGACCTACAGTAAATTCATATATGTGCATATGTATTTAATAAAGATATGTCTGAACTGTCTAACGGCACAAATATTCATTAGGACTTGATTATGAACAAATTGTATTTCAATGGTCAAAGATCAAGGTCGTGTAACTTCACAAATCACAGATGAAATAATGAAATTATGATATTTTATATCCTAAAGGTTGAAGGACAACTTAACTGTGGCATCACAGTGACTAAAGACAATAAGTACATTCAAACAAGACTGGTTTGTACTGGTTGTAATATACATGTTGAGTAATGTGTAGTTCATTAATGTAAAGTGTCCTCAGAGCCGGAAGAGGAAGCGCCTGGAGAGGGGAGTGATCTTCATAGATGATGAGCTGGAGCAAGAAAACCAACCTCCGGGGCCGAGTTGGGCCACACAGCCGAACAGCCCCCTGACCGGTTTACCCTCATCATGCAGCGTGAGTACACTCCAGACAGAAAGGCACTCTTACACCAGTCATAGGTTTACTGCCACATGGGGGCAGTAATGTCCATATATTCGATTTTTTTTTCTTAACTATAAGCAGGTCACTGTGCACCAACCTTGATAAGGCTGATGTGATACAGTTTAAATGATTGAATATATGGGCTGTATCAAAACATATGGGCATGGTGCACCTACATTCCAGACTCCATCTAGCAGGAACACATGATCCCAGACTATTTAACCAAATAAGAGTAATTTAGTTAAGAAATACTAACATATGAATGGAACATATAAATGGACACCATCTTCAATATAAAATATTGTTGATGGATCAAATTACTGAATAAACCTTAAAAAGCAAGTGTAAATAATTGTGTTCCTAAGTGAGTCTCAGTAAGCTGTTCATCTCAGCATCAAGGCACTAAAATGGAACATGGGCACATTGTTAATGTAAAGTAATTACACTTAGGCTTGTCCTGCAGTGAAATGTCCAAAAGTCTGCTCTGAAAAAGTTCCTGTCTCCACTATCAAGACATTTAAATTGAACAAAGCCGTTATTATTGTTATTTGTGTTTTTGCTGCTACAAGATGTTAAAATGCCCGTTGTGAAAAAGTCTGCTGCACCCTCACTCACCATGTCAGCAATATGGTCAGAATCATCATTCACTGTCACCACTGGGTGGCGCTACGCTCCACGAAACAAATCAAGGTTGAAGTTTAAAACATGTAAAGGCTGGAAATATTCATTTTCTACAAACAGATTCTTGTTTGAACAGAATACCAAGATTATAAAGACATTGTTAATATAAACAGTGTACTTTGCTTTATCACATTAAGAAACAGGTGTGTACATGTAAACCAGTCTGTGTTTATCCACACAGCTTTTACAATTTGATTTGACTGGACCAGTTGTGATGATATTTATTTCTTTCATATCTGCAAATTATTCATTGGCATCTTTTTCAAGACTGACTGTCATATATATAATCATGAACACATTTAAACACTTAATGAGTTATCAAAATAGGTGCTGATGTTTTTTTTTACTGTCGATCCATTAATCAAATGAACAATAAGTTGTTTCATCTCTAGATTTATTGCAGCACTGCTGTATTGTAATCTAGAATGTACCTTTTACTAGCTGGAGATCATTAACTTACTGCTGAAAGTATCTTGAAGGATCAGGCTCAAATTCTTGAAAGGTCTCAGGAAAATGTTGATGATTTGGTAGAACAATCATGATGAATCATTTTCAACTGCAAGTTGAAAGTCAAGCATGTAATTTCAACCCGCTGCTGCACTAAGACGCCACCAAAGCAGGTGCATCAAGTAATATCATGTTCCTTAAGGTATTAAGATGCTTTTTCTGGTGAACAATCAAGGTTCCCTGAATTCTCTGCAGGTTCCAGAGACCAACAGGTTACCCATAATCATTACATGTTGAACCATAAACTGTCGCAAAGCTCACAGGAATGGTTGAACTTTCACAACTGCGTCTAAACCTGCCACAGGTGTGTTGCTTGGATTTAGATCTATGGATGACAGGAGGTGGAAAAAGAGGAGGAGGGAAAGTGAAGTCGAATAAGCGCGTCCGTCTCTGGTTTCCCTGCAGCTACATAACCCGGGCTCTTTTGTCCTGTGAGTGCTGACTGACGGCCTGAATGAAGCCCTTTGAAGCAAGCTCCAGTTTTAATTAAGAGGGTTTGCCTCGCCTGGGCCGCTGATCTGTGAAAGCCACGGGGATAAATATTGAATGGGGTTCACCCGCTGGTTACTGTGCCCGAGGGATAAACAGGTACTTTGGAGGGCAGATATTTGCCGTGGTCCCTCCCTGCGCCGTGTGGTCATATCGGTAGGAAGGGGTGTACGGTGTCATGTCTTCTGAGGTATTGGCTATTGAAGCACACCCTTATTGGAATGAATTCCAAGGCCCTTGAAAGCTGTGGAATGAGGAGCAAATTGGCGTCCAGCAAGAGGCGCCAGTGATACCTAAGTGATCCACTGCCTGCGGCCCCTCGGTGCCCTCTGACTGGCCCCCCGGAGTGTGAGATTTCCATCTATCAGGTGTTGGCAGGGAGAATAGCAACAGAAGCCTACCTGTGAATATTCTGAGATGTTCAGTAACACCACTGACCTCTGTTCTGTCAATTCAAGAAAGCTATAGGCCATTGCATACACTTACACCTGGCAGCGTATACCAGGAAATCTGTCATACCTGAATGACCTTGACAAAATTTTACAAGCTTGACAAAACAGTTACTAAGTAAACCTGTATACCACGATATAGTAAGCCTGAAGAAACGTTACCTTTACTGTACAGTGTACCTGTAAATGCTGGGATAATAGGAAAACACTTCACTCACATAATGTGTTGTTTGATTAGATAAATGGCATTGTCATTGCTGGTGGCACCCAAAGAGTAACACCAGTGAAATTGTCCTGTGCTGAAAGAAGCATTATATTCTTGTTGCGAGCTGGTGTCCTGTTTGCCCCTTTTGCCAGTTATCTGCATTCCTTTCTAGGGGGGTGTCTGCTCTGGGCTGTGGGGCCAAGCTTGAAACCTTGTTGTCCTGGCATCTCAGGAGGCAGGTATGTAAAAGGATACTCTTGTGTCAGCTGTTTCCTGCTGCAGCTTTTGACAAGGGCCTCTATTCATCAGCAAGCTCTTCTACTCTGCCCCTACCCACCCCTTCTTCCCCTCCTGCCAATGAATAAGTAATTATTGGCCATCTTGGAGCAGGATATTTGGATGGCTCTATTTAATGTGGCAGCAGCAGGTAAGGTGATCGGGCCCAGGGCCCAGGCTGTGAAGCGTAACTGTTCCAGAGGAGAAAGGTAACTTGAACTGGTGTTGGGGCCCTACAGCACCTGTTTATTTTTCACATGGGCTCAGGGCTCGTTATCCCTCTTAACTCTGAGAGATGGCTCTCTAAGGCTTCTCTCTGGCCTATACTCCACCACACATTGTAATATTTGATGGGGAAACAAGCGTGGAAAATCTGGGCTTGTGGGTAACCGGAGCTACTCATCTGTCATTAGGAGTGCTACCCTCTGATCCCCATCATAAGTTGTGATGCATGAAAACACATACCAATCATTCTTATGTTGAACCATTCAGGGGATTTTATAGAAAACTTAGAGATGGACCTTTTTTTTTTTTTTCAAGCTTGTGAATAAAATGAATTCATCATTAAGAAAAAACATGATTTTCTGAATCTCTGAAAAAAGAAGCCGTGTGTGTGTGTGTGTGTGTGTGTGTGTGTGTGTGTGTGTGTGTGTGTGTGTGTGTGTGTGTGTGTGTGTGTGTGTGTGTGTGTGTGTGTGTGTGTGTGTGTGTTTAAAATTTTTTTTGTTATTGCTCACCCTAACCCTTTTTTCATGTTAATTAAGCATATTTATATATAATGTATATACATTAGTACTGGTACCACTCCTGCTGCTACTACTACTAATAAAATTGATAATGATATTATTTACACTTCAGTACCTTTTATATTATACGTACAAAGGATATTCAACATTTTGTCCTATATTCTAAATGAAGTTCTGGATTTGGGAAGCCTGTTATGATGTATGTGAGGCACTGAGTGGTCAAAGAGTACACCACTTAAAAGAACACATAAGCAGGATCAGTTTCATAAATGGTGCTGGCTACACTTCACCTTTTGAAAAAAAGAATCCACCACGTCACTGGACAGCTAATTATTAGCAGCTACATTTTCCCAGCCACCACAATGGTAGCCTATCGTCTTTCAGACCCCAAAAAGGTCACCCACTGTAGAGAGAGACAGGACACCTTGTGTATGGATGCAAATTCTTTATGCTTCTCCATGTGCATATCAAAAGCATTCAACACAGTCTGTCAAAAAGCTTATTGAGACACTGGATAATGATGATGAGTTGGTAGCGTTCTGTATCATACTGCATTGTAAAGCTGTGTATGCTATGTAGATGTATGTAATATTAAGATGTATGTACTAATTATATATAATACATATTATATATTTAGACTATTGTTAAAAAAAAATGATAATGGAGATGAAAACTTTGCGTTTTTGCATACGTCACACATTGTGTGATTTGTGTGTAAATGAGGTGTAGGGATTGAATTAATTTATTCCAAGCTTTGATGATACACATCAGTGGTACAAATGATCGATTGTTTGAAAATGTATTAAAGCTACACACCTACACATGGCTCATGTCTCACATTACATCTGGATTCCCAGTAAGATCCAATGTTAAGATTCACAAAAAACATCACTTTATAATTTTCAGCAAAACTGGAAAGAGTTATCATAAATGCAAGTTGCTGGTATTATGCCATTCATGAAGATGTGGGACTCAACTGTTCAGGTTAGTTATGAACTACTGCATCTGTTAATTTTTCTCCATCCAGGCCCCAGAACCCTGCTCCCAGTGCCCATGTGCTTCAGCCAAAGAGAGTGGGAAGGACAAAGATGGCAAAAAGAAGATTCCTAAGATCTTCTTTGGCACTCGGACACATAAACAGATAACTCAGATCACCCATGAGCTGAAACGCACTGTTTACTCCAATGTGCCTATGACCATCTTATCCAGCAGAGATCACACCTGCGTTCACCCGGAAGTGGCTCCTCATTCCAACCGCAATGAACGCTGCAAGGAGCTGCTGGAGGCCAAGAATGTGAGGATATATGCATGTACACACACACGCACGCACAGACGCACGTTCTTGCAAGTACTAGATATGTTTAGCTAGGCATTCCTTTGGTGTTCACATGTAGAATGCAATTGTTAAAGACAAAGTCAAGGCTCACACTGCAAATATCAGATTTTAGTGGTCAAAGGTCAGGGTCAAGGTCACCTCACAAAGCACATTCTTTCACATTTGCCACAAACCTTCGATTGGAGTGAAAGATTAACTCACTTGATTTTGGTAGTCACAGGTCATGGTCACAGTGGCCTCACAAATTATGTTTATGTTTCATATTTTAAGATCAGCTTGAGGGGATGTCTTCAAATTTGGCGCAAACTTTCATTTGCACTCAAAGATGAATTTAAGATTAAATTGTAGAGCCTGGAGGTCAAAGGTCAAGGTTACAGTTACCTCATGTTAATGCGACATATTAAGACTGCCCTTGGGAATGTCCTTACATCTGGCACAAATCACTTGGACTCACTGATAAATTGATTTAGATTTCAGTGGTCAAATGTCAAGGTCATAGTGGCTTAGAAAAACATGTTTTTGGCCACTTAATTGTGTTATCAAGACTGCTTGAGGGAATTTCTTCAACTTTTGATCAGTCGTCACTTGGACTCAAAGATAAAGTGATTAGGTTTCAGTTGTCAATGGTAAAGGTTGCAGTGACCTTTATATGAATCTGGATAAAAAAGTATGTAGAAATGTGTACACAGAAACTGCACTGATTGGGGGAGGCATACAACCGCAGTGTGGAAATTCTACTCCAACTGTAAAATGTCCTGTTCTCTACATTGATTGGTCACATTTCTGGAAAGAACCAATTTTAAGGGATTCTTTCTTTTAATTATCAAATATCCAGCACACACTACAAAGTTGACATGAGGCTTTTATCCTGTGAATGATATAGTTCATAGCTCAGGTCAGTTCAAGCCCACATCTGAAGTGTACTCTTTGAACCAAGGTTGAACCCTCTCCAGCTGTGAAAAGCAGCAGCTCATGACACATCCTTTGACCTTTTCAGACACCCTGTAACACAGACCCAAAGGGAACTACAGTACTACCACATAAACCTCCTTCAATGCTGCAGCCTTATAGCAACAATTATGCTTCTACAATGTCCACAATTGATCAGGCAGGGTCTTTTTAACACACTGAAATGTCAGGAACCATTGAGCTGGCAACATGAGACACCTTGTAACCCCTTACACTGTCCTAAAGTTGAGGCGCCTACTGTAATGAGGATAATTAAGCTGTCATTGGAGGTGTTTGCCTCCATGGCAATTGTCTCACTTTGTCATATGAAGTAGCTGGAGTGGATGTCATTGATGCTCTTGTGTCTTCATCACCTCAGGGTCTAGTCTAGTGAGTGTGAGGTTACTGTGCTGTACAGACACAAAGGGATTCATACACAAAAGCACAGATTGATAGTAAAATGGCGTCCTCAGTCAAAACACCTGCTGTCCGTTTTAACTGTGCTGTAAATTGTAATGTGGCTGCGCTGGACAACGTGTTCAGTGTCATTAAAGTGTCTGCATCATTGTGAGGAGTGGATCATCTCATTCAGAGATCATCACTATGTGAAGAGGTTATTAAATCCAACCGGTGTACAGTATTTTTGTGAATATGTCACCTCAAGCTGTTGGATCCATAAAGAACAGGGTGGGACATCTAAAGCAGGTTCCTCTGCTGACAGAGTAATTGGGGCTTAGTCCATGAGATGCTGCTTCCTTACACATCTTTCCTCCCTGTATGAGTGTCAGGACATGTAAACCACTACAATAGCTGGAACACCTGATCCCACGCAACCTTTCAAATTCCCGGTGTCAACTCTGCTCAATGGGGGATCTAGAAATATACAGTGAATTCAGAACGTACTCATTTTCACTCACATTTGGTTATGTTGTAGATCCATTTTTGTTTAATCAGTCTACACTCTAATATCCCACAACAAATGAAGATTACTTCGGGTCCAGTCAACTCTCCTGGATGGGGACCGTTGGTGGGCCGCCATTTTCAGGTCTCTCCAGAGATGTTGGGGCTCTAGCCTGGACATTCACGGACATTTACATTGTCCCTCAGCCACTCCCATGTTGCCTTGGTTTTGTGCTTATAGTGTTTTTATTAAGGATATCTCTGTACCTCACAGTTCTAATGTGTCATAACCAAGGTAATAATGCAACTGAAGACAACTAAGGCTGCAACATAACCAACTGGTTATCTGCAGAGAAGGAGAGAGAGACTGTTAGTGAAGGCCACACTTTATTGACTATGAACACTGGGCCCAGGTGCCCACAGTTGGCACTGATACTACCAGCTCCTCCCACCAGGAAACCCACATACACACAGGACAAACTGACAGGGAGGAGCAGGTGTTGTCACACCGAGTTTTAAAATTTGAGCGAAAAGTAACATTTAAAAAATAGACATAAATAGACATGGGTCCTTCAATATACATATTATATGTTAAAATATAAATCCCAATTCTTTTATGTTTTACGTTATGATTATTATAAATGTCAGTAAATAGGCCTTGTTCCTATGTCTGAATGTGTGTAAGAGACCAGTCAGACATCACTGTTTCAGAGAACAAAGGAGAGCTATTAAACATTCAAGCTTCTCTCCTGTTAACTGTTGTCTGTGAGCTTTTGTACAGCTCACTACTTCTCATAAAAAAAAGTAATTAACCTTCATTATTTTTTGCTGTTTATTGGGCTTGAAAAGTCCTTTAATTTGATGTTGAAGAAGGTGTGGAAACCCAGATACTCTGTCCAGCTTTCCTTCGACCCAAATGGTCTCCCTGTACATGCTGCTAAAAACACCCTCCCAATTTGAAGCTCTACCATGTTTCACCGTTGCAATGGTGTTGGGCAGTTGATGAGCAGTGTGTGGTTTCTTAAAGATATAATATTAGAATTGAGATATTAATATTCATGAGAAAAATATTACATATTACACATAAACACAAAATAACTTAATTTTGTGTTTGTTCTAATTCATTCTAATTTATATTTGGGACATTTTGTCTAAATGTATTTGTTTTGGCTTGTTCTGCCTTTGTCATTCTCTGTAAAGCACAATGGGACATTGGTTCCAATTGTGGTAAATTAATAAAATTTGTTATTACAATGATTGGTTTATCATTAGACTTTGGTCTAATGTTATCTTGTCTCTATACATTTGTATATTACAGGGTAAGTCGTGCAGCTATTTCCATGGTGTCCAAAGGATGCGGGACCAGTGCACTCTACAAAATGTCCATGGGCTAAATGAAGCCTGGGACATCGAGGACTTGGTCGCACTGGGCAAACGGATCCGCTCATGCTCTTACTATGCTGCCCGTGAACTTAGGCAGGGTGCCTCTATCATCTTCTGCCCATACAACTACCTGCTGGACCCTATGATCAGAGAGAGTGTAAGTCGATTTTAGTACACAACCATCAGGAAACAAAGAGAGGGAGCAACAGATCAGATCAAATAACAGAAACTAAAGGTATTAACTGCTCCTCCTCCTTTGTACTTCTCCACTCCTTTCACTGGCCTCCTGCATCAGATGGAGATCGACCTGGCAGGCCAGATCTTGGTGCTGGATGAAGCCCACAACATTGAGGACTGTGCAAGGGAGAGTGCCAGCTTCACGTTAGACCTCAACAGTCTGCTGACGTCCAGGGATGAGCTGGACAGCATGGTCAAAAGCAAAATCAGAGCCTCCAAACATGAACCCCTCAGAGACTTCTGCTACACCCTGTTCAAGTCAGTATCTATCCTCACATTCAGTATCTCAGTTGTATATCTATCTTTCATAATTTGAGGAGGAATTGACTTCTTTTTTTTGTAGCTGGATCCATGAGAGCCAAGGCCTGATGAGTGAAAGAGGGTATGAGACTGCAAGTAAAGTCTGGAATGGGAAGGATATACTCGCCATCTTTGACACTCTGGGTATCACTGCAGCGACCTTTGCCATTCTGAAGGTACTCCTAATACCTTTGCTTATCAAGTAGACATTTGAAGTAGACTACTCTCTTAAACACAATTATGAGTGTTATTCACCATTAATCAGTGCAGTGCCTCTTATATGGCTGTTTTGAATGAGAATCAGTTGTTGCTTTGGTCATAAACGATGTCCGTTACATTGATGTACAGAGCACTTGTGACGTGTTTATTCAAAGATTATTAATATTGAATGTATTGTGTGTCAAAATTGCTTTCTGGGCTGGCACTGGAGGTTAACTTTAGATTTTCAAACTCTTCAAAACCTTTTCTGGCTTTTCTGGAAATCTGAAAGGCTTTTGTATAAATCTGATAGGAATTGTAGTTGGTGTAGTTACTGTGTCTCAATAGGAGAATTACTAGTGTGGGTCAAACTGACAGAAAGGTTATGGTAACTGACATAACCTGTCTCTACAACTGTGGTGAGCAGAATTCAATTTTCCCAAGTTTACCTGCAGAACATGTCTCAAAACGGCTATAGTGTCATCGGACATGTGTGTAAACACAAACTGGGTAAAAACAACAGAATATTAAAAATTTGACAGTGAGGAAAGCCGGTGGAAATTGCTGTGCATGCTCGGTTTGGCAGTGTGAATCCCTGCCCCCTGACGGTACCAGCCAGTACCACCTCCGCCTAATTTGTCGCCTGGAAAAACCCTGGATTTGTTTTCACATGTCCACTGTCTGTCCATGTGACAGAGCAACCTGGCAGCAGTGCTGGAGAAGGAGGAGAGGGTTGGTTTCGTTAATGGTAGAGAGGAGATGGTGCAAATCCCAATCATCAGCTCAGCTACCTCCATTGTCCTCAAGAACCTCTTCATGGTCCTGGATTTCATGTTTAGGGACAACTGCAGGTCAGAAGTCAACCTTCAGAAATCCTGAATCATGCCAGCTCAAATGCTGATACAACTGTTGGGTTGCTTTGTTGTTCTCTTTGTCTCTGTAGGTTTGCTGAAGACTACCGGGTAGCCCTGCAGAGGAGCTACTCTTGGACCAATCAGGTTCAACCCGATGCTCCTGATGCCCAGGGTTTTTTTGCTCGACCACGCCAGAGACAACGCCAGGGTGTCCGTGTCAAGAAAGAAGTGTTGACACTCAGCTTCTGGTGCCTCAACCCAGCTGTGGTGAGAAGTTTGATGTGGCAGACCTTGCCATGTAGGCCACATTGATCTTTCACTGAAGTCTATAGGAAGAAGAAAATAACTTAACAGGCTCTGAAATAAAAGTTACCTGACAAGTGCTGGTAAAATATGTCTTATGATAATATGAATGTCAATGACTATTTACATTTTCCCAGGTTTTTTTTACTTCCACTGAGCCACCATCCACCCTTTATGTTAAAGGTTCTCATGATGGAATAAATTAAACTAATTGCCCTTCTGAGGTTGATTGTGTCTGTGTCTATCCCTTCAAGGCTTTCTCTGACTTGAGTGGGCCGGTGCACAGCATTGTGCTGACATCAGGAACCCTGTCACCCATGGGCTCCTTCTCCTCTGAACTCGGGGTGAAATTCTCCATCCAGCTGGAAGCCAATCATGTTATCAACAAGTCCCAGGTTAGTCGCCCATGTCATTAAGCCTTAGTGAAAACACTGCACTGTTTGGCTGCACTTCAGACAATGGCCATTTGTTCAATTTGTTGAGTAGGTTTACAAGCACACTGTATTGTGTCGTACTGTAGGAGCGCTTGATTCCTAAACTGTGACTATCAGCCACATTAGCTGGTTTGACTCCTAATTATCACTCATACTCAAAGGCTCAGGAGTCAATAAAATCCCTAAGTTGTCATTGTGGTCCAGGTCTTTAAAAAGTCTTGATCAGAGTGGCTGATTGTTTCAATAGGTAGAACTCTGAAGCAGAGGGTATATCATCTATCCATTATCGATAGCACTTACTATGTAAAGGACCGGGGCTGGAGCTAATCCCAGCTGACATTTGACAAGGGAGCAGACAAATAACCTTTAACTCTCACATTCACCTACAGTTAATTTAGAATTTCCAAACAAAGATTTTGACAGGCAATCTGAAACTTTGTACTTGCGTTTGCGCCACATCTGTCACAGTGCTACTTATGTCCAGCAGATGTCACTGTCTAACTGCCTGATAGCAATTCAACTCATCTGAAGGCCTCCTGAATGGAGTTGTTCAGGGCTTTTACTGTCATCGGGAGCCGACTCATGTTAAAAATGCCATTAAATATACGTCACACATAGAAACAGGTGGGTTTTGATTCTAGATGACCAGTCTCCTCACAAACAAAACTAGATTATATGACTTCAACATGTCAGGCAGTGCACATGAGAATTTGGAAAGGTTTATTATGACACCAGGAGGTATTTGTGGTTTTTATATGTTTATATTAACAAATATTTCAGGCAAACATGATCATGCCCAGATATACTTATTATTTGAGTTATATTGGTAACATCAACCTTACATTTCTACTGTCCTCTCTTCAGGTTTGGGTGGGCACTGTTGGTGCAGGACCTCAAGGCAGAAAACTCTGTGCCACCTTCCAACATACTGAAACATATTCGTTCCAGGACGAGGTGGGGGCCCTGCTGCTCCATGTGTGCCAGGTCATGGCCAAGGGTGTGCTCTGCTTTCTGCCTTCTTACAAGGTAAATAAACCACACACGTATATATCTGGTCACTTTGGCCATGTTAGATACTATTAATGCATATACATGTTGTGGTACTTTTAGAATCACAATATATTTAGCTACAGAAGAGTATATATTTCAGTTTTGACTCACATCTTAGTCTTAGCAGTTGAAACAACAGCCCTTCAAAATGAATTTGTATAAAACATTTGGATCATGTGAAGAAATATAAAGATAGCTTTTGATGTTCACTTGGTAGAAAAACCTGGATGCTGTTCTGGCCTTCGTTTTGTTGTTTTGATTTTGATTTATTCAAATGGTTATCTCTCTTTAGTCTAAATATTTAGTCATTTTTCTCCTCCTCTTCAAAGCAGTTTATACTTGTTGCTTGAAACATGCATTAAAGACATTATTTTATCAGGTACAGCTTATATTGATTCCATCAATGTAATAAAATTATACTTTTGCTCAAGAATACATCCATTTTATTGAAGTGTTGGTGGACTCTTCATTTTACCACATTTTACCATTGGGAGGAGCTAGAGACCACAGAGTCAATGCTTTTGTATTTGAGTTGACTAATAGCACACAAAACGAGTAGCAGTTTTTAAAGGCTCTACTGGATTCCAACAGATCCCTCTGCTAAGACAGCGCTGTATGTAACAATAGATCAGCACTAATCAATAGAGGCACTTGTCAGGTTCTTTGGTAAATGCCGTCATCCTCACAGAACTGTATCCTCTTTCAGTTAATGAGGGCGCTTCTGAGAGCGCACTCGTAGACACTTTGTCCCCCTTTGTTTGTTATGCGTTTTCGTTCATGAATAATTAATGTACACTACAGCTCACTTGTCACATTAGCTTACAAAGGGGCAAGTGGATTTCATTTATTATTGTGTGTTTGTCCACATTGCACGTTACACGTGACTTTGGTCAGTTAGCAGTTTTAGTCAATTAAGATACTGTGAGAAACACAACAACACAAGTGAGTTTATAAAGTCATTAACACATGACTTAACATCTTCCTGTTAAAATGCAGTGAAGCACTCTATGGTGGCAGTGTGCATGGATTATGTCCAGTTTAACCTATTTTAAATTTTGAAAAGTTTTTAGACTTAAAACATTTCTGCAGTTTTCAGTAACAAAGGAAAAAGTAGAGAATGTCTGAAAAAGTAAATTTGAAGCATATGTTGTTTATTCTTAATCATCTCTACACCCCTCAAATTTGTCTCGGAGGGTCTGTACCACCACGTTGAAAACCACTGTCATAATTTACTCAAAAGCAGAAAGCTATTCTGTTTAAAACCATCACTTTTATGGTGAAGAGTTCTCTGCTGCTTGCTGCACATCAGTAAACCATTTGCCTTGAGTCACGAGCAATAATTTTACATATATACATTTTTTATAGTTAATAATTTTAAATCTTCAATTTTTCATAAATGTTACAGCAGTAAAAAAGTTTGTTTTTCTTAGCCTTGGTCACAGAAGCTAAGAATTGTTTAAGCTCATGGTTATGAATGTGGCATTTTGCTTATGTTCTATACTCGCATCATATCATGGAAGCCAGCATCACTGATACACTGTTTCGCTGTGATGAGTCAGTGTCATGTTAAGCGGACACGTCATTTTCCATCAAACAGTGGACCTTCACAGTTGTGTTTTGCCCTCGGCTTATTTAGTTTTTGCCTTTGGCATATTTGCATAGTGTCTGTTTGACTTGTATTTCATCACGTCACTGGTTTGATTTCCCTGCACTCCTCAGTTGCTTACTATCCAGTTGCCTTCTCAAACAGCTGATGACCCTGCCATCCAAACTGTGAGGGAAAGCTAACACTCTGGGCCTTGTTCTTTTCTCATTTTACCTTCCTTTTTGTCAGCCTCTGATGTCAGCCGAGCAGCTATGAGCTGTGGGATGTTTTTTTATTATTGATAGCCATGTAGGAGTCTTCTATCTCTCAGTGCTGATGCATGAATATTTAATCTGTAGTCAACTCTTGAAGATGAGGAGATGAGGGGAAATGAAGGTCTGGGGTATTAATTGGAGCCCGTGGAGGCCTTCTTGGTGCCGCCGAGTCCCGGGTGTGGGTGTGGGTGTGGGTGGGTGGGATACATAAAGAGGATAGGTCACGTCCGGACACCCTAGTTCAATGTGTGGCGATGATGACTGTCAGCCCCTCGTACATAGCTGGTTTTGTGACTAACAGCATTTGCTTACCCCCACGTACAAGCATAAATACACAGCAGGATGCTCTGGCACTGTTTACATTGAGCTTAACTATCTTTATGTGTCAGATAGAAATGAGTAATAAAATCAGACTTTTGCCAGAATTGTGTATTTTTGGGTTTTGCGATAAATTAATCTGTTTTACTATTGCTGTGATTATCATTTCCCAGCAATGACCTCTGCGCCCTACAGTCAAATTTTTGCAAAGAAAACGCAAACTCTGCTTCTATTTAAAATACAAGGACACAAAGTATGTCTGTAATCATGGTCTCTCACACACACACACACACACACACTCACACACACACACACACACACACTCACACACTTTCCTGCACCAGTGCTGTGGTTTTGTAGCACTTTAACCTCAACATCCCTTCAGTTAGTGCCCATTAAAATCACAGCGGGCCCTGCCGTCTGGTCCCAGCCGCCAGAGGAATAGACCAATGCTCCACAGGAGAGGGGGACTGATGGTTTATTACAGAAGTGGCAGCAAAAGATGGCAGGCACTACAAGATGCTTTTAAAGGAGATTGAGATAAGGGCCATTAGGTGACGTCGCCTCGCTGTCTGTGTGAAGATGCACCCAATGCTGGCGCCTGAGCTCTGCTGAGCATGTGTCAAATCAAAGTCAAAGCAGACTGCAGGGTGAACACGCGCTGTCCGCAGGAGCTCAGGGCAATATGAGCACGAGAAGAACAGTTGCCTCAGAGAGAGACCGGTTCTCTGTGTCTGGGAGCACATTAGATTCATAGGTCAATTTGCTCAGTATGGCATTAACCTCCTGGTTTTTTTTTTTTTCTTTTTTCTTTTAGAGCAGAGGTGATGTTTTATTTGCGTTTTTACAGTGGAAACTTGAGGGTTACTGCTGGCTGACTAAGCTGCAGCTCATGTTTTCAGACCTAAGGAGAACACATGTGAAATGGAGCAGTTTTTGTCTTTCAACCACAGTTGCAACATTTTGTTCCTGTCAATGAGTTTGAAATAAAACAGAAAAAAAATCTTTAACCAGTGAATTTTTATTGTTGATATATAGCTTGCACAATAATTGAATAGGCTTTTTATTCTCTACTGTATGTCTGATCATTTCAGTAAAAAAATGATAGAAGTACACTGATGGCATAAAAATAACTGCATAACTCAAAACAATGCATCATAAAAGAATTAGGCTGCTTATTATTCTGCATTTTTCTTATTGTCTACAAAGAAAGACGAAAAACTAATCATGAATTGATCCCACTAACAAAGCATTGTGTGTGTGTGTGTGTATCCAGTCTGAGCTCGGACATCACTGCCCAAAAACCATTACAAACACAGCAGTGAGTCACACTGTTGAACTGGATGACATGTTCCTTCATTACATGAAAGCGCACACAAGTATATTTGACTCAGTTCTTCTACTGCTTACAAGCTTCTTCAAACAGTTTGAAACAAGTTCTATTTACAACTGTCTGACTCATTTCTTCCTAAAAGTGTCCACATGTTTCAGGAAATGAATGCACTTAAAAAAAAAAGTGAAACTATGTATTTTTTGTGTGCATCATCATCATCATCATCATCAGTACCCAAAGATCTGTTTTGGTTGGGCTCTAAGTGAGAGCATACACTTTAAATTCAACTCAATAAAATAATTAAATTTCTTTAAATAAGGAAGTAAACTCAGTCATATCAGTGAGCATCTTTATCTCTGGGCAGCAGGCAGGGTTTTTGCAGTGTTCTGTTGTCGTCACCAGTACAGCTGGGATGTGTAGAGCAGAAGACAAGGGAAGAGTGGCAGGCCAGAGGTGGCAGGTGGCTTCTTGCCACCAGCCTTGGCGTGATGGTTGCTGTGATATTTTGGAACTGAATAATTTACAACGCAACAACACGTCTCCCCTCGCCACTGCGAAATGTGGCTCCTAACGGCATGTTTCATTAATGCCGTCGCCTCTAAACCCCTTCCATAATTCAGCAGGCACTAGAGGAGCCGCAATGTGTCGCCACACAGCTCACTGACACCAGGGACACAGGGAAGGAGATAGAGAGAGGCCGGATGCCGAGGAGGTGAAAGATGGGTAGATTGGGGCAAGGGAGGGAGGGGAAGTACAAAAGTGCGAGAAAGACTACAGTTCACTGCTTCTATCTGGTTGTTTCACCACCCTGTCCCAATTGGCAGAAAAATCTGGCCCACTTTACTGTGTCGCCAGCAGAGGCTGAGCATTGCACCTACCATGCCTAGAAAGGACAATAAATTATTCACACTTTGTTGTGCCCTCATATGTGCTAAATGCTGCTCATTCCCAGTTAGGCTGCCTTGTAACTTTACTTCCATAAGATATCTTGTCAAAGTCTAAAATGGATGGCAACAAATAAATTTACTTTTAATTGTCAACTTTTCTTTTTGGCGATTAGTTGAATTTTATCTTATGCTTCAGCAATACACTGTTATGTGTACAGCTTTAAGATGAATAAAGTAGTTTTAGAGTAAAGTGTCATTTCTAATTTAATTTTGTCAAACCCTGTACATGTGCGCATAATTATATATTTTTTGTCATAAACACATTTTTTATATTTATATTCTTTGTTTTTCAAAACATACAAATTTCTAAAGAGCCTTAAATTACTGCTACCTGCTATCTGCAGATTTCGTAGTTTTTTGTTGTCTTGAAATGAGTTGTATTGGTGAGCCTGTAGATGGACATTTTATAACCCAGCACATGAGGTAGCTGCTTAAAAAACAACTCGAATTAGCTGCATTTTCGTAAAGCTGAAAAACTGAAAACATTTTTATTGGAATGATTATAGTTGATGTTTGAGATGCTCACAGGACTGTGATGCAACAAACTAAAAGAAAGTGCTACAATGCTCTAGATTACTTGGTTCCCTCTAAAAGTTGGATATTTTATAAAATAACAACTTCAGTTATGATCACAATATCATGACTTTATTCTCAAATTTTTCTTTATTTCAATATGACCTGAATACTCCATTGAACAATATAATTAACATCTTTTAAATAATTTATCAAATGCATTGTGGATAAACACTGAGGACTCGGCATCAGGAGCAGGTTAGGGGTTCATTGTCTTGCTGAAGGAGTGTTTTGCCACCCACAGTTACAAATCATGAAATCATATTTTAGACATCATATTCAGAACCTCATTTTTAAAAGTGAATCTGTATGATATACAAATAAAAAAATCATACAACTTAATTAGTAATGTATAGTAAACAATGTCCATCGGGAGATTAGAGGGCCACACAGATGGCAGGATGCTGCTTGAGAAACCAGAACAGCATCTCATAGTCGCAGTTCCATCGTGTGATGTGGAAGGTTCAGCATCCTCTGCTTTATCCTTAGGGCATCTGAGGCCATGCTGCTTCTGTGGCACACAGCGGAAATCCTCCAAACTTTCACAAGCAGTTGAGCACTGACTGTCAGTCTCAGAGCACCGTTCACTATGCCTCATCTCAGGAAGCGCTGATGAATATGAGAGTGAAGTATGAGTGTTAATCTTTCAACATAACTCCATTTGGACAATATCAACCCATTTTATAATACATTCAAACTGATGTCAGCAGTTACAATTGAAAGCTTCACTGTAAACTGCATGAGATGGGTGCTGATGTGGACACAAATTCATAATTTAGGAAGTAGTTAAGTGCTTTCACTCCAAGATGCTGCTTTACTCACCTCTGCATGACACTGACCTTGTTGATGGTTTTTAATATGGTTACAGAGGTAGTGTGATTTGGTGTACCTACAGAAGAAGTAGCTGGTGGATCCTTGAAAGTACTGACTTAAAAAAGAGAGAAAGTAAAAATGGAGGAAACCCCCCCCACATTATTTTCATTATTCTCTCTGTAATGTTACTGCAATACTACAAAAATGCTACGTAAATGCGCTACGTATATATATATAGTACTCAATAGTCATTATTACATTGTCGAATGAGCTCTCGGTAGTTATGTTTCAGACCACACCCACACCTGTGAAGCAAAAACATGATCCATCTCGTGCTGTCAGATAAGGTTCCTCTGTTTGGAATCGGCTCCTTTCCATGTGCAGCCTGGCAGATAATGGCTGTTTTGTTTAGTGGTAGATCTGCCTTAAGTACATAATATGAGTTATTCATCTCCTCCTCCTCATCACAGCAAAGCAATTGCAGGACAAACAGTTTGCTGAATTTGAAGACGCACGTAAAGGGGGAGTCCTTGCATATTTAGTGAATGTGCTATGTTTTATTAATGCAAACGTCCTGGCCTCGCTTGCCTGAGTATGCACCAACCTGATTAAATCTTTCCCATGCTACATTTTACCACGATGATGTAATTACAATAGCATGCAACAAATGACCAATGCTCTCTTACTGTGTCATTCCCCCTGTGACTTTCTCTGAGTTTTCCTCTGTACTGCACATAACCTCCAGAATAAAGTTGTGTTTGACTTTAAGTGGTACTTTGAGCAACAGGTAAAAGGAACTGGTAAAAAGAATAAGTTTACTGTTGGGACAAGATATCATAAATAGGCCCTGCCATCTTGTTGCCTCAGCTGGCTCAGACTTCACAGTCTGACACTATAAGCCTGTTGAGAAGTTTTCTGTTGGCTACAAGAAGAACTTCTACTTGACCCTTCTAACACATTTCCAAGCCAGTGAAGCTGCTCTTTGATTCTGAGGCCGTGCTTATTCAAGGATATAATCTGCACAGCACAAACATGAGTGGGGCCATGTTAGAATGAGGGCTTTTAGATCAATGTGCCTCCCCCGAGAGCTGCTGACTTTCTGCACTAACAATAGCACGGCAACAGTGATTTTATTACAGAGGGGGTTTAAGCACATCAGCTCTCTAAGTGTAAGTAAAGAAGAGGGATCTATGCTGTATGAGGACACAGCAGCAAGCATGGTTAGATCAATGCTTCCTGTTCCTGTGCTGTAAGCATTTTTCAGTCTTGGACTGTGTCAGAAAGCAAAACAGAGCCTTCAGGTACTTGGGCGATGCAGTGTTGTGTGTGAAGATGTACAGTCCAGGGGCCTCATTTATAAAACAGTGCGAAGGAATCTTACTAAAAGTGTACGTGCGAACAAAAGCCGAAAATAGTGTAGGCAAAAAAAGATTACGATTTATAAAACCGTGCGCGTGCACCTGAAGGCCATTTTCCCTTTACAAATCGCACTCCATTTGGAAATGTGCTTACGTGGATTTGCCTCAAGGGCCGCCCCCCACTCTCCCCTATTCAACCATAAATGGTCAATGCAAAGCACCTCATGAATATTTAATTATCCTAAGCGATGAGAAGAGGAAGCGAAATTCTCTAACACCGACATCGAGGTGTTTGCTAGTGAGGTGGAGGTGAACTGCCACAGCAGTCATTAATAAAATAAACACACCTGATACAGTGCTGCTGCTGTGAATGATACAGTGACAGAGAGTGAGTACGATAGAAAGAACAGTGTGTGGGGAAAAATAATTCAAATTTGAGGCAAAGAAGTTATCACGGGACACTGCAGGATCGTCAACGCAGTATTTATATGTTTAGAGAAATCTGACCGATTACTTCACATCAGTGGGATTCTAACCTCCACTCTGGGATATTATTTTGAAAGTGAATTTTGAACGTGAATAGTTATTTTTTATTTTTTTAAGTGATCTCTGTGCGCCTGATGGTCCAGTTACACTCACTGCAGCGATTTTACACACACTCGTCCTTGATGATACACGCACAGTGTTAGAGGATATTATTCAAAACTATTAATGACTTGCTCTGCAACTCCGCTGTTTATCATTATCTGAACGTAATTTGCTGTAAGTTGTTTTATATCTTCAGCAGTTATGTCAAGCACAACTAATGCTGTTGTTTTGAATGTTAATGATGAAGTGTGGATCAATTATCTGTCTTCAGTTCACCACCTCACTTCTGCATGGTCATTTTCCCGTCTCCATGTATTTACAACGTGATCCCTCTTGTGGTTGCTCAGATGTTGGACAAGCTGCGGGAGCGGTGGATCAACACTGGTCTCTGGGAGAAGCTAGAACAACAGAAAACTGTGATCACTGAGCCCCGCGGTGGAGGCAAGGGGGATTTTGACGAACTGCTTCAGACCTACTACAATGCCATTAAATACTGTGACGAAAGAGGTCAAACTGGTAAAGATCATCACACTGACACACTGGTTTGGTAATAGCATTCTGAAACCACTTGTTTAGAGACATGTCTGTAGAATTAGGGCTGAAACACATTAATTTGATAATCTCGTCTTCACATTAATTATAAATCATTTATACAACTGAACTAAAGCTAGTATAGTCTTGTTCAGAGTTCTGCTGTGTGCTACGTGTCATTTACAGTGGTCTCTTGTTATAGATGGTGCATTGCTGATTGCTGTATGTAGGGGTAAAGTGAGTGAAGGACTGGACTTCACAGACGACAATGCCAGGGCAGTGGTCACCATTGGAATTCCCTTCCCAAACATCAAAGACCTCCAGGTAATAAGAATGTAAACAGTCAAGAACATAACTGGTTAAGACGAGAAGTTCACAACCAGTCTTCCAACAACAACACCACCCAGTCCCAAATGCAGGTAAGTTGTCTGTTGAGTAAATATGAGAAGGCTATGCATCATGCACTGGTAGAATGTAGGGTAAGAAAAACAGTCATGTAATAAAACACTATTCTTAGAGTCTTTACCTTCTGGAAAAGCTGTTCCTACAGTCCGACTGGTTACAAATTGTACTCTGAACGGCTTTGGAATTGAGGGCATACCGGAACATTTTTGAGAACCACTTGCTTGGCATACCCTTTCTAATGGTAAAAAAAAAAACCTTGTGGAGACTTGCACAAAACCAAATTTCAAAAAGTTATTGGTTTAATGGTAGGTTATATTTTATATAACTCAGAGAGCAGAGACCTGGAGAATCAACTCTTTAACTTTATCAGAACAATTAAGCTCCACCCCTCTTTATCTGGGTAATAGAACATATAATCTGTAACATTACCCATACACATGCACCAACAGCAATTGTCAAAGAAATCACATTGTATACCTGTTAGCAGGAAAATGCTGTTGCCAGTGGAAAACATAACTTTAGGACTTTATGGCGATGCTGCAGGTCTGAGCTGTGTCTGTAAGATGTCCGTTATTTCATTGATTTTGACCAAGTTCCAACATTTTGGATGCCATCAAGACAAATAACGCAACCCACTGACACAAACGCGCACACACACACACTCTCATGCACATACACACACACACAGGCATGCATAAACCCACACCAAATAAGAGCATCCCTTTTTGGTGATCCGTGAAAAAAAATCCCAAAGCGATGTTGCTGTGTCTGCTCCGTCCTTAGCAGATAAAGTTGACCTTTAAGTTTTAGTCTCCCCCCCGCCGCCTCCCTCCTCCCTTTCCTCCTGCACATCCTCCTGTCAGAGCACGATGAAGCTTTCACTAACCTGTTCTGTCAGTGTCAGTGCAGCCAAAGCTGTCAGTTTCACCTCTGTCAGCTTTCAGGGCATTGCAGCTTCTTTTCTTTTTTTTTTTATCAGATTTTCTTTTTTTTAACATTGCTTTTTGTGTGAGGGCTGCTCTTTACGGACAGGTGGAGTTTTTACCCTTCAAGGTTCCACCACGAAAGACAGTGCTCAAAACTTAAAATAATTTAGTCTCTCTTATACGTTGTGATTATTTGAATAATTAACAATTGTGTATGTACACTGAGAAGAATTACCCCAAATTCCAAAATCTATGTACAGACCACATAAAAACTGTCTAACAAAATCCATGTAGGTGGGAATAGGAAGTAAAGCAAAGATAATGACATTTAGGGAATTTTATAGAATTATCAAGCTTTTTTAATTTAAGAAATTAACAAAATAAAATGTGCAAAGAAAGAATTTTGTATGTTGTTTGCCAAGTATATTACTATTGTACAAAACTTAATCGTGAATATGTCCTTAGCACTGAGTATCTTTTATTAGATATTAACTTTATCTTTAGTTGATCCAACAGACCTGCAACTGAGAAACAAACGTGTATTAATCTGCCTCTGAAAGTAGTACCAAAAAACAAGACAATATTTCTTTTGACTGTAATTCCAGTCTTAGAGGAAACTTGAGCATATCAACAATGACTTCATCCTCCTTTCCCACTCCAAAGTACAGCATCACAAGTGCCGCATTCCGAACAAGTACTTATTTAATGGTTTAGGGAGAAAGAGATGACGGGGTGAGCAATGCCAATATAATAAACAAAACCAGCTAAACAGGTTTCACTTACTTATCTCTCAAAGTATAAAATGGAAAATAAAATACAGGAATCTTACCTGCCTCTCGAACATAATAATAATTTAGAATATAAACAGCTCCTCACCCCTACAGTAGAAATCCGACGGGAAGGAAGATCAAATATACTGAGAGATGGACAAATGCATAGTGGCCTTTGGCTTGTTTGCTGAATTATCTGACAGTGACAAGTTGTAGAAAATCACCAGTCTCAACCTTTAAATCGTAATTTTGCCAATTCGGCATTGGTATTTTATTTGGGTCGTGGTTTGGTTTTAGCCTCGGCTCACAGGAATTGTATCCCTCATATTATCCAGATGATTCAAACGATAATGAGACGACTGGATTCAAGTGAAACTGTAGTATACCGCTTTAGATTGCATTTAGTAGGTTGACAAAAAAATGGAACAAACACAAAGCTAACAGAGGTTTGTATTTTGTATGTATAAAACAATAAGTACAATCATAGAATTTTATAGACAAAGAGGCCAGCAGTATCATTAAAACCCACATGCAGTATCATGAAACTGATGTTTTGGTGTAACCCTGCTGTATCATTGTAGGCGATGAATGGATAGAGCGGAACAGGGCGAGCAATGAGGAAGCCGAAGGTAGTCAGGGCTAAGGTGGAGCTGACCAAGCATGAAGAGACAGTGCATCTCTAATGCTGAGTTCTGTGCTCTAAATCAACAGCCTTTGTTTATTTGCTCCTCAGAGACCGTCTCCTGTCACATCTTGTCATAGTTGTTACTGCTATAGGCTGACACATAAACCTCAAACTGCTTTTCAGGGTCATTGGTTTCAAAATCATTAGTTTTATTTTTGGGAAAATGGACCTCAAACACAGACCCTAAAGTAAATCTACCCCACTACAGCCTCACTTGAGACTGTAATGACTTCATCTGGGTCTCAAGTGCAACCATTGCATAAGCACAGAACAGGCCTCACTGATGTCAACCTGGAATCAAGTGAAATCTATTACCTGATAATGCAATTGAATACTTCACAAACACAGACAGAAACAATTTTTTAACAAGGTCATTTTATTGAAACTCTAAATTGCACCGTATGTGTACTGTAATATAAAGTGTGGCTGTTCTCCCTTTTTTATGTTTAATTACAAAGTAAACATTCTTCCCAAAGTCATTTCTTAGATGTATTTTTTATAATATTGTCAACCTTTTCACACCATACTTGTAACATCTAAGATACTAGATAAAGTCTCTTTTTTAAATGTTGCTCTTTTCTTCCTCATATTTGCATTGTGTCCCTTATATTTTCCTCTTCCTCCTTTAGTTGTCCTCTTCTGCCCCTTTTTATCTCCTCTTTCAATGGCAGAGGCACAGTTGTCCTCAGAGAAGCCCCAGGGGGCTTTAAAGTTCTTTGAGCTATAACCTCATTGCACCGCTGAGAAACTGGAGTCACCGATACTAATGACTGTCAAAGCCAAGCAGCTAGCCCTTGTAGCATGCTAAACTAGCACTGATGCTGCTATAGCACTCAGTCAGAGAGATATCCTCACTTGCATACACACACACACACACAAACTCAAACTGGTGTATCCACCCCTATATAGTCATGTGATTGTCATTTCCACTTCTTGCTGATGCAAAATTCTAAGAAGGTCTGTGTCCTATGAGCAAAATCTCATATTTCGACCAAAGTAATTTAATTTCAAGAAGATGACGCAAATCATGATGTGGCAAATTTTCTGTACATTTGATTTGATTAATTGTTTATATAAAATGAAACGAAATGAAAAACAATTTCAAATGACGTTGTGCACCTTGTTTTCAGTGCTGTCGCCAACTCATGAAACCCTAGTTTCTCGACTGTCTTCTAACTATCGGAGTCTAGACTTTGCTATGAACACATTACTTTTGTGTTTCTTTCATTAACATGATTCTTGTGCAGGTGGTGTTTTGAGTCTGCAGCAGAATTCTAAAAGTACAGTTTTTTGGTCCGACTTCATATGCAGACCAGGTCCGTGTGACAGAAGTGTCTCCACTTGCAAGGCTCCACTTTTTTTGGCTGGTCTGAGACTTTTGTGTCATGTTCACTGTTCTCCCCTATGTGACACGTTTCTGTGCAGTGCTGCTAACCTGTTCACATCCTCCTCGGAGCACTAAACATATTATTAAATTCATTCTGTGCCAGTATCACAGGATAAGAGACCCAGCTTCTCTTGATGTAAACGTCTCCTGCACGCTTAGATACTTGCGTTGCCTGCATTCCCAGACGGACATAACTCTTAAATTCCACCGCTTAAGCACATAGCATTGAACTTAACTGGCCTGTTGTGTTATTGTGACAAAGATCAAAGTTTGAACTTAAAAGTCCACTGCAGTGAAAGCCCTGCCAAAGGTGGTATTACATTTATGTTGAGTTTTTCCAATGGCATGTTTTACAGTGAACAGTCTTGCCGTGCGTGAGTGAGTCAACGATAAGTGGCTTTAACAAGCAATAAAAAGACACTTACAACTGATAAGGCATGTCTCTTGGTTTAATGAAGGGATTAGCCAACCTCATGCTGCTGTCCTCTGTTAAAGACGAGCACAAGCGAATTTTAATTCTAAGGCCTGTGAGCATGTTAAGGCGATTTTTGGAGGAATGTTGAAGAGTTCACGGAAATCATCAAGCTGAGGGGATGATGGATGCTCCAGGCACATTTACAACACTGTACATATGGCTTCATCATCAACAACCGAAGGAATGATATACAGTAAGTGATGGCTGCTTGTATCATCCTTGTCAACACGACAGGCCAGCTTTGAAAACACATCTTAGTCTAGTGACATGACTGTTGGTACAGCAGCTGCTTTGAGTATTTCTGAAACTGCTCCCTGGATTTTCACACTGGCCTCTGTAGAGTCACCAGATGTGAATCCAGTAGAACCTTTGGGATGTGGTAGAACAGGAGATTGGCAGTTTTACTGTGCAGCTGAATAATCTGCAGAAATGTTGTGATGCAGTCATTTTAACATGGAGCAGAATCTCAGAGGAAAGTTTAACACAGAGAAAGGAGGCTGTTAGAGAGCAAAGGGAGGAACTACCCAGTATTCATATTAGTGTTGTGTCAAATCAACTCAAATACTGTGTATACTGAACAAAATATACAGACTATTGGACCACTGGGAACCACTGGGAAACATCGGAGATCAGACAGAAACAGATCTGAAGTAATACCAAAAAAAGCGGGTTTTACCTAGTGCTGGATTCGTTACCACTCAGAATCTGTGAAGCGGTAAGGCTCAGCCTTCAGATATATCTAAAGTCTTAGCAGCATGGCTTTATTATTCATTGATATTTTAAGTTAAGATGGCGACTATTAAAAAGTAAGTAGGATTTAGTGTGTAGCCTTCTTGTGAGCTAATCCAAGAGCATGTTGGAAAGGAGTGTGATAGTCTGATGCCCTGTAAGTGTGTATGCACGAGCACGCACACACATGAACACTGTCTTCAAGACGAGCCACTCAGCTGTCACCTCAGCCCCATGTCGCAGATGAGGCGCTCAGCAATCTCAGTGACAGACACAAGATGTCCTGGACTGCCAGGGGCGTGCACACTGACACTGATGCACACACACACACACAGAGCCTGCTTAAAATGTAGCTCAAACAGATGCGCTCAGCTGCGAATCATGCCTACTGGTCAAATATATGTTTTTAGGGATGAACAGGTAGCTGTAGAGGACAGGGCCAAAGCAGCCGAGTGATCTCTTGACATTTTAACTAATCCTTTCTAGCTTGTGGTTTCTTGCACATTTGCGAGATTTGCTAGCAGCCAGAATTGGCTTTTTCACATATGCAACCTGTCATGTTAGATTGGATGGTGACATGGTACAGAGCAGAGATGTGATGGCTCAAACGCTGAAATGGACTGTGATTACATTTAGATGACACCGCCGACTCGAGGCTACTGGCCTTTCTGTTCCAGCTTTGGGTTTAGAAGTGGATTCCTTAACTGCTCCGGTGTCTCATACATTGGCAAACATCTGGCCATGAAGCCAGCAACATTTGTAAGACATACTGTGACAGGGCTATATGAGCTGCCTCCCGTTGAAATCCTGCGCTGCTGTTGTATTTTTGCAGATCAAACTTGTGATTTAAGATCTCCCGACAAGGCAGGGCTTTGCTTTTCAAATTATACAACTCTTCCAGTGTCCGTGCTCAAGTTTTCGTGGTGGCAGGTGTTACTCAGTTGTTTGCATGATTCCTTGGTGAGGTGTCATTAGTCATAGTCCAACTTTGGGGCAACATTTAGGCTTTCCTGTGACTCGGCTTGTTTGTTTCTGTACACAGTCCAGACAGGCCACAGTGGCATTGCGTGATGCGCGTGAGGTAACAGGCTGTACCTGCCACGGCCCCGTGTTTGGTGGCTCAGGGCGAACACACGGTACCTGTCAAAAGCAGTTAGAGCCCGTTCAGCAGCCTGCCCTGCATGGCATCCCGTCAGACGGCAGCTGAACTTTTCACTTGTCAATTCTGAAAGGTTAGCGCTAAAATCAGCAGTGACAGATGCAAATGGATGGATGCGTTCCTGGCATTTTTGCACAGGGATGCTTCATGTCACATAGACCACCTTGTCTGTCCCCTCCTACTTCCACTATCCTCTGTCATGGCCTCTCTTTAGCCCCTTTGTTCCCCCCTTCAGAACATATCTAACTGTGAGGACAGGTAATACTTTACCACTTCAGGCCCTTAGTATTTGTTTTGGGTTAGATGTGCCCTAGATCCTATTTGGTGTGACCCTTCATATTCCATATTAATCGAATTAGTTCATCATGCACGAAAGCCTCTCTCTCCCAGGTGATGCCACAGCGCTTTGGCTGTTGTTCATTTCATTTCAGAGCAGAGTTTTAGTGTTTTATATTCGGTGTAGATACTTGGTAGTTTGTAACCTCTTTGAAAATGTAATTTCTCTTCAGTAAGATTGTTGTTAAGCATTTGGGCTTTTACAGGAAAGAGCAACCCACAAAATTCAGGGAATAAGAATCTTGGTGACATGCAACTAAGTTGGTGTTCAGTCCAGACTGGTCTTGATTACATCTAAGCTGCAATTTGCAACATGAGATAATTTTCTTCTTTTTCATCAAGACAAAACCTATACCTGCGACCAAGCATAAGCCTGCAGGAGCCATGTTGGTGTGGAAAATGTATTTGCAAGTAGCGGCAATAGTTGTTTGTGAAAAATGCACTGCTCACAAATCGGGATTTATAAAAGGTTGCAATTTTTTTTTACATTTCTGTTGTTCAGCTTATTGCCTAAAATGTTTGGTTCAGCAGGATTCAGCAAGAAGTTATCCGTCAATCAAATGAAACATCTTTAGAACCTGTCTTTAAAAATGTATTATAGCATTTATCATGCAAAGGTGCCAAACATTCTTGGTTCAAAGAGCATCAGTGTGAGGATTTACTGCTGTACCTCCTCTGTTTGTCAGGTAAAACATGCTATTTGGACAATTGTGCTCTGGGAGCTTTTTTTTCCTTTTATACACTAACAAGTAAACAATTGAGGAATCAGAGGTTAATTAAAAGAAATACTAGCCTAAGTGCACACTGGCCTTTTAGCACAAAAACAAAAGTTCATTTCTTAGATATAAACAAAACAAAGACGTTGGTAACATGTGAAATATTTGTATTCCATTTATTATTATATATAGAAATATGTTTAAAAAGTGCCATAATTTATTAATGATCTTTTAACAATGGGTCTGTGGTTTCAGGTTGAACTGAAGATGAAGTACAATGACCAGCACAAGTCCAGAGGTCTCCTCCCAGGCAATCGCTGGTACGAGATTCAGGCCTACAGAGCTCTCAACCAGGCCCTGGGAAGGTAAGTGTTCTGTACAGCCTTTACATTGTTATCGTTACCAGCTGAGACAAAGTGGATGGTATTATTTTCACCTTGTGGATCTGTGTGTGCATAATGTGGCCCTACTGTAGCAGAAAGTACCACAGAGGAGTACTGCCTATATATGTGTGTCTGTACAGGTGTTCAGTTGAGTTCAAAGTGAAGGCTTAAAGCTGGAGATGGGTGTATTTCACCCACAGACCCATGAGTACTTGACAAATGAGGGCTGCAGCTGTTGTCCTCCTGTCACAAGATGCTGTCTAGTTTATTTTTGTGCTCTCACTCTTTGTACCTAAACCTTTAACCATCCCTTTACAGGTGTATTCGCCACAAGAATGACTGGGGCGCCCTAATTCTCGTGGATGACCGTTACAAGAATAACCCTAATAAATACATCACAGGTACGCGGTGGGTTTCACAGTGTGTGAACTGTGGCTTCACTTGATAACTGCACAGCGTCTCAACTTGAACACTAGATGGCAATAGTTATCCATTATAAGACCTTTGGTAATGATTGTCTCCGATGTGTGTGTCTGTGTAATCTCAGGTCTGTCTAAATGGGTTCGCCAGCTTGTCCAGCATCATGACACCTTCAGCAATGCAATGCAGTCTCTGGCAGAATTCTCTCAGGTGCAGCAGAAAGTGGAGGTGGCCTCTGCAGACAGCCAGACAGCGTGCTCTACGGCCTCACCTCCAAACTGTTGCTCTCCAGGAACCGTAAAGGGACAGGAACCGCTCGGGGCCGCCCTACCTCGGACACCTCACTCATGTGTCAAACTGCCTGAATCACAGCAGGACACAAGCCCCTCCACCTTCCATCCATTTTCCTGCGCACAGCCGAAAACCGAACAGAATGAAAAAGCAGGTAAGAAACATGGAAGTGTTGAAAATAGAGCTTTGGTGCTGCAAGAATAATATCTCAAGTATAAAAAACATCTTACTGACAATTCCAGAAATCATTCGTTTCTGTCTGTCTTTCGGTTTTCTTGACAAACGCTCACCTGACCAAAATCAAACCTGGCAGGTGGCTTAACAAGGACCTTGGGGTTGCCACACCCTAATTTTAAACTGCTCCTGGTGTGAAGATTCTCACGATGTCACTGTTATGTTGGGATCATGTGACATCATCAGTGACTGTGGTGATGAGATGACATCACAGAATGGTACTTCATGAGTTTGAAAATTAAATAATTACCCCTATTTTTGGAACAATGCCACACACCAACTGGCACCGTTTGAATGTCCTGATGATGTTGTGACACACTATCATGGAAGTCACTGATGATGTCACTGTTTACATGTCTCAAAATATATCTTGTCATTTTGAACTCGGGTACGTTCCTAAGGAAAGAAAGAAAAAATACTTTGTAATATCGATTTTAGCCTGTTTTTCTTATTTTAAACCGCTGACAGGTTTGTGGTAACGACGCCTTGTTCCTCTATAGCGACATAAGCCATCGATAAATAAATGCATTAAAGATTTTAGCCACTAGCACCACACAGCTGCCACTGTTTGGGACCTAATCCAATTATTTTTTCTTTCTTTATGACATTTGAATCAATGCCGTTTCTAAAAGACACCGTTGTTGTTATTGAGCCCAAGGATATATCAGCATGGCATCACCACACGGAAAATATGTTGAGATGGCGTGTTTGCACATTGTCTTGGTGAGCGGCCATTGTCTGTGGGGGTCATGACAGGGTTGAGCTGTTTGCTCAGTTGAATTCGGTGTGGTGGATGAGGGTGGTAAAGGGACAGGCACAGACACCCCCTCTTCTCCCTCATAGTTGGGGGTGGGGGCCATGGGATCAGTTGAGTGGCTTGCCTCATTACTGTAAGGTCTTTTGCATGCCTGAGTGGCGCTGGAGCGAGCTGATGAGCAGATGTTGGACTGTTGCTTTTAATTAAATCCCCTTGACCTTTGTTTGGGTTATATTGAGCGTAAGCCCACATTTATGTTTCTTAATAAAATAGCCTCGGCAGCCATGTTGGTGTGTATGCCAGTCTCCATTGGTGGCTTTCTTTAAATGGTTATATTCAATTTAAAGTTTAAAGTGTTCTCTACAAACAAGGATGTGTAATGATAGAAACTCTATTTTGTTTCCTTGTTGCAGAATGGTTGAAGACGACACACAGTATCCCAGCAGAGCCGCTTGCACCAAAAAGAACAGCTCAGTCTCTCTACCACATTTTCAACTCCAACCCCATCAGCACCTGCTTCAAGAGGGCAATTTTTAAAGAAAAGCCACCCAGTAATCTCAGCCAGCACCTGGAGGCGCCTAATCATTCTGAACACAAGGATAACCACGAGATCTCCTCTCCACAGAAGAACACTGAAGTGCCTTCTTGTCTTAAACAAGCAGCTGCAGACACTTCCAGTGAAATCAAAGCGGAACCACTCAGTCTGGCTCTCGGGCCACCGACAGGAGCCGTCCCTCCCAGCTGTGAAAGTGAGGCAGACCATCCAGCTGAAGATGAAACAGATGTGGACCAGACCATCTTCTTTACTCCAGAACTTTTTGAGGGTGAAGAAGACGAAGGCAACACAAATAAGGAGACTGGGACAGAGTCGCCTGCCAGGGTGGTTTCAGGGCCAGAGAGCTCTGCCCTGCTGTCAGAAGAACTTTTTAGCTCTGAGCAGGCCCAGGGGCAAGGGCAAGCCTCTGCTTTTGATGGACAGGGCGCTATTTCAGTCAGTAAGGAGAGCACAGAGCTGACACAGGGACGTGCAGAAGAGACCAGGGGACAGAAACAAGGTGAGGAGGGAGAGAAGGAGGAGGTGGACAACCAAAGCAGGCAGGCATGCAGTAGGCTCCGCAGGCTGTCCAGGTCCAGACACAAACTCCCTGCCACTCCAACAGGTAACTAACAATCTGGACACAAGGAATTCTGTTAACTAAGCAGAATATGTGATTCAAGTGCAAATACTGTGTTGAGTGCACAGTATGCTGGAAAATGTTTCCTCACTACATATATGTATTAAAAACGGATCACTGTGCAATGTAAACTGCATTATTCAATTCATGCTGCTGCGTTTCCAAAATCACTGTTTCACTGTTCATCTTTGCGAAATAACCAAGAATGTTGTACCTGCCTGAGGCAACTAGCCCGCTCACTGTTACTATGTGTTGAGAAAATTAAGAGGCTTCAGCCAAGCCAGCTCCCATCTGGATGCAGCTTCTTATTCAGTGTGACAGAGCATCATACTGAGGCCATTAAGGCCTGTTCTCAACTAACCACCATTACTTAAGCTGCAGCACTGATTGAATATGAATTTTAACAAATCATTAAAATACAAAACAATGTACATCATCTGCAAAAGGCACGCCATCATTTGGGTCTGTTTTAATGATGTTGAGGCATGTTACATGGACGCATTTGACATGCCTGATTGAACCTAAAACACAGACCTTTATTTGTTCAGTTTCAGTTCCAATTGTGTAGTTATGCGCTGTAAATTCAAGTGGGATTAGTGCGTGGGGTCCATCAGTCTAATAATTCATGTTAAGATACAATAAAATTAAATATAAGCTTTCGGTGTTTATTTCCCTTTTTCTTTTATTTTTCTCTCTGTTGAAATGTATTGAAGTTACTTAAAATGGAATTGCCCAAGTAGAAAACATAAACATTTTAGTACAGCACAAGTAAATGAGCTTAATTACTTTTAAAACTGCTCACGTTTTTCTGCACAGCTAGAAATTTTCATTCAGATTTCCTTCACAATAAATACAAAATATAAAGAATTTAGACATATATTATTATATGGTGGTCGGGGGGCATCAGAAGAAGCAATAGGGGCTTCTATGCATGTGCAGGTGCATTGCATCTACTGTCTGTCCATCCTCTACAGGATAAGTTTGACATCATTATAAATTTGGTAACATAATCTTTTCCCAAACGACATGAAGAGCTGGGTGGAGGACAAACTAACCAGCACAACACTCATTCAAAACTCTATAAAGGAAACAAGGACACAGTGCGAAAGAGAGACAAGGGCAACATGAACATAAAGAGGAGGTTGGGATGGCTGGAGGACAAAGGTCCAGATTCACAACATCTAGAATGAGGCACTAACAGCCAGGAAAGGGACAGTGGTCCAGCACAGAGAATCTGAGGGAAGAGAGGGACCCACAGTTTGGACACTCAATATGCTGGAGGGACAACAACAAACAGAGTCTGACTTTAAGAAAGTTTACATAGTTAACTTTTTACTGAAACAGCCGCCTCCAAAGATGCCATGTTGATTCAACGACCCTGCAAAAGAGTTTCTATATATATGTTATGTATTACTAAGGTAGGATTTTTTGACAGGGATTTGTTAATACGAAAGGTTTCTACATTTGTTATTATATATTTAAATGTAATTTCAAAGCATAATTCACTGACAGTAGTGCCGTACATGTGTTATCAGCAGTTTATGGGCATATTTGATTGTTTCTGTATGAGGAGCTGAGGTGATTTAATCAAGCCAATGGTAAATGCAGACTCATCAAATAGCATAAGTTGAAGGGAGACAGAGAAATTAGATTTAACATGATTACACTGATGTGATTTGTCTCATTACAACGCAAACTTCACCAGTGTGTGATTTGCGTAGACGAGCAGAGTAGACAAGTGTTCCTTTAAAGCCTTTCTTTGCTCATCAACTGCCTCCCCATGACCCTTATACATGCAATCGTGCATGAGTACTCGTTAACATCATCAAAACGGAGCGTGGAGAGGCCAGCGAATGTGTAAAAGCACTTAATAGGGAGGCCACGCTGCTGAAAGACCCAGTGATGGCTGTTAATGGCTGCATTTTCCCCCATCGGACTAATTCAGCCTTTTCTCCAGCCACAAATCATTAAAGCTACACTAAGAAAACATTGTAACGAAACAAAAAATCCCATAGTGAAAATGCACCAGAGAAAAGGCCTCCAGCCACGCTAATGAAATCCTACAGATTGTTGGCCAAAAATAAAATCTGGCTTTTGGAAAAAGTCAAAACTATCATTGAAATTATAGCCTGGCAGCATTGGGTATTTCTATCCATCCTGGTAGAGGGATCCCTCACTTGTGACTGAGGTTTACAGGTTTTGTTCCGTTAAAAGGGTTTTTTGATGGTTTTTCTCTTGTTGAGGGTTAAGAACAGAAGCTATCGCACCTTGTTCAGCCCTATTAGACATTGTGATTTGTGAATATGGGCTAAACAAATACAATTTTGATTGATTAATAAGTAAAAGTGCAGAAACTTAAGCAGACAGACAGAGTCCCTTCAAGGTTGAACTTCAAGTCCAAATCCTCAGTTTTACATTTCAGGGATAAAATACATTACAGTATAGAGTGGTCTCAAAAAAATTAATAAAATATAAACCTGCTGGCAGCACTGACACTGTTATTTAATGAAACACCAACACAGCCTAGTAAATTTATAATGTGAACAATGTCTCTGCTGTATATCTCACAATTTTGGGAGAAATTAAGAAGAAATATTTCTTTTCAGATATGTAGAGGTCCTATTCTGTTGCAAATAGATGTTAAAAATTATACTTTTTGAGCTTTGAAAGAGGAATATATGAATTAGCAGCTATTTTATCACATGATCTTGATCAGCATGGAGTAGCAAAGGTGTCACAGTTACAGATTTTTAAGTTCTCATTTTGTTTAAACAGAACTGTCCATGTTGGTTTGAAAGTTGAGTTTGAAAGTTAATTCTCGACCTTGGAAGCAGTTAGTGTGGTGCAGTGTTTTAGTCTAGCCTCAAAGCAGCCATACTAAATCATGTTATATAGTCCCACTGGCACCTGGATCTGTGGTGTTCTGCTGTATAGATCTCTCAGTCTGTGATGCTGCTCAGTGCAGGTTTAAAGAATCAACATTTATTCTAATCACTTTGTACTACGTTCTTGTTTGTATTTATATGTTAGAAATGCGACTTCATTTTTTTATTGTCAGGTGGAGGCTGTGAAGTGAAGAGAGTAGGGAGAGACACTTGTCCGCAGACTGAGCCCAGGAGCAGCCAGAGGAGAGCCAAGGTCAGAGCAGGTCACGCTAAGGTTCTGATCCTGAGTCTGAAGAGCAGTCCATCCAGGATCAGAGCCAGAAGAGCGCACAGCTCAAACAAGGACCGAGATCAACTGAATCACACACATCGTTTTTCAGTGGATGACGGCTGGCTATCCTCTCAACAGACAGAGCTCATCCTGAACCAAAGTGTAAACTCCAGAGCGACTGAGTCAGGACAATTTGTGGTTGTAAATGAACACAAAGTTTTAAGGAAAGTGCCCAGCACACCTGTCATTTCCACAATAGTTGAGTTTGACATTGTGAGTCCAAAACAAGAAGACTGGGGGGAATGGCAAATAGCTGGAGCAGCAGAATGTAGTCCTAGTGGTCTTGAACTGGATGGTCCGGGAAGTCAGCGCACCAACCCAAAAGGTAAGTTCTGGAGAGAGTGAACGCCATAGTTAACACTACATCACAAAAATGTCTGCTGTGTCTTTTTCGATGCCACCACTGGGAGGCGATAAAGTCTGAGATATAACCACTGAGTCAAAATGGCTTTGCTCAACGTCACTGCAAGTGAATTGTCCAGAAACAGTATGTGTATGTAAGGCGATGAATGAGATAGAGGATGATACCACACTGTGTCAAAACAACAGTAAAACAGTGGGGTGATGTGTTGTTTACCCTGGAGTTACAACAAATTGACTAAACGCTGACTAAGGGCTCAAGGGGCTCAGGTAATAAGATTTATGATGTGTCTCCACTTCCTCCTACTGTACACAAATGAAGCCAAAATATCTCTGACTTGGATGCTACCATCTTCACTGATGTAATTTAGGGGCAGAGTATGTTCAGTAGTGATGAGACATTGGAGCTGCCGTGTCAAGTCCCATGATCAAACTCAAGCCCTCCCAGCTGTCAATCATGACTTTTCACCCAGTTTTTATATAATCAAGTAACTAACCTAAGCCGAACGTATAAGAAACATGATCATACATCAGTGTGACTTTCTTAAATGACAAAAAACATCTCTGTGAAAATGTATGTGATGTGTATGTGATTTGTTTAGTCGGGGTTGGGGGCCACGTCCCATCCACTAACATGGAGGAGGCAGGGTTTATAGCCTACACTACAGCCAGCCACCCACGGTGTGATCCAGATGCATTTGGTTAAGTCATGGGAGCACCACTGCAAGGCAACAGTTACTGCCAGTGTCTAGAAGGCACAGAGGCTAACCATTTAGCAAGCTAGTGAGGCAGGAAATGCAAATGCTGTTTGACTCAAAGCAAAATATGTTAACTTAGAATCCAACGAAAAATGAACTTCCCTGTCCTTCGCCACTTCTTAAAACATAAGCCAACACGCATCACAACTTGTAAACTCTGAACTTCATTAGTCATTAATACCCCAGTAAGAGGGTTGTTAATTTGGACTTATCCTGTAAACCTGGTTGACTGGGTTTAGACCAGGTTGCTATAGTCAAAAGCACAATTACGGTTCCACTGCCTCAAGATGGTAATGACCTAACAATGTGCCTGAACCAGACAGTTCCATGTGTGGTCCGATGGGCACAACTGTACATGTGCTGTCCAAACAGCTGGATGAAAAAATGACAGCAGTGTCTGTCTGAAACTAGTCAGACGGAGCTCCAATTCGACTCTTTTTCTACAGCTGGTAATGAAAGTGAACTGATGAGATTTAAATCATGAAATGAAGAGCATGTGTACAAACCTGATGATAGATTTTTTTAGTTTGAACCTTTATCCAGTAAAATAGTTTTGTGTTTTGCTGATGTGTACAAGTTTAGTTTAATGCTGATTTTGGTTTTAATATCATGCTCATGCAATATCAGCATTTTACTTTTAACTATCCTGAAGCGAGTTTTTAATGTAAAATTGAAACCGTCTTTTTTTCCAATCAAGCTGTAAAAGTAAAGCGATCTTGCAAGCGAAAGCGCAGGAGATTTAACCAGACGTCACCAAAAAGAGAGGTACGTGACCAGTGCCCCTGAGGCAGGTCAGCATCTATTACTTCACACCCATGTGAAACTTGTTCCGTAATATTTAAAATTATATTTATTAATACAATGTTTTACTAATAATGTAAAAGCAGAAATGTATAGAAATAACGTTAATAATGATAACTTGGATTTATATAGTGCCTTTCAAGGGACACACGGCTGCTTTACAGTTAGGAAATGAAAAATAAAGCTAAAACAAACCATGGACAGTCAATAATGGTAGAAATGCTAACTTTGGAGGATAGAATATGATGAAATAATTATTGTGGTCAAAAGCTATAAATATAGTAAATGTTCTAAAAGTGCTGTGTATGCTGCTTGTACACCTCCCCTGTGGTATGTAGTCTTTTTCCACACATACACAGGATGTTAATGAGTCATATCATTGCATTTTACATCCTGTGTGAAGACTGCAAATAAAAGGGTATAGAGGAAAAGCTGGCAGTTAAAAGCAAAACCACATTCTTTACATATATTAAGAATAGCATTGACATATAAAAAGCACCTATTGCTCTAATAGCTCGGTGATGCAAAAGTAAGAAAGGAACTGTTAACGAACATTTACAAACAGCACATTTTACATTTTGTGGACAGTAACTTTCACAAATCCCCCTGAATTCTGGGTGGCATTTATTAATAACTCCTCAAAAATGATTCTTGACAGACATTATTTATGATATAACACCCTGCTGGTGTTATTGCTAGGAATAACGTATGTCATGTAAACCAGATCACTTTCTGTCATGCAGATTCATAAGACAACACAAAAACTGGAGACTAATGTTTTGTTTAACCTGCAGAGAGACACAGAGCAGAAGCCGTGCTGTTTGGGACTCTACTGTTCTATGTGTGAAAAGGAATTACTTCCTGTGGCACATGGTAATTCCTGATAAATCCCTCTCACGTTTCACTTTATTTACAAATTATTTACAAATACACTATAACATCTCTCACAGTAAACACGCTTCATTTTGGCACTGTTTTCATTTTCACTATGACTTGATTGTTCAGGTGCATTTCGGCGAGCTGTTTGTGAATTTGACCATCTAGCGTTTCTGAGGAAAGTCAAGTGTATTCCTGCAGCAATGACCGGCCGCTGCCAGTGTGCGGCACGTCAGCCAACAATGATGGACAACTCGGGCTCACTCCTGGTCGTCCAGAGTCTCAAATCACTAAAGGCCCTGAGGACTGCTCTTCAACCCTACTGTGACAACAGGCCAACAGGTTGGCTACTCGTTTGACTAAAGTACTATATAACACTGAAATCCTTCAAAATAAAAGGATGAACAATGTTTGATAAAGAGCTTCCTACCCCCATCATTAATGTGTTTCAACTACATGGATCTGAAAACCTGATGAATGTGAATCCTACAGTACACTCAGTTTTACTTAATTCAAATATTCGATAAAATAGTGGCTCCCCTCTCTGATTAGTGTGGACCCAGGCAGATTCATAAAGAATCGTGAAGCTTTTCATAATATTAGACAAGTATGAAATATAATCCAGGGAGACTTGGATGGGGTCCGACTGCCCTCGTCATGTTGCAAGCATAACATGTGTCCTGTCACTCGACACCAAGGTGTTTAGGGTCAGTTTTGTATACTGTGTTAAGGTTTTATATGAACCCCCCCCCAACATACATTACTACTCCTCTGTCCCTGTAGTAGGACACTCATCAGGACTGCTTATTATCACCAATACTTTCTCTCTTTGCACTAAAGCCTTTTGCCCTCACCATGAGATACCGCCCAGCTATAAGAGGACTCTTCACTTTGCACTTTAGGCTGACGACACACTCCTCTTTGTGGGAAATCTCTCAAACTCTCCCAGCTTCACGAAAAACAGATATAACGATATACAGTATAACTGATTTAACGTTAATAATATTAGATCATCAGTCCTATACCTTAATACACAGAAGAGACTTTATCCAACATATCTTTTCTCCATACACATAGTTCATTTATTTACATACCTGAATTAGTTCAGTGAAAGCTGAAGTGATGTAATTTTGAACACATGCTCTTCCTTTGTCTTTGTCAAGTCGCATACACATAATCAATCTAGGTTCCACCTGAGCTGCGCTATCTACTCTAAAGCAGAGGAGGCCTGAAGTTCCCAAAGGTGTTATAGAACTACACCTCTATGTACATAGCAATGATCTCCTCATATCATCCTCCATGGGTCAAAAACCATCACTTACAGCGGGAGACTAATTCATTCTTCTATTCTCTCTTTAGCAAATAACTGCGAAAAGTTAACTTTAAACTCATTTGTTAAACTACTATGTTAATATGGCATGGAGCACTGCACACCATTGATATGACAGGACTAGTCAGGTCAAGTTCCATGCACTTACATTGCTTCTTGTTAATGCAGCATATAACGCCATCTGGAATGCTGGGGAGTGCTCTGTCACTAGATTTCTGCAGTGCAACGGATGTTTGTCTCAAAGCCCTGATCTTACAACTTTAATCGCAGGAGAAGTCCAGTTCCCCCGAGACATGGCTCAAGATCAGGTAAACTTCATAAATGTGAGGAATATGTATACTGTAATAATTAAGAGATCCTGATTTCTCTTAAGACAAACTTACTATCTCTAAATTATGCTAAAATTTCTCTAGAATGGCTTGTGGTTTATGTTTTGTGTGTATTAAGTTTCAAAAGACAAATACTGAGCTGGGAGGAAACTGAGATTTGTGTGCATGTCTTTGATTCCACATCGGAGTGTTGTCGTATCTTCTAGCAAGTAACCACCGGGGGACAGAAACCTTAACCATGTGTGAGTCAGTAAGTTACTGTCAGTTTTTTTTTTTTTTACATACATGCAAAGAGGGAGAAATTGCATTCTGCTTTTTTTCTTTTTCTTTTTGAGTACAACTGTTCTGCTTTCAACTATTTTTCTAAATATCCCTACTAACGAACAAAATACGTAGAAAACTAGGAGGGAAAGATGACAGAGAACACAGAAGGTAAAAAGAACCTAAACACATACAGGGTCCACTCTTCCTTTACAATAACAGTGACAGCATCTCCCACCAGCTCCCTGAGTTTGGTTTTATTATTTGCTCTTGGTATCAAACAACACAATTACAAGTGTTTCGATAAGTTGTTAAAATAGCAAATTTAGATGATTGAATGTCAGTCATCAGATCTGAGTGGAGGGAAGGAAACAATGAAACTCAGATCTTCCTTTACATTGTGTGTCTGCTTCACTGCTCCAGTGTTTGAGTGGGAGAGAGACTGGGTTCAAGTCTCTGAGGATTTACACTGAATCCTGTGAAATATTCATTTTTATCATTTCTGAGAAAGTTTCAGGAATCAGTTCCAAAACTCTGATCATTGACAAAATTCAGATTGTATATACAACATATGCATTTGTGGAGAATATTGTCACATTTATGTAACAGGCTTAATGTAATTTATTTCTATTTTTTTTTCTATTTTTCACAATAAATAAATAAACACATACACAACATATTGCAATTCCAGGAAAAAATATATGTTTTGTTTTTACTTAAAAAAAAGACAAGTGTGTCTCTCTTTTTAATGCAACATTCATTTTCACATGGATGATAAATAAGTGCTGTTACTTTATTGGGGCATAAAGATACTCAACCACTAGTCATAAGGAAAAACTGACTAAATAAGTTAATCATACAAACAGCACTTATCCACACAGACTATATTGGATAAACCCCACATTTGGTAAAGGCAATGAGGTTCAAAGTGTCTTTGAGTGTATTGTCCGTCTACATACTAATTCCACTAACGACTATCTGTCTATTTGTCTGGAAGTGAAATTGTGATTTAGACTTATAGTACATTTGATATTAGTACAATTTGAATAAACAGGCTGACAGCGCTCTGTAGCAGTCAGTGGGGGTGGGGCAGTAGCCTTCAGTCTGAGGACTGAATTGAACATGTCTTCTGATACATAACTGAATTAAACCAGGGGTCAAAATCACCGGCAGATCATTTTGATAATTTTATTATTTTGACTGACACAGATTTCCACGTGTGACGGAGGTGCTGAACTCCGTCATGGCAACAACATTCATAGGATCACTCCCTCTTTAGCTGCTTTTTATCATGCTGAATTAAATGCTAAATGGTCTGTATTTATACAGTGCTTTCTAGTCTTTATGACCACTCAAAGCGTTTTACAGTAAAGTTTTGCCATCCACCTATTCACACACATTCATACAGCATGCAGGCAAGCAGCACCTTTTCAGAATAACACTTGCATCTTAACCACACACACGAACAGTAATTAAGCAAATTTGGTTTCATTTTCTATCCATACACAAACCTTTACATGCTGGCTCTCCACAGCACATACTTAATGCTAAATGATAGAGGACAGTTGTTAGCTATCAGGTGATGTAAAAACACGAGAAGCCCTATATGCAGCAAGTGTTTGAATTTGTCTTAGCCCTTTCCTACATACATGCATTTGGCAAATAATAGATGGTGAATGATCAACTGACCCAGGGACACTAGACCATGTATTTTAGTTTTTACGGGGCCTTCATTTAAGGCCATATAAATAAGGCCCTGTCCTGTACAGTGTATTCTCCACTGAAGTGATAGGATGTTGCACAAGTAGCCAGGCTGAGACACGTTCGTTTCAATTCTTTACAATGTGTTTTCAATATGACAGATGGAGGTGGCATTCACACACACACACACACACACACACACACACACACACACACACACACACACACACACACACACACACACACACACACACACACACACACACACACACACCAATGTGGTGATCGGGTTGTCTATGGTCTATAGAACAAAACATAAAGAAATGACTGAAGTCAAGGGAGTTAAAGCATGTGTTCAGCAAAGTGACTGTTCAGTTTCCTCTTGTTGTTTGTTACTTGTACAGAGCAGACACTTGTTGTGCCAGGAGGCATATTTCAATCAATAACCCCTCCCACCCCTTTATAATCTGGTTTACAGTGGTAACAGAACAGAGACACAGTCCAAAGTATCACAGCTTCCAGGGGTGCCTGAGCTGGTTTTAATGGCCTCAGTGATTTCTAAATCCTTAAGCTGCTTTTTAATCATTTGGTTTACAGACTGGAGATGCCTCTGTGCTACGCTGTATCTGTTAAAGGCATGTGCCCATGTTTCTGTTAGTATGAAGTGTTATACACAAAATACATGCGTCAGATTTTTTATTCGCTGAAAACCCAAATTCTACATTTCTCACAACAAACTCTAATAGCATTGTCAAGACAAAGCAAATCTATATTATATAGATATAGATATTGCAATTCTGTTAACAGCTTTTTCCCATTATGCATGTTAGTTTTTAAATAACTGATGTAAAAGTTAAGTATGTCATTAATAACTTTTCTCTATTTATGACAATGTGTACATAAATGTTATTTGATGAATCTGGTACGATGGTATATGAGTAGAGCAGTATTTATGTTATTTGACAAAGACTTCTATATTCAGTGGAAGTCTTGCCGGTTCATTTTGGCTGAAAACGTAAATATTACACACTAGTGTATTTTTTTATTGTGATGAACAGAAATATTCACTTTAGTGTTGGGCAGTATTCTTTGCCTTTAGTTAATCAATATAGTTTTCCCTCGTGACTGTTCTTCAGTTAATTAATCCTGACTCTTTAAATCTCATTTCTGCACCAGTCAAAACCGTTACAGTTGCATGGTGTAACCAGGAGTAACTGTATGGTCCTTTTGTTCCAGCAGACTTTTTTAAACGTCAAGCACTGTTGAGATTATCACTGCGGCCTGTCAGATTAACAAGATTAACCCCAATGGACCGGTCAATTCAGGTTAAACTGCAACTTTCCAAACTCTAGACTTTCAAATCAACTCTCATCCTCCTAGAATCTTGACAAAACAAATGTATCTTAAATATGATTGATGAACAACTGAGACATTTGAATTTTTCTATGGAATTTTCCCACTAATATGTTAGTACTACCTTGTTTAAAAAAAATCGGACAGTAGTAATTGTATCATACGAATTGTATCTATGAATGTTTTGTTTTAAAATGCTGATCTGAACGTAGTTAGTTAAATTAATTTAGTTAAATCTGAGACTGGTGTATAAATATACACATATGGATCTTGCTGTTGTTGAAAAACTAATTAACCTAAACAAATTTTAAAGGACTAGAAATATTTTTGCAGAACCACAGTTTCCATGCCATTTCATTTTCAGAAATGTTTGGAAGCTCAGACTTTGATAGGTGGTCAAAATAAACTGAACACCAACACACTCCCCATTTAAACTAAATTTATGATTCACGAAAAATAAGTATACAGATATACATATAAAAATACATGTATGTGATGAATCATTATTTGACATAGAGGTGGAGCAGCAGGGCATGCTCCCTTACAAATCTAATTTTGCCACTTTTGTCAGGTCATCTCTTTACACTTCTTTCCTAAGATCTGCTCATTATTTATTTATCTATCTTTGTTTACTATGACAATTAATGTGCAAAACAGTTAAACTGGGACAAGATCTTCATAAAATTGCAGCAAAGGGAAGTTGTGGATGTAATCAAATAATTCCATCAGACATTAAGTTTTGATAATGGACTTAACATTTTGTGTCTCAACATTTTGGCCATCTGGATCCCAGTGTGAATCTAACAAAGCCCATTGGCCCAACACACATCTCTGCCCCCCTGCTCTGTGCTGCGGGGGCTTTAGGAAACACTCTGGTCCACCTCTTTGACGCAATGGTTTTTGGACGCCCGCATGATGCGTTTCAGGTTCCTGCTGTTCAGCTGTGACTTTGACAGACACCATATTGCACGTAAAGCTTTGGAGTCTGTCTGGGTGCCGTTGCCAGACACCCAAACTCCAGTCGGCATGCAGCCAGGTTAACCGACTCCAACACTCTTGGCGTGGGACATGACACACTAACAACAACATTACTGGCATCATCGACCACTGTCATTCTGATCTGCTAATCTCAGTCCCAGTCCTCAATGTCATAACCCCACCTCTTCAATTATCTTTTATTAGATCTGCGTCAAAATGTGTTGCTTGTCGTCAATCTAACACCTGCCTTCATATCTTCATAGTAGTCATAATCATCTACATTAAACTGTTCTGCTTGTTCAGATAATGGGACAGCATGTGTGTTATAAATGTTCTTTGTTATAGAACAGATGCCGCTTGCCAGTTCTAATATCGTGACCTTTAACGAAATCTTCACGCCACAGTGGATATCAAAGGAAATTATTTTCATTTGACTGATTTATTTGTAGCACGTGATGAATTATTTTATTTTGTACGCTGACAAAAAATGGATGAAACTTAACTCTTGGTTTGATTTCTGCTTTTACAGAATGTATCATTACTTTTAATGGGATTTATATCATAGTGATAGGTATAAAAAATCAGTTGTTTCAAAAGCCGAAACAATAAATATTGAGCTCTCAAACAGACACTGAAATATGTTCTTTGACACAGTCCCAGTACCAAATGGGAATTATAAACAAAAAGGGACGAGGAGACTAAAGCCAGTATCATCCACAGTCATATTTCACCTTTCTTTACATGGCAGTTGTAACAAAAAGTGGATCGTTCATTCAAAAAATGCAATAATGTTGTGTTTTATTTTTGTCAAATACTAAACTACTAATTACTTTTCAATGATTTTCTGATTAGAATACCAATAAGTAAAAGCAGATTATTTTGCACTAAAATGCAAAGGTTAACATTAAAATCAAACATGCTGTTTGCATATATAAAAATATTGTATCAAAAATATGTGATTAGATAAAAATAATTTGCATGTTTTTAGGTATCCTTGCTGTGTATAATGTCACATTAAATGTTGATTTTAATTTCTAATTTCTAATTTCTATTTCTAATTGGACTGTACCATTTAAAACCTGGACATTTCAAAGGCCACACTGAATAACATCAGGTGAAAATCCAAACTAAATACTAAAAGAGGAACGTCAGCTCACGACAGCACAAATAATTTTGCATGCTCTGTTACTTTTAATGAAACATGCAAATGACTCTTGTGTATTTGGAAAAGTACAAATAAGATAACTTGTCTCTATTAGCACATCCTATTAAAAAGAAATAAACAGCTTTGGTCAGTGTATTGCCCTAAGTGAATAGCTAATGAAATTGATTTCTTTAAGCGTATGTAGCCTGATAAGGATTGCTTGACCGGATCATCTGGTAGCAGAGGGTCTTTAGCAATCTGTCTACTGGAGCAGCTGTTAGAACTTGGCTTGAGTCATAGGTTTGGAGCTCTTTGGATAATAAACCCAGATTTATTTCAGAGGGTTAGTGGAATTAGACACCTAATCATCCTATGTGGTTTTGTAAGTTGACTAATCTTGATATAGACATACATTGTTTGGGCTCGTCTTAGTGTTCTTACACCATAAGCTGGTTAATTCTATAAGTGTGATTGTGGCAACCATTTGTCAGCTAAAAGCCTGATGCCTTTTTAGTTGTGCATATTGTAGTAGGGTCTCAGCAGGAGAGCATTAAAGTCAAGCAATTAGCCATTTATGCACTGTTCTTAACTAATTTACAGTAGAACACTGGCAGAGATAAGAAACTCAGATCCATTAAACTACTTAACTTCTTTGTAAAGTACATGTTCATGTAGTATGATTAGTAGTTGTTGTCTTACTTGCCTAGTTGAACATCAAGTTGAACATCCATTCCATATCCATATTTGAAGTTCCTTTTACATTATGAATATGTGCTCTAGTTTATTAATATTGGTCATTACTTACATTAGTTTCAACAACTAGTTTTTTATTTGCTAATACAAAGCTCATAGAGGTAGGAAATAACTATTGATTTGTGATTAGCTATGTCATTATCCTTTTTTCAATCAATATAGTTGAACTACCTTATTGGGGATGGAGTATGAAGCCTGACTCTGCCTCATAAACCAGTCAATAGCATTGATTGATGTACTCTGGACAGAAGTAAGAGTTAAATTATGCTAAGAACATTAATTTAGACCACATTATGGAATATCACTTTCCTCATACTTGCTCTGCGTGTTTAGGGCTCGAGGGAAGGCCGTGTGGGCCGGCCTCTGTATTGGTCTGTTAATTGGTTGGATGGCTAACAATTTGGTCTGGACTGAAATATTTAACAACTATTGGATGGATTGCCATGCAATTTGGTACAGATATCTATTCAGAGGATGAATTCCAGTTTTTACAAATCCTGTCAAAGTTTACTGCAAGGATTGTCACAAAATCTGATACTCATTCCATCCTGGCATTCAAAATAACTAATAATGTTCCCATCAGCCTCAGTTAGACTTTGTATTTCTTGATAATTGGCAACATTATATATGCTTTGCATCAACAAGTTAGCATTGTGGTAGTGTTTGGTTAATGTCAATTTGATGATTTATCCCAAAGCACCACTTTTGTAAAATACAATTTCAGTCTCTCTAGCACTCGCTTCAAAAGTCTTCCAAAATAATAAAAAGAATGCAAGGTTTCTCCTTGCCTTCCATGAATATCACTGAATGAACATTCTCTCATTTGATGTACCTATCAGCAAAGAACACATTGTTTGTCAGTTCGATTGCATTTTAAAATAATTCTCAAATCCTTTGCTATAGTTAGGGTGTGGTTGCTTTTTGCCGACCCATCCTTTCACCAAAGCTCTTCCTGTCAGGTTTGGCAGTGCTAATAGCAATGTAATACTATCTTTGCTGTTGCTCCTGATGGAAAATGATTGTTGCCATGTGAGGTCTGTGTCAGGTTCATGTTAGTATATCGCTTAAGGTATTTGCACAGAAGTCAATGCTGTCTCGCTCTTAAAGAAAGCCAAGCACAGATGTAGCTGGAGTACCTGCCTGAGTGGCTATGGCTATTACCATGGATGTGTCGGTGCCATGGTTGTACCTATTGCTGTTAAGTATTATTCTTCATGGGCTAATGTAAGCTGATTGTGATTGGCTTTGGCTCGTTAAAGACACTGGCCAAGACAGTAAAAAAAATTCAGCCTTGCTACAATAGCCATAATCACAGCAACAGCAGGGCCTATAGCTGTAGCCATCCCCCATGGTCTTGTAACAGCAGTCACAGATACAGCAGCAGCCACATAAAAGGACTGTGTGAGACATTTCATTGTGATGTGAATCCCCTAACCTGCACCAATTCCCATAGTCAGGTACAGCTAGCCACTGCACTGTGCACCACCACTAATGCTGTGACGTGTCTGTGGCTGAAGTCAGAGCTCACAAAACATTTTTAAGAATGTGAGTGCATATGGTACAGTCTGTAAACCAGACAGTCCTGCTTGTTAATGTGACCCCTCAAACTGAAATCATATATTGTCTAAAGATCTATGAGATCCTCACAGTAAAATCATACCATCATGGACAGCACTGCAGCCTGACAGCTTGATTAGTAGGCCATTCTATCAAACCTTTTTTTCTCTGCCTACCTGCTCTTAGTCGCCATATGTTTTATTGCGCTGCATAGTTTGCCGTGCCTTAAATGGTGGTGTCTCGTAAATCTGTCCTGGGAAACATTTGCTTCTCATTTGGGAACAGCTCTTTGGTTTGAAACAAGGTTTTGGTCCGGGAGATGACCTCTCTTTCTAACAGCGTTCCTATTAGCATGGTATGACGCAAAAAAAGAAAAGTAAATTGTATACTACTTGGACATGCTGAATTATTTGGACACAGAGGCTCTGTGTAGAATTGTCTAATGTTGAGATCACTAAAAAAAAACATGACAAAATCTAACTTGCCATTAGGTGGTAAATCACCAGGTGCCTGAAGGTCTAGTTTGGCTAAAACTCCTAAAAACAGTCACTGATTCTGACCAAAAACAGCCCACAAGATGGGAGAGTGTAATTTAAATTACTGGTCAGATACTATATACTAAGATACTTTGTCCAGTTGGAGTAACAAAATGTTTTCTATTTCATTATTCTATAATTTATGCACATTCTCTGGAGTTCATGTCTAAAAACAGCTTAAGATTCTATAAGAAATGCCGCTAGAACAAAACTAAGGTTGTGGAGATCAGGGGGTTGGTAGTGTATCTTATTCCAATGAGATAGAGATAGAGAGTATCCACTCTATCAAAATCCAACATTCAGTGTTTGTTTATTTAAATAACAACAAAACCTTTCTATCATGACCCAAGCATTTACATTTTCATAACCAAGGGCGAATCTCCTAACCAATACAAAAGTGGTCTCAGATTTTGGACCCCACTGTAATTAGTCCAATAATATAAATTTTAGAGTACAGTTGTGATTCCTGGGTGGAGTTTTCGCAGTCTGTTGCTGTTCACACTGAGCAGATAGTGGGGAAACTCCCTCAGATATGCTTAAGCACTCGTATATTTGGGAATCCTTCTGCAAACATTTCAGCAGATCAAACATGTAACTACTCACTCAGCCCCTGCTAAATTCCCGGCTTTTCTCCCATGAAATGATGGATTGCCTTTCTTTTGTCAAAGTGCAGGTGAAAGGTGATGTATTAATAGCTACTTGTCAGAAAGCTAAGTAAGAGTTTGGGACTTACACATATACAAGGTAATGTGTTGAAAAATAGGAGGAGTGAAGGCGCTGAGCTGTTGGTGGTCCAGAGCTGTGTAAATATTAAACGTGTGGGGGCCCTGAGGGCCACAGCCTCAAGGGATTTGATCAGGAATGAAAAAAACACAACGTGTGTTCTTCATGCAAATAGAGGCTCCTGACAGATGTCGGGCTGGACAGAGCATTGGCCCTATAGTGTTGTAGTTTTTACAACATAATATATCGTCCTCATTCCAATAATCTCACACCTATTCTCACCATACACAATAATTTGTATAATTTAGGAAAATCCCGACAGAGTTATGACGAGAGAGTGTTTTGTTCTGGCCTCTTAGTGGAATCTGTAGGTGATGACAGACAAGACTATTTAAGAACAGGAGCTCTCAAAATCAAACAGGACACTCTCAGTGTTTAATTCTGTGGCAACAGACCCGAGAGCTTGTCCTGACTCATCACACTTTCAAAGCTTGCTGGCACACCTTGCCGTGGGAATGACACTTCGAAACCCATCTCTGTTTGAACAGGTTAATTCCACTTTCTCTGTGCTCCACGTCGGCCATTCAGCAGCTTCCCTGATTTATAATGGAGTGCTGGCTGAATGCAAAAGCTCAGATTTTAAAAAGGGTTCCAAAGTGTTGAATACAGGTCCTGCGTGTGTGCACACATGTGCCTCCTCCTTCGTTTGAAGTTTGAATGAATCCTGTTTTATTGTTGACGGCCTGGCAGGTTGACACAGAGGTGTGGACTGATAGACAACAGTGGAACTTAGTGATGAACTCTGAATTTCCCTCTTTATGTTTTCTACCTCTTATTTGTATTTGTGGGGCTAGTTTCTGCTGAAATGCATCTGTACTGATTACTGTGCGACAATATAGACAGTAGGGCTGTCACGATGAAGAATTCAGTAGTTGAGACCAATACCACGAAACTTCCACGATTCCCGATGCCCAATTCGATACCAAGGCAAAAAAATCACATTTACTTCAACACGCACTCCTTCATAAAAAATATTTGAACATACAAAAAACAACAGTGGCCATGTAGCCTTCAAGTAATAAATATATATAAATACTATTATCATTATGAAACAGAACAGTGGCATAAAGGTAAATTCTGAGATTTTAGTTATCAGGTACAGCTCAATCACTGTAAGACAACAGTAGAGGCAGCACACGCAATGTACACACACACACACACACACACACACACACACACACACACACACACAAACACACACACACATACACCTATATACTCGAGTGCAAGGCTGCAAGCAGTGGATTACTACAGTAGTAGTGACAGACCATTAAGTGTTTCCGCTAGGATTTTTGACTATCGTGACATTTTTAGAATTTTGGCATCGACTTGGTACTGAAGTATCGATTCTCGTAACATCCCTTATAGACAACAAACAGTGGACAAGTGCCTAAAGCAATGAATAGCTTTCCCTACTCACATGTGATATGACGTTTACAGAATTATATGTACAAGGAATTAGACTTGAAATAGTTAATAGTTTAATAATTGATCAGTAAAGTTATTTTCTGGTTTCAGCTTCTCCAATGTGAATAATTGCTGCTTCTCTATTTTGTCTAAAGTGCATTAGTGAATATTTTGGGATGTTGGAGTGTTAGTAGAACAATACAAGACATAGGAAGATGTCTTCCTGGTTTAATCTTTTACCATTTATAAATCAAACTATCAAATGATTCACCAAAAACCAAATTAGTCACTTCTGAAAACAATCATTTGTTGCAGCCATAAATTTAATAGCTGCTTAGATCAATTTTAAGACAATTCTAATATTCAGGTGCAGGATCTGGGTTCAGACTCATGTGTACGTCATGTCTTCCTGCTGGACAAGAATAAAATGTGTGTAAAATATTATGCTGACATTCATAGTGATATCATAACCTATTTTCAGACAACCTCATCAGTTTAACTCCATCACACATGTTGATGCTGCTCTTTGAGTAATCATTGAGCCTGCAGGTGTCCTCTAAAAACTGTCCCAGCTCTACCACACTAATAGGAGTTCAGTCACGCATCAGTGTTCACCGCTCGCTCTCAACACCCCCTGTTCGTGTCAGAAAACAAAGGCCACGAGCGTCCCGCGATACACAGCGGCTGGGGCAACCAGGACAACACCTCTAAAGCAAACAGGCTTGCCTGCTCTTTATAACAGCAGAATAATGCTCAGCCTTTGTCCCTTCTATTCCCCCACCTTGGTTCTCCTGCTCCATAACAGGTGCTGCTCAAAGTTGCTTCTCTTATTCATTGTTTCTTCAGTTCCATAGCCCATCTCTTTTTACTTTCACCCTCCTGACTTTGTAGACTTTCTCTAAATGTACTCAACAAACCTTACAGCCTTTTTGTGTGTTTGGAAATGAAAGCATTGGATTACTACGTGTGCTTTTGTGTTTATGCTGCTATACTTTCATGAAAGAACACAGCTTTTTCCTGTGAGAAATGACAAGGCTCACTGCTCACTGCCCCCTGCTCATGAGGGAGATATGGGTAAAGCGAATACTAATTTAGATGTAGTTAATTTAAGCTCATTCCTGACTTTGTAAATAGTTTCACAAGAAAATCGAAATGAAGATCCACTTACAGTTTCCAAAGCTTTCAACCTACAGTTACTGTGCCATCAATCACAAGAGATGATGTCATCAAGATAGCAGCCCAATAAAACAATTCTAATAATAATGATAGTAATAATCACAGTGCCTTGTTTTGGTGTCTGTCAATCCATCAATTTTAGATATGTTATGAAAATCTGACATTTTTATTTCACAACATGCACACAACAGTGTAAGTCACTGTGCTTTTTTTTTTAATGCTGTAGTTTCTCTGTCAACAAAGACATTATAGAAAAATTCTAAGATTATGTTGCACCTTTACTGCAGGGGCCACATTTAACCAGCTCTCATATTAAAGCTGGAGCATCAGGTTTGACAGAAATTTCACTTCTCTCTTCAGACCACAGATACAACCACAATGAAATGAAAGTGAAAGTAATATAGTTGAGGTCAGAGCAAATGAGAGCTTTTTCCAAACGAACAGATCAAAGAAATTCAACCAAAGGTCAGTTGTAATGAGTGAGATTACACACTTACTTTTTTCTTGTCCTGCCTCTTTTCCTTAATCTTTTGACGGCCATCCATCCTCATCAATACATGCCTGAAGTAATGTGGGGGTCTTATCCCCTTAACCCATCACTTAACCCATCGCAGCTCACTGGGACCATGAGTGTGGGTCATGAGTTACATGATGTGACCTGCATTAGATCTCTGTCACCATCCTCAGGACGTGTAATCCTAGTTCTATAGGATGGTTGGATGGTGTATGGTCTGTCAATCATATGTAATCATTTGAGGTAGTAATTCTTCTTTCCATCTCTGCTTTGTATGATTACTGAGGTTATGTATTCATCTTTTGTTTCACCGTCTATAACATTGTGGGATCGGGCATTTTTCAACAGTTTCATTGATTTGACAATTCATGGATATTGATTTTTTTTTTTTTGCATGTTTAGGGGACTGATATTCATGAGTGTGTGTAATCTGATGCAGATCCAAATAAAAACAGGATCTAATTAACTTAGAAGTGGTTTGATAAGAGGACTGTTGGGCCGTGGAGGAGGTATGTGCTCTACCGAGTGACATTCAAGTTGTATTTTTGACAATAGTTGAAATAGTAGTGACAGTAAGTGACAGGAGTAAGAGAAGGCCGATAGTCTCCCAGTGGAATCACACCTGGAACGTTGCAATTGTGGTATGTAAATACAACATTTGATCATATCTTCATGGCTTGCTGGTTTTTGGACACATGCCACGCAGACACAATTTGAATTCACTCCAGGACATTTACTGTATTGCATGTCATGCAAAGCTGACATTGCTAAAACAAGTCTCTTTTGTTTAGGTCGTGGTTGATTTTCAACTTACTTTAAGTGGTTATGATCAAGGTGAGAGAAAAAGCTGTGATCATGGCCCAAGTTGAGTGATGGACTGGTGACAGTGGCTGACGAGTCAATATTGTTGGAACTGGAGGAGGTGTTTACTTAGGTTGTATGTTGGACCTGGAACATTCATAATGTTCATGAAGTTGTTTGACAGATTTCTGGACAGTGGTGGAAGAAGTATTCAGATATCTTATTTACCAATACAGCAGTGTAAAAATAAAAAAAAAGAAAGAAATGTAACAGTCCAGCACGAAAAAACCCAACTTAAGTAAAACTATATAGCAGCAAAATGGGAATGAGGATTGCAGCTGGAACATAATTGTGTAGACAGGGTTTTGATACACTATAAAACTCAAGGTGAGGAAATATATACAGAAATAAAATTGTTTTTATATTCAATGACTCAGTAACACCTCTGCCCATTGAATATTTCTGACTTCCTCTTGTGGTAGCATGAGAAAGACCATCAGAGGAAGGCAGTCTGTCACACATAGACCATATATAAAGATTAATAACCATTCACGATCAGAGTAAAACCTAAAAGGCAAGTTTCCAGTAAACCAAAAGCCTTTTTGAGCTGTGGGAGGAAACTGGAGCCCACAGAGGAAACCCACAAAGATACAGGGTGAACATGGAAACGCCACACAGGAAGGTAGCAGCCGCCTATGAACACAGTGCTAACATCTGAGCCGTCCTAGATTTGTTCTTGGCTATAATAACAAAAACAAAAACTTGTTATTGTTACATTGCTTATTCATTCCCACAATCTTAGTTATTTGATTTGATTTTCAAACAGACCAGTAGAAGATGAGGAAGAACTGGAACCTCACATTGTGTAGCAGAGGGTGTCCTGAGCGAGCCGGCAGATTTGATAGATGTTTGTTTCCATAAACTATACAAGTCTCTCTTCTCAACACGACCAAGTGGTGAACAGAACTCAACGTAAACAACAGTTTCCCATTGTCTACTGTACTGCTTGTGTATTTCTCTCACATGGCACTGAAATGTTCCGGTGTGAAAACTTAACTACAGAACATGCCTGTAGTGCCAAAGCTAAGTTAAAATAATTTATCATGTGATATAAATATCGTATAGAATATTTAGAGAGGTTTCATGAGATGGAAATCAGATCAGATTTGATAAATGTTAAGTTTTGCTGCCCTGTGGTTATAATATAAAGGTTCTCTTGCTATCACAAGCATTTTTTTCATTTTCATTAACATCGCTTTTATGTTATCCTGTTTTTAAAGACACAATTTGATCAAACACTGTCAGACTTGGAGGCAGAATGAAGAGATAAAAGTCAGCAGAGAGAAGAAAACGTGTCAGTAACTGCTAACTTTAATCCCTGTGTACCAGCAGAGTCATACATCAGTCAGTCATGTAGGTGGCAGAGGTGCAGCAGCAAATAACTTACCAGAGCTAAAGCCATAGGCTCATGAGAGTGCAAACATGATTATTGACAGAAACACAAAGGGAGGTTTAAGCTAGTCTCATCTCAGCTGTGTGAAATGTCAGCCAAACACAGCCATGTGTAAAGAGGGTGGGCAGGTGACAGTGTTAGAGAACACAAGGACCCACCCCCACCGCCAATTTGTATGCTGTTTCCTTTATTCTCTCCTCTTGTGGTTTTCAATCATGACCCAGTTTTGGGGGGGACAATGCCCCTCGCACCCCTGTTGTGCTTATAACAGCTATGTCTCCACTTAATAGGGCAGTCTGTATTTCTGTGTGCGTGCATATGTGTATACTGGTCATGGGGTAACCTAATAATCCTTTTTCTGTGACACGAAGGTGTTGCAGACGTGCTGTCTTTGCCTTTGCCCTCGTCCTGCTTGAGTCTTTAAGCCTTGTTACCCTTGACACGCTGCCCTGCAGAGACTCAAGTCATCCCAATTGTCTTACTCACAGTGGACAGACCGGGGCACTGTTTCTCTACTTTGCCCGAAGAGACTCATGTGATTAAGCTGTGTGTCAGCCACCTAACAGCCACAGCTTTGGCTGTTGTTTTACCCTGATGTCTGTTGTGTCAGCAGCAATAAAGAGACATCTGTTTCTTAAGCTAATTCTGCTCATTTGCCATCCCAACAAAGCTCTCCTCAGTAACTGGCTCGTCCAGAGACAACAAGGCACCCCCATTGTTCAGTTCATCGTGTCACTTTTGTTTTGCAAATCCGTCCAAACAGATTTACTGCTACTGGAATTAAGTCATGACAGAATGTGGAAACAAGTTGATGAGATGGCCGAGAGTCCCCAGATGAAGACACCATTCCAAAATGACCCGAGGGGAGCGTTTTTGAGCCTAAACCATCACGGGTAGCCCTGAGGGTGAAGCAATAACAACACGAGTTAGCAGAATAAGACTGGCCACCGCTCTGTGTGCTGCTGACTTATTGAGGAGTAGCACCCGGGCTGAGCCTGGGCTTGTTCTGAAACCATTTACTATTATGGCATTGCTTTAGTCCACCACATAAACATTTGAGATAGATTATAGCCAGACTGGTGTGTTTTGCTCATGGTGCCACTGACGAGAAGCCACGAGAAGTGATGACATCACCAGAGCTCTCTCTCTTGTTGTGATTGCTTAGCTGTGATTTTTAGCATCTGGCCTCCGTGCCTGTTTGTTGACAAAAAGGCATCACTGATGACCTCCAGTCACACTTTGACATTGTATATAATTATGTTTTTATGTATTTATACTTTAATTTCAGGATTTGTGTGTACAGCTTGGTTTTTCTTGCCATATCATTGAGTCTCAAAACGCCTTTAAAGCCCATACATCAATGAAGTCTTGATGTCCATTAGTGACGTGCGTCAGCTTGTTAGGACACAGCACTATCCTATTTGGCAGCATCATGTCAACGTTCCAGAAAAGCTAATAGTTCATCACATTCGCTTCCTGGTGTTGTTTAGCCCTCCGTCTTTACCGTGTGGAAATGGAGGAGACTGCAGTTGACAATTATAACTTTACAACCACCTGCATTTTTCATTTTCACACAACTACTTCTGTCACTTTTTGCATGAATGTGACCTCACAAACACGTCCTGGGAGAAGAGCCATTATCCCAATTTATACGAGTCATGGGGTCAAAACTACTAAGACATGCAAGGTTTGCCATTGAAAGTATAAACACTCTATTTTAACCTTCTAAGCTGATTGGCCGGAAAGTGCATTTAGTTTGTGTCCAAATCCACTTTTGTTAGTTTAACATAATGCACGCCTGCAGCTGATAGTCTGGCAGAACCCCGAACAAAACCAGTTAAAGTGAGAGCAGAAGACGACATTTCCTACACGCGTTGGAAGTGGTTAATCAATTACAAGAGAGTGGAGCAGCTGGCCAATCAGAGCAGACTGGGCTTCATCGAGGTGGGGGGGGGGGGGGCGTTAAGAGACAGGAGCTAAGACAGTGTGCAGAAAGTGAAGTGACTTCTGAACATTAGAGCATGTAAACCTTTTCAAGTAATAACACAAATGAAAATTACAAAACTGTATTTGAGCATAATATGCCCCCTGCGATATAACAGTGAAATACAGCACCACTGAACTCAGACCAGGTTTTTGTTGATCCGTTACTTTCCACTGCCTCAAGATTACAATCAGCAATGCACCTGACCCCACCTCATTGTAATCCCATCCCACCCAAGGGTGCTCTGATGGACTTGATGGTAAAATGACAAGTGCTTAACACACTTGTGTTGCGCGTTTCACCATTTTGTGTTGTGTGTAAAGTGGAGTCTGTAGTCTAATGAGTTATCGTCCAGTTCATTTTAAGATTATTGAAACACTGAGAGTCCAGAAGTTTATTTTCTTCTTCCATTATTAGTTGTTCTCATACTGTATATAATACTGTCGTTTTTGTAACAGTCATCCTAGATTTGATGACTGTAGTGCTTGTGACTGAGTGACAAACTGACACGTAATGTCACTACGGGTGTCAACTCCTGAGCCATACACACCAAACCATTCCCCAAAGTAAATGATAAAGCCATCCAACTAAAGCATCCTTCTTTACTCTCAATTACAGTGAGCACACACTTTGACACTGCGGTGAGACACACAATAATAGGCAGCAGAAAAAACCAGGGAGTGGAGCTGGAACCTTTAACAGACCCTCTGGCAGCAGGGCCTGTGGGTGCCAGGGAGAGCTCTACGTCTCACCTTTTCAATTGTGTTTGAACACACATGTTTGCTTGTCTGTCTGTCTGTCTGTCTGTCTGTCTGTCTGTGTGTGTGTGTTTGCAAACAGGTTTGGATAAAAGTGCAATGTTTGCTCTCTTAGCCTGCTTGACAGCTGGCTCTCATCCAGTTTGGGCCTTTTAACGGCAACGAGTGTGAATGAAAAAACGAGCTTTGAAAGGAAAGACAATGTGACAGACGTCGTTAATCTGCAGTCAAGTCTTTGTATTCAGCGACTTTGAAAACTGGAAGGTCACGGATCACTGTACTAATCATTTTCCACACAATCAATGCTTATTTCACCTAAATGTAAAACAGGTTAATGAATACTTACAAAAGCCGCATTCATTTGTCTGCATTACTGTGGAGTTGAACAATGTTCAGTTACCATCAATCTTAAATCCATGACCATGACGATGACATCATTATGTGACAAAATTAAGGTTTTTGTTACAGATTTTCATGTGCACAAATATAAATATCAGCCTGATAGTGAAGCTGCAGTAAAGGTCATGTGGTCAACAATATTATGAGGGAATGTCCTCTCAGGACAATAAACATCCACAAAGCAAGTTGTGTGTTCTCCATGTCTGGACTGAATTGTTGGACAGACCAGCTCTCTTTACCCTTTTCGCCCATGCTGCTGGCAAAGCAAAGGTGACAAATGGCTGAAGTGAAAATGTTTATGAGAGCGATTAAGAGCTGTGAAGTCAGTCAGACACAACAGGATGTTGTGAGAGGTGTTGTTTCTTCTTAATATTCTTCACAGATGTACATAATTGAAAGTGCATGTTACTCAAATTTAACAGATACCTTCCACATTTAATTTTCCCTCAATTGTTAATACTCGATGGAAAAGAGTGGAAAGTTCTTTATCAGTGATGAAAAATAACCAGTTACATTAAGTACTATGTTGATTTACCTTTTTTTAAATCACTTTATGCTAATACGAAAATATATCACTACAAAGCAATACTTTGTCAGGTTAAAATGCTCTTCTCTTCATAGAATATAATATATTGTTTTGCAGTATAATACACCACCACACAGCATATACAATACAAGTATAGAGTTACCTCAAACTCCTCCAGCTACAACAGTAACATAATGCAGTAATATAACAAAGTAAGGGCCATACTGATTACATTTTAATACTTTATTTTCTTATGTGTGCTATTTACATATAACTTTGACAGTGGAGCTGAGTAAGTCTTCCACTAGTTGTTATCTCTACTGTCATCACCCAGCCTAGCCAGACGTTTATCTGTGTGGATGCCCCTCAGGGAAACTGCACTCACAGTGGCGTAGTGCAGCAGACACACTGTCTTGTCAACTTCCTGATTGTGTAATTATGTCGTGATGTTGTTTATGCTATCACAGATGTTGCTCGTCTTTGTTTGGGCTGTATGTGTCTCTGAAAGATGAGTGTCAGTGATAGCAAACCATGGCCCTGTGCTTGTGCTATTGAAGCAATCAGTAAAAGCAGCTCCTCACATGACACACCCTCTCATCTGACTCCTCGTCTCGAATGATTGAGAAATCAACAATTGAAAGTGTTGAAGCAGGTAAAATCTCGTGCATCTTTGCTTCTGCTCTGTAGAAACCTCTGGGAAAAAGGTGTGTTTGCAGGGTGAACGGATGTTTTTCCAAGGCAGATATGGGGCATGCCATTACCCACCCTTCCTGGCCCTGGTGATGATAATCACGCAGCTTGTTTGGCTTCTTCTGTCTCATGATAGAAGCCAAAGGCTACCAAACAAACACTTGAGGTGATAAAGGACGGATGGCTGATAAACACCACAGTTTACCTGTCCCACTCATAAGGGACCAAAGCCCTTGAGTTGGTGAGTTGTCTGGTTCGAGCAGATCTGATCTGTGTTTTTACTTTTTTATGAGCTTTCAAAAATTCTACAACCTTTTCAAACATGGTTGATTTTACCAGAGCTAAACAACTAAACAACACCCCTATGTGGAACACCAAAGTGTGCTTTATACAAAGTGCGCACTAGATTGTCTAACAGCATCTTTTTTTTGTAACTTTATGAAACATACATTCTGGGCAGAGATAAGAGCGTTAGACCAATGTCACTGATTGTGGACAAGTGCATCACCAATAATGCCCTCAAGGAGAAATAAAGTGTGTGAATGTTTCATTCCATCTTCTCTACGACAGAAGGCTTTCTGCTCTTTGAGCGTTGCCATGTGGAACAGATAAAACATTTGTGTCTTTATATGTGGTTGGAACAGTGATTTGACCTAATTTGTGGCATAATAAACAATGAGTCTGAAGGACCTGATCAAGTACAAATGACTGACACGATGAATGTCATGTAGATTCCTGCAGCCTCATAGATGAGGAAAGTATAGTTTTGTTTTTAGAGCAGAGATGAACAGTGTTCAATGAGAGGACATGTGCCAACTGGACAAGAATGCAGACAGTGGACCCTCCAATACTACAAACCAGCGTTTGTCTGCCCTTTGCAGACTCTGTTGCTACAAAGCTGGGAAAACAACAACAAAGTGAAACCACGTCACAAAGCAGCTTCTCACATTTTTTGTGCATACTATGATCATTCCTGCAGATGTGGATCTCTCCCAGTGGAATAAGCTTGTAATCAGAGCAACACCTCATCTGAGATCACTTGAGTTGTTTGTTGTTCATTCCCACGTCAACATTCTGGAACAAAGATTAAGTGTGATCAGTACAAATACTCAGATAATTTGAAAGTCTTATAAACTGCTGTTGGCTTCTATGACATCTGTTAATCATGCTCTCAGACCACTGCAGTTTACTCCCTTCGGCATAACGAAAACAAGCTTGATACACGTTAGCATATGTCCTGTAAAGGTTTCCTGCCAAAAGCTGCTGTCAGAATCCTTCCTGGCCCTGTTTTGGAACACATTATGCAGTTTTCAATCCAACGTAATGGGATCACCCTTTAAATACCATTTCAAACAGCTCCACTAACAGGATGTGTGACCCGTTCTTCAGCCATCTCCCTGATCAACTTGGCTGTGCTGCGTTAAGTAGACACCTGATTTGATGGTCTGGCTTTGGCAGATCGTCACAGCCTAAGCCCAGAGGGGATGAGCCACAAATCACCTGCTAAGACTCTTTGGAGTTGGGGCTGAGGACCTAAATCCTTAAGTTTACCTTTTCTTACCTGTGCTTAGTCCTCTTACTGTTGGCTCACTTTGCAGGACACAGGCCACACGGCCTTTCCAGGACACAACCCTGGCCCAGTAATCCAACACCTGCTGTAAGGGCACCTGGTGTCCACATTTACTTTTGTTGTATAGCAAGGGCAAAGCTGGCTGTTACACCTTAGGTACTTGACCCAATAGACCCAAGAGTTTTTCACTTCTGTTTGTCCTCTGAGAGAGATCCCTCACATGGGACCCTCTCTGAGGTTTCTACAGTTCCCCTGTTGAAAGGAGTATTTTTTGTAGTTTTTCTTCACTCTTGTCAAGGGTAAATGGAAAATTATGTCACACCCTGTGTAGCCAATATGACGCAAATTGTGATTAGTGGTTATGGGCTTTACAAATAGAATTTGATTGATTGATCTATAATTGATTGATTTTGGTTTTAAGGATACTCTTTTGTCCTGTTCTATAGAAAGTCTTTTGAAAGGCCAAGTTAATCTCTGAATTATTTTCTTTCAAAGGATTTCATGTGAACAATATTGCTATTGTAGCGTAGTTAAATTTCCCAATATCAGTTTTTGTGGCGTGTCGTACAACACTGTGATGTTTTCATTGCAAGCCAAATCTAAACTTCAATGAGCTTAGAGTGGCTTGAACCCAGCCTGACTGAGCAGGAGGTTTGACCCGACAGGGTGGTAGTGGCAGAGCTGGGTATTTGTACAGGTGTCGATTCCAGGATGGGATTCAGCTGCTGGGGCTCGGCTGTGACAACAGAACACCTGTCTCCACTCTCCTCTCAGAGAATCCCACTCACACACAGACAGGGAGAGAGAGAGAGAGAGAGAGAGAGGGGGGAGGGAGGGAGGGTGCAGGCCGGGCAGAGGTGGAGGGTGTGACAACCTGATGAGATCTGAGGAGACTTAATATTATGCACTTAGTGCTCACGCTCAAACAGATATAGATGTGCCGGGTTAGAGTGAGATTGAAATCGAACAGCATGTCAAATTATTGTTGTTTCAATAGAGGTATTTGTCAGTTTTGTCATTTGAGTGTGTTGTGGTCTGCTCACTGTTTTAACTGTTTTTCTTTCACTGACTTCACTGTCTCTTACAGCAGCTTTGGATGGCAAATAGGATTAGAAGAGAATTAAAAAGAAAGAGAAGACATTAATTAGGTCTCACTGTAAATGTGTTTACATTTTATTTTACTAACGGAGGGAACAGGTTGCAGCAATTGTTGTTACCACGTGAAGTTAAATTAACAATAAATTACAGAGCACATGTAAGAACACAGGCATTGAGGCAAGTGCTTTATAGAGAGAAATTATGTTACAATTCATAAATTAACTGTAGCCTGAGTTAATCAGGTCACCAGAACCAGTGACCTCTTTAAAATCTCTACTTCTTAGAGATTTTTTTCCCGATATAACTTAATTTTGTGTGTGATTTCTTATTTGACTAGCGTATACTTTTTTGAAGTCTTATTGCATTTTGTGTCAAAATTCTTATTGCTCAACAAACCTGTAATTGGTTGGATTTGTTTTATTTGCCTATCACGGTGTAAACAAATAGTTTTTCATGATCTGTTTGTTTTGAAGTTGTACAGCTTGTGTGAAGCACTGAATAGCCCTGGTTTAGTATAGTGCGCCATAGAAAGATTTTTATTGCTATTGTAAAAAAATAAAATAACCAGCAAATATTAAAACAACATTAGCAAAGGAAATATATTTACCAAAATGTATTTAATAATTCAGCTCTATATTTTACTGATCTGTATCTCAATCATGATCTAAAGCCCTGATATACTTGCACAATGTCTGAGGCACTCCAAGACAATGGCATGTTCAACTGTATGAAAAGAAACAGATCCAACCAAACTAAGACATAGTTTCCAGAGTCCAGTGACAGTATTAAATCATTTGTTGCCCTCAGCAGAGCTGCAGTTGTGAGAGGACAACTTTTTTTTTTTCCAGGACCTAAGATAATAATTTTTCATTGGCCAAAAGTTGTTCAGTACAGTTCCAAGTGTGGAGCAAATTTCTTTTAAATTTTTGTAATTTTTTTTTATTAATGCTAGAATTTTAGCTTGCTTGAGGATAAATGTGACAAAGTCTATTTTGGATAAAACACTGGCTCCAACTGTATCAAATATATTTCTATGTCCAGCGTGTAGCCTCGTGTCTGTGTGCATTTTACAAAATAATAAATAACAATAAAGAAATATATATTTTTAATTATTTATCTATTTCAGTCTAGACAATAAGATGTTTCTGAGACGGTCATTGGATGCCTGTTCACATTCAATGTTTTTTTTTCTCTTTATCTGTGGGTTTCCTGATCTTAAAGGGAGCTGAAGAGTTCAGAGGATGCCTGCAGGTGGCATTGAACACTTAGCAGCTTGGAAGTGATAGGGCGTAGTACGGCAGGCATGAATTCCAGGTAGTGGCGATTTAGGAGCATGCCAGAGGAGCAAGGGGTAAAGACAGTGCGTCACTGATCTGATGAATGAATGCCACTACAGAGATTCTGGATAGGTGCACTTAATGCTTGAACTAGATTGAGGGTACGGCCATAGACATGCTGAGGTTAGGGGTTAACCCTAACGTAGGACGGAAGGAGTCAATAAGATGCAAGGTTGTGTTTTGTTTGATCCAATCATGGGCTCTACATAGAGCGTGCAAAATGATGAACTTAGCTGTCTTATGCCTCTCACCCAGCCTTTCTTTAGGTACTTAATCACCTTCAGCAGGATTGGTCCTCCTGCGGCTAACCTGCCCGTCAGCAGCATGTGATCCCTGATAAACCGTACTAAATACTTGATCCGGACCAGGCCGACAGCTAAGGATGAAGCTCTAAGGAGCCAGCTCAGAGCATTGTGATTACAGACTTAGTGGAGGACAAACATCTTAGAAGGATATATGTGACCGCTGTGCCCTGTGAATCCCACCTGTACTTGGCCTGGCCTAGCCTGGCCTGGAATGGATTGTTGCCAAAATGACTCCTCTTAATGTGTGCCTTTTGGCACGGCTGTCATAGCTGGGTGATTTCTCTCTCATGTGCAGTGAAAGTATGGCAATGTTTTTCATTTGTGTGACAATGAACAATAGTGGTAAATAAAAACTACTTCTAATGTATTTTGCAAACACAAGGTTTATGAGAGTAGTGTAACCAATTGTCACATCAATGAAAGCAATCACAAAGAGGAAAAGTCAATCAATAAAACAATACACAGTGATTAATAAAACATTTTGAACATCACACATTAGAATGAAGAGAGATTTAGATTCTCAAAAGAAAAAAACGTTCATAAAGTTCCATTATTTGTTATTAACAAAAACAAAATTCATGTTCTTTTATACTGGTGTCAGAATTCTCCATGACAAATAAAGCCAAGCCAAACGTATCTATGTGGAGAGATACTGGTGTCAGTGAGAAATAAAAATAAATAATAGAAAAAAATGTTTTTAAAAAGGGGGGGGTTGTGGTTAAACAGCCAATGGGTAATGATCTGCAGGCCTCGTATGTTACCACTGTTTTCTATTATGTTCAAATGAACACCAATACAAAATGGCAGAGACATCCTCAAGTCCTGTAATATGTAAATTTCACACATAATGACATTTTTCATGGTCCAATTTTTTTTAACCAAATGTTGTTTTATAAATATTGTGACATTCTGACATACCCACACAAATGTAGATGCTCCGCCTCTTGATATTTGAGAGGAGTGAAAACCATCCGTATATGATATAACACATTTCATCCAGTAGAGGGTAGAGGTACTCCAAGAGGATATTCTCCTACTTCCAAGCCTCATTGTCTCATGGCGTTCCACTACCGTGCAATCCCACGTCTCCGCAGCCTGTCTGTACAGTGTGTGCGCTGCTTCCTCCCAAGAGCTCAGCAGCACTCACTGTCTCCCTTTGTGCACCTCTCCAGGTTTTTTCAACAGTTGGTGCTGTAAAACAGAGCCTGGCAAGGCAAAGGAGCTTCTCTGTGTGTAGTTGTGGGTGAACACAATATCATAATCATAATACTTCCCAGGACTTGTGTGTAAGCCTCAGGAAGTTTCCTTAACTTTGCTGAGTTTGTTAACCAGGGGCATGTTCTTTGAATAGACCCACTAAGCCGCGATGAATCTGGTTGGAGCGGGGGTGGAGGGATTTGGGTCTTTGTTTCGTGGTGCTTGCCTAGAAAGCCAGACATCAAATAGGCTCCAGCCAGAGGTGAAAGAGGGCTGAGCGGGTTAAAGGAAATAATTAGGGAACCAAAGGGTGCATCTCGGAGCTTGCTTAGCTGACGGCGAGGCAGGCGTGTTATTGAGAAACAGTTTGCTCATGGCTAATTATCTACCTTAATCATATGTGAAGGGTGTTTTCGTGAAGTTTTCTATTATTAGCATGTAGCATATTGGCCGCCCTCACTTCACTTTGTTGTTTCTAACTGAGGATGGACCATGAAGACCAGAGGAGAGGGCAGAAAGAAGCAGAATCCTTCAGTTTCACGTCTTTAGAATCAGAGTGACCAACAACAGCGTAACAGCTCCTGACCACGCATTAGCATTAGGTTTGTGTGACTCAGTAGGACCCTCAATGTCAACTATACATTTTTGTGCCATTGTTATAACTACTATACAAGGAATATGCTTTATTTGTAGTTGCATGCTGTCAATTTAAGAACTTGTTTACATTTTTGAAGAAGACCACATCTGATACAAGAAGAAATAATGTGGTTGTGAGATATTTACCCTTTTATTACTTGTTTACCCCAAAAGGTGACCTGGATCGCCTGTAACGTGGCAAACAGTAAATAACAGGATCCGTGAACATCAGCCAAAGAAGAGGCCTGATCAGGAAGCAGAACGCTGTTCAACTTAATTGTTCAGTTTTATATGTTGAACAGTCATAGCAGTGTTAACAACAGTCACAGAGACACTTTATTTACAGACTTATTAAAACCATGTGACATTCTGGGGGGGTCACCAGTTACAAACCTTTGTGCACTCATAGTTCAAAGCCACAGAACATATAGATTCCAATTTTCAAAACTTCCATATATGAATGTTGAACTCATTTTAGTTCATGTTACTTACAGCTAGGGTTGGTAAGCCTGGAAAAGACAGAAAGAGCAGGCTACAGTATGCAACCGTTACATCCCACCCCTCCCATCGGCCCTTTGTCAAAGCTGCGTTCTCAAAACACATGAACGTGCACTGACTAATAACTGCTAGAAGTTGACTTTTCCAGACTAACTTCTGGCTATTGTCTTCAGCGGTGTATGTCTCTCCTGCTTGTGAAGACTCCAGTCGCTGTAAGAGCACGGGCAGGGGGAGCGCAGGCAGGCCAGTTAGTGACAGGATGAAAGGGTTGGTCATGTTTAGAACAGTCCTGCCAGGGCCACAGACACCGGCCTTTTTTCAGATAGCTATTGGGATGCGAAGAGGATTTCAACAAGTAAGTCAAAAAGTGTGTCAGAAGTGTGTCTCTTCAGCCAGTAGTTCTCCTCTCTTGCAGAGGAGAACATGTGAATACTCACTGGTTGTGTTTATTTGCACTATACGTATGATAAATGATCCTGCAGTGCAAATCGTGCGTTTAGGATGTCGCAAAAATTTGTCTTGCGTTTGGTGTGAATGCAGCATAAGGCTGCTGACTGTAAAACAACAAACCGAAGGGTGTATGTTTAGAGATTTCAAACTACAATGGATACACATAACCATCTATCTTAGAAGAGAAGCATCAAAGTAAATTACAATACACTGCTTCCACTAGTGCTGGAGCAACACATTTCCAGTAGCCTGAAGGATATACTCCATAAGTAGGTCAGGGTCAATTGACCAACTATTAAACCGAGCTATTCAATCTATGCCGTAAGCAGTGGAGGAACCATTACTAATAGTCTGCATATATAGATTTACTTCTATTTATTTTACATGTTTACATGTGATTCACAGACACTGCTTGGAAGTTGGGAGAAACTGCAAACCACCAAAACATTTAAAAGACATATTGTTCATACTCAGGTTCATAATTTTGATTTGTGTTATTACTTTAAAAGGTTAACATGATTTAATGTTCAGAAAATACTTAACATTCCTCATAATGTCCATTGCTGCAGCTCCTCTTTCAGCCTCTGTCTGAAACACCACTCCTGTCTTTTTAAGGCAGCCCTCCTTAAAAAGCCCACTTTGCTCCTATTGGCCAGCTGGCCCACTCTGTTGTGATTGGTCACCAGCTTCCAGTATGTGTGGGAAATGTCAGCTTCAGCTCTCCTTTACCTGGCTTTGTTAGGGGGCGTGCCAGGCTAACTGCAAAATGTGCATTATGCAAATAGATTTCCCCTTTTTTTGCCATTTCAAATGGGTAATATCTTTCATTTCGTAATTCCTTTGTCTCTTACTCTCTCTCCCATAAAACCACTGACAGCAACTGGTTCTGAGTATTTGCTGAATGAGCAAAATGGCTGTGGAGATGCCAGTACAGTTTGGACCAAAACAGAGCAAAACTTCTAGGCTCCAACCAGAGCTGCTGTGGCGGCTGAAGCAGCAAGACAGAGTCAGGAAGCATCTATGCTTTTACCAACCCAGTTCAGATGAAACCACAGCCACTTCTGTATTGGTAAAGGTCGCTCTGTCGAGGCTGTCGTCATACAGGAGTGGGCGTGGTTTTAATCTCAACTGGGTTGATGTGGTCAGGGAGGGATGGCAGGGAGAATATGAAGAGATGACGGGGAGGAGGGCAGCAGCAGCAGCAGCAGCAGCAGCAGCAGCAGCAGTTTAAATATATTAATATATTAAGTGTCCACATACTTATAAACCTCAATCATTATTTTGAAATATGAAATATACAGTTCACTTGCATTGCATGTCTGCAAAAAACTTTCACCTTTTTCTCTTTGTTTTCTGTTTCATTAACTACAACAAGCTTTCATACACAAGGAGTTAATCAAACATATAATGATGTGACTGTAGAGAACAACTGAATTCTGTTATTTCACCAGCCTTTAACTGATTGGTTAGAACATTTTAGTTAGTCTAACCCATAACTCTACAGTGATTCAAGCTGTGTTGGATATTTTTGTAGATGTAATTGCAGATTCATGAATTGGCCTCATAAAACACTGCAACACAAATCCTCAGTGTCCCCCAAACCCAATCAAATAAAATGCTGTGTCAGATGCTGACAGTATCAAATGCATGAATGATATTAGCGGGTAAATACGATTTTCCAAAAAGATTTAAAAGGCATTTTATGAACCTCTCAAGAACATTTTTGCTCAAAAGCTCCAGCTAATTTAGAAATATGTGTATGTATGTTGCTGTAATTCTCTATAATAATACAATTTGGGATTTGGTTTATTTTGTTTTGCTTCAAAAATGGCCTCAGAGCCACAAGTCCGAAGACAACACCTTTTGGTGTAGTGATGTCTGTCTCTGCTGTGCTGGCGTTCTCAGTTATTCTGATGTCAAATGTTCTTGTCCAGTGTCAAAAGTAAATAATGTTTCTTTTCCCTCTCTAATGTCTAATGTAGGAACTTATTGGAATGATCATTTTACAGATGCTTTTATCCAAAGCCACTTTAATACAGGGATCCTGTTTTATACAACAGAGTTAGCTTTGGTTTATACTGCTGCCAACCAGCTGCATGTTTGATCAAGGGACACAAACAGTTTAATGTCCCCCCCCCCCCCCACTAGAGCTTTGAACCCTAAGTGTGCCCTTCTGGCCCAGTCCTCATGCATCGCACTCTGCTGAGCAATACCCACTGTTGCTAATCCTTCTTCTGGCCTCCTGTACACAATGAATCATTTTCATGAAGGAGTAAAAGTAAGAAGACTCGAGACACCTAAGCATGCTCAGTTTCCGTTACCCCGCTAATGCTCAATGTCACCCTGGACTTGTGGCACATGGATGGTAACCTGAAGGAGAGCCAAATGAGAAAACCCCCTTACTCTCCTTGTCCTTTCCATGGCAGATCTGTCTGCATGTGGCTCAAATCAGAATTATCCACTAATTGACTATTTACAGGGCTCGAGAAAAGCCCTAATGGACTTGATATTAAATCCCCCTCAGATATTTAAAGTGTCTTTTTGGAGCAGCTTGCTGAAAAAGCAGGCCATTTCTTTTTTACAAGATGGCCAAGTTAAGCCCCTCGGTGCGTCGGAATGGGCCAGCCAAGTCCAAGCGGCTGTTACGTGGGATTATGGGACGACAGTAAGGAAGGGTAGTGCGATGCAGGAGAGAGAGGAATGGCCAGATCTCCCCTCAATGATTTCCAGATGGACCGCAAACACAAGGTTTCTCACTGGAGATACGTACTTAGCTTGGTTAACTTGTGCTGCATACAGGGTTTAAAGCTAGCTTCTTTATAATGAGAATGACTGGGATTTTATGTGGAAACTTTGATAACGTAAATTTCAATATGCCTGCCCTGCCTTTTGGTGCACTAGTAATACTATGACTTAAAAATGATGGTGTAAAATTGTGTGGAAACTTAACTTTGTGCCAAAATGTGGAGGGTAACTGTCTTTAAACTTTTGTTATTGTCCTGCATATTGCATTTTAACATATAATATGACAACAATACTATTTCATATAAAGTTTGATATGTTTTAATACCTATATCAACCTAAAATGTATTTAATTGGTAGAATCAAACATCGTTTTGTGTTTCTCGCAGATATGGCTGGCCCCAGGAGCAGTCCACTGCTGCTCTCTCATCCATGTCAAAAGCTGAAGCTAAAACAGAAGTGGACTGACGACCCACAGCAGGTGATTTTTTGTTTCAGCATGTGTATAAATTCTTATTTTTGGTGCCAGTACATTTATAACCTCTGTGGAAATCTGCAGGCTGTGTGTTGTGTTGTCATGACTCCTCAAAGTTCAAATAAATGGTATCACAAGGAAAATCGGATCAGATTGTAATTGTTCACATCACTACACAGATAAAAAAACATTTTATCAAAGACACATTTTCAACTTGATACATAATGCATTGATTTAAATGACCATAGCCATAGCATTGGTTTCTGTACACAACAAATACAGTATGCAACAGCAAATCCATTTGGAGAGAAATGTTAATTCCATTGTAATGTGTGTGTGTGTGTGTCCATTGTAGGTTTTATAAGTCTTTTATTTCTTTTGGAGCATGAGACAGGATTTGTATCATTTATTAACATCGAACCGAAACCACAGTTCTTCCTTATCTTTCCAAAGCTTTGTTTTTGCCTCAACCAGCCTTAAATTCCATCCATTTGTAGGATATGAACATCATTTCTAAGCTTTTCATTCCTTTGTCTTTGCATGTGTTTTTTTTGCATTTGCTGCAAATCACATATTTTATATTACAGCTCACTATTTAGTAAAACATGCTGTTGTGTTTTCTATTTTTGGATGTGACTTGCTTTTCTGCCACTGTTATCCCTGTGGTGTTTCCTTTCATGTATTGTCTGTGTGATATTTAGTAAAATGGGTTATCATCAAACTTGGTGGATGGATAAAGGGTCAGGAAAAGAACCCATTACATTCTGGTGTGGATCTGTAGCAGTGTACTTATTCAGGAATTGTTATTGGCTTTCATTGACACTGCTTTAACACATGGCATTTTAAAACAGTTTTATAAATTTCTCTGAGAATGATTCATGGATCTTGATGAAAAGAAATCAGACATGTTTAGTGTGCAATTTGGTGCAGATTCAAAGAAATAGATCTAGTGAATTTAGATGTGGTTGCATGTGTGGACTGCTGCACTCTACTGAGTGCCCTCCTAGTCTTGAAATGTTAATCTGACAAAATGTAAAGCAGACTTGAATTGATTTTATTCCATATTGGAATAAATGGAAGCCAGTGCCTGGAATGATAGAAGTAGATCCAAAAACATAAATCACCACAGCATATTTTGCAAAATGCAAACAGGAAAAGTTTGTGTGATTTGTAATTAAGGACATTTGTAGAAATTTGTAGCCATTTAGAAAGTTAGAGAGTATCATTGCGAGCCATAACTGTACTTTGACAGCTAATGACTGTGTGATCACCATTATCAGAAGAGTTATAGTTTACCATTTGAAGCTAGCTGCCAGACGATAAGTATATTTGAGAGGTGGCTCTCTGAGAGGAGCCTCCCTTCAAATACAACCACAGCTGAGAGAGAGATAGACTGAGGTGCTGACATGAACCAGGACTGAGCCATCAGCATAACTCAGGATCTAATAAGAGCTCTGTGTGAGAGAAAGCAGTGCCCTGTATGCTGATGTGCTCATCCTGCTGTCTCCACATTCCTTTCAGCTAATTGGCTTTACCTTGACTTTTAATTGCAGACCCTTTCAACATCTACTGATCGTTTCTCAAGTGAATACTCTATTGTAAGTGCTGCGTTTGGATTCTATGGGACAGCCCCAGGTTGTGGACTTTATATTTTCATTAATGATGTGTTGTATAGTGACATCAGTTCAGCAGTGGATGAGTTGGACCACGATGCCTGTAAACATAATTATAACTATTCAAATTGAATGGAAACCGTAGATCTTTAAAAGCTTTTTTTTTGCATTTCACAAGTTTATTCAGGAGTGTTTATTAATATGCAAAAAATTGTGAGATTACTCAGTTTCGATGAAACCATCAGGCCTTGATCTGCCTGTAGAGGCTTTACTGAAGTGGATGTAGTTTCATCCCAGCAGGGCTGAAAAAATGCCTGAATGTCATCATGACTTCTTGACAAGCAGAACTTATTTGATTTCATGTCACATTAAAATCCAGATATTTTAGTAAACAGCATAATTTTTGTGATTTGTTGGAAAAATTGGTCTTTATCCTTTTTATTACCTCAGTTTTGTATGTATTTGTGTTTAGTATTATTTTGAAAGTTTATAAAGGTACTCGAAAGCAATTCCATACACCAATACAATAATAAACCTGTCACTAGACAGACAATTGTATAGCAAATAACCGTAACCAAAGTTTGGTTGCGTAATTAAAATGCAATTCCTGTAAAAGAATAGAATCTGAGCTGTTGCTTATTCAACTGTAATGGAAGTTGAATTAACATAATGTAGCGATGATGAAACTTTGCATTTGAAAATGCCATAATATGTAAACCCTCAGGTGTCAAATAAAATGGATACAATGAATATCAGATAAAGTGGTAAGTTCTTAAAATGTTCTGTAGATCAGTTGTACTGGTTTTGGATAAAATACAGCAAAACAACTAGAGACATGAAAATGTTTATTTATCAGGTGTGCAAAAATGTCAATATATTTAAAAATGTTATATTGAATTAAACAACATGAAAAGAAAACACAAATACATGAGGGATCACCAACATATCAACTTTCATTGTCAATGCAAGTTGGAACTCTGCGGTTTATCATGCCAACGAGAGCGCTTTCCTCCAGCTCCCCTGTCTGCTCAGGCTGTTTTGTATTTGCAGTCTTAAGACATTTTTTCCAACTCAGTCATTTGGGAGTGGAATTTGTGTGCAGCTCTCTTTTCCGGCACTCACCATGGCTTAACATCACTTTTTTAAGCTCCCATCTGGTTCTGCCTGAGAGTTCTCTGCTGTCCTGGTTTAACTAGAGTATTGTTGGGAGCCAAGCTTTGACAACTAACCACATCACAATGGCTCAGCCTTAGATTAGTAAAACACACCTCACATGGACCTGCAGACAGTATCTAATGACCTAAACACTTACATCTCTAATGCTGGCTACCTTTGTGGTTCACCTTTCACTTGATCCCATTGCTCGGTATGTAGCCCTACGCCACGGTTAAAGACTGCCTTGCGTACGTTTCCATTATAATGCACATACGATTCTTAGTTTGCACAATGAATTTAAAATTCAGTCTTACATATTCTAACATGATCAACCTCACTCTGCACTGGACTTAATGCACGTGTTCCTTAGAAACCATTGGGTAGCAAATCTCATTTTGGCACTTAGGAATAATTAGGATTCAAAGGACCATTAGAAATCCCCTCCCAGATGAACATGTCTCAAGGGCTGACACTGATCAGAATTTTACTTATTGTCAAATAATCCGATAAAAAGACAAACAATGAAATGATCCTTCATATCAATGAGCTTAACTGTTGCCTCCTTATCTTGAACAGAGCCACTGTAATGTATTATGAGTCAGTCTAACACGCACCGTCATGCTGCAACTCACCAAATACCGTGTGGTCAACTGTAGAATAAATACGGTATTGACATTCACAATGACGGACAAAGTTCTGCATATCGGGGAGCAGCTAGAAACAATAATGATTTACTTCTAAGGGAAATAGAGACTCAGAGCCTGTTGGAGGAGGAAGGGCTTTTAAAATTACATATGAGCAGCAGCAGCAGTAGCAGAAAGTGGTGATGCGGCAGGCAGGCAGCAGAAGAGTGGGCAGTGTTCAAATAGGCTGCCATAATCAAAACTGTTCGCTTGATATAATACACTTTTCACCCATGTTTTAGAGTTTGACTTCATACACGCTACACTGTTTCTTTGAGGAAAAGGGTGAACCATTTTTGAATGGAACTATACATAGTAGTCTTACAAATATACATCTACTTTAGGGACCAATGGGCTTGGCAGTGAGAGTGAGTAGGAAAGTCAGAAAGTGTTGAGAGATACTTGGCCTTTTGTATGGGATTTGTTGACAACAAGAAAAAAAGAATCACGGAAGATTAACATCTGCTAATTTGCCCTTATCTACTTCTTTTTGTCTAAAGAAAGTATCATTATTGCTTCAGGTCAGCTCGCTAAGACTCTTGGGGTAGTAAGTTGTAGTGACAAACTTTAAACGCTGATCAAACCTATGCTTTGCATTTGAGAATGGAAGAACCCCCTCACTGATAAAACGCTTATAGTACAGATTCTACAAATCAACAAGATGAGGTCAGCCACTGCTCGTCAAATACGGTGTTGTGTATCATACTGTAGTTGCTTTAGTGGGGAATTCATGGACATAAATGGCTTTGGTTACCATTGCTAGGCGTCAGCAGCCTGTAGTGGAAACCTCTGGACAAAACAGGTTTCTCTAGTGGTCCGCATTAGCTGTCAGTCCAGTGAGTCCCTGCGCTGCTCAGCCCCACTTGGTACTGGTAGGACGCATCCCGGATGGATAGAGTGCCTTGTGTTGGGTAAGCTGAGAAATCTCTGTGAGGCCGGAGAGGTGACCCTGGCTTTTTGTGGTACAGAGAGGGATGGCCTGACCTCTCTCTGGATCCTGGAACAGCTGGAGAGCACGATGAAGAGGAGGAGGATGAAGGTATGATGGGCAGACCTCGCTGGACCGAAGTGGAGTTGTAGACACCCAGGTCAGCCTGCGACCTCGACACCATGGACGGTGTGGGATGGGGTACCACAGGTGTGACCGCGGCAGCGTTGGTGAAGTGAGCCGTAAAGGGCTGGTACGGAACACCCTCCACGCTATAGCGAGGGTAAGGCTGCATTGTAGCCCACATGTTGCAATTGATTGAAGGGGAGTTGGCCAGGTCATCTGTGTCCGCCGCCCCGGATCCAGACTCCGTGTCCATACTGCCATACATGCAAGCTTCTCTAGAGGTGATGGCCTCAGTGCAGTATGGATGAGACAGTAGGGACGATTCATAAGAGGGAGCTGAACGGAAGTAGTGCTCCTCTGAGCCCACAGACGAGGTCTCCAGATACGGCCGCTTACAGCCAAGCTCCAGGTGCCGGGCATTATCTGCAAAGTAATACAATTTAACTGCATTGGCTTTAAAGAAGTAGAAAACTTACTGGGCATGTCTTAATGTGCACAACCCTCTACGATTGCTGAACCATGACTGAGAAAATACCTCTGTGTTTGAAGCAGTGGTACAGAAGGCTGGGATCTCTGCTCTGAGAGAAATGGTTTGTGATGGGATCCTGGGGGTCTGAGTTAGACAAAGGAACCCCAGCCTCATACTGAAAAGAGGACAGGACCTGAGGGTGCCCCGTTAGAACTCCTGCGCCGAGCTTCCCTGCAAGGTGACTGTGTGACGAAATGAGCCTCTGACGAACCATGTTCTTTGAAATCACTGGATACTCTTTCCTATAAATCAGTCGTGCAAATAGAAAAGAAACAGTTTGCCATGTGTGCCTACAATTCCACTAAACATGGTCTTTCAAAGAGACAAGGTAGACTCTTTTATCAGGACACATAAATAAACCCCTTGAAGTGCTCATTTATATACAGTATGTCAGGTTTACAAGAGAATTCCAGAGATCTATGGGATTATATAGGATCAGTTTTACTTTGCTGGTCTCTTTGCTGGTTTCTGTAAACATACCCCTGTAGTCTTGAAACACGCAGATCCCCTTCTTCACTGCCTCGGAATCCCTTGGCAAATGGGTTGTTCTCTATTTTCAGCTGCGTGATCTAGGGAAATCACATTTCATAAAAGCTCTCATTCTATTTTTTAAAAGAAAGCACTTTTCCAAAAATGAAATGAAAAAATGAGGAACTTTACATCTGTATAGTTGCCAGTTGCTGTACCTTGTGGTTTTGATACGAGGTCACAGAGATGAAGGCTGTCTCATGAAAGACATGAGTACAATATGCAGTGTTCTTGGATCCAAAGGCATTGTTCTCATCAGCTTTGACTATGTGTAGCCTGGGCTGGTACTTGTGCATAGAGTTCAGGATGATCTACACAGGAGAAGAGGCCACACATTTCAAACACTCCCATAACAGTCATTAGAGTAACAGTCAGAGAGTCAGCTGCTTGAATTAACATTACCTCTGCAAGGGATGTTACGTATTCACACCTTCCCAATAAACAAAAATGACTGAATGACTTTTCTTCCCTTCTAAATTTAACATTTTGAGATAGGGTGTATTAATTAAATTTTTAAAGAACTCCCAGGGACTAATTCATGGATCTTGCTGAATAAAATCCGGCATATTTAGGGAATCGATATCTGTGACTGTGTGCAATTTGTTGCGCCTTGATTGAATAGAGGGGGACTGTTGGGCCTTGCATGTTCTGTACTGAGCCATTCTAGTTATTCAGTGCTCCTTGGCAAAGGAAACCCACTGTACTGCCAATAAGAGATCACCATCATCATGATTGAGGGAAACACTGATTTCGAGTCAACAAGATGAAATAACTGAGAAAACTACTAACTAATTAAAGGTGATAAAATGTACAAATAGATAGATTTTATATATATATTTATGTGTGTGTGTGTATATATGGAAAATAGCCAGAGAGCCAGGAGCTCGAGCTTTGTAAAGACTGGGTTTATGCCTTTAAACTAGCTTGAGGGAGTTTTTTTTCTCCACAGTCAACAAAGTGCTTGCATATTGTGGGAACTGTTGGGTTTCTGTATAATTTTTAAAGGTCTCGACCTTTATATGTAAAGCGCCTTGAGATAATGTATGTTATGATTTGGCGCTATATAAATAAAATTGAATTGAATATGAAGTATCTATTTGAACACTGTCAACTAACATGCATAGTATACAGTATCCCTGTTACTGTCTATTTCCTGCTAAATTCTGTGTTTAAATGTAGCCCTTAAAGAATAAATCAAATAGCCCATCGAACCGTTTCTCTACATCTTTTATCTCATCACACTTGATGTGGAATCTGTGTGTTGTGTGTCAGCGTAGCAGGTAGCATGTGTTGAACGAGTTTAGGTTGTTTCGGTGGCTACAGGTCAGCTCACCACCATCAGTCTGCTCACCGCAGCCTAGTGCTGTGCCCAGTGGAGCGTTAGGAACAGTAGTGGGGTCATCACTAGTCCAGCTCTGTCAACACCGATGAACATCAATGCTCTGCACCTCGGCTCCCCTCCTCCTTTACCAGACACTCTTGAAGAGCCTGCTCCTCTAGGAGGCTCGGGACAAGAGGCAAAGGTTGATGAGGGCAAAGGGAGCGAGGCTCAGGTTGAACACCAAACGGCCGCACTCACATGCTTCTGTTGCCGGGGCAGGCTGGAGACAGAGATAAGCCATTGGTTCACCAGAGGCTCTCTGTTGACCTTTGTCTGCTCTGCTGTCTGGCTGCTGTCTGAGGGTGATACTGGAGACTCTTGGATGACTGTCTGAATGCAGTTATCATAGAAGCCTTCCTTAGATCACTGAGGAGCTAAAGAGGGAATTTTCTTTCATCTTTGTTGATATAAAAACATTCAGACAGGATTATTTGCTTTGACTGATGTGCTTGACATGCGTTCTTCAGAAGACAATAAGAATTATTTATTACGAAAGAATATAATGACCCAAACCTGATTGCCAGACAAGAACTTCAATATAGGATCAGATTATGTCCAATGTCTACATTTAAAAAAACATTTCTCTCTGACGATTGCTGTCCTTAGAGAAACTTGGTCTGGCCAGGTTTAGGCTCTTTGTTCCAGGTTACTAACATCGGTTTGCTCTCTGTAGACAACAGATTGTTTGTATTGCGAATGCTGAGCAATTTTGTTGTCATGACAGGATGGTGGAGAGTGTGAGTTTGGTGAAATATAGAGATAAACAAATGATTTGGTTTTGAAGGTACTTGAGATATATATAAAAAAAGTGGTATATACCATAGAACACTGATTCTACAGTGTGAGAACCAACTACTCTATAAAGAGACTGGACTCTGTAGAAGGCAGATGTTCAGTCAGTCACTAAAAAGACTGCATAGCAGGAATTCCCAACTCAACAATTGTCTGCCCTCCGAAAGCAATACGAGCACAGAGGAACAGTGAGGATTATAGTTCAATTATTCTTTCATACATATTCTATACAATTTGTAGTGAATGGGAGTTCCTCCACTCTCCTTCGAGAGCCACTGACCTTCTAAACACCTCCTGGTCTGGGCGTCATCTGAGCTCGGCTTGGCTTCTAACTTGCTCTGTTCTCATTACTCGCCCTTATCACTGGCCAGGCACTCAACTCAAACTGACAGCGGGCCCCGCCACTGATCTGAGAGGTTATGAACCTAATGAGCCCGCCCATTGATGGTATGGCTTCAGACAAGTTATCCCTGAGTTCCCCTGGGGAGCGCTGCCACAGTCACACTCTTCACCTCCCTCTGCCTCCTCTCTCTTTCCCTCCATTCTCTATCATGCACTCCTCCACGCTCCACCACAAATTTGAGATGCAACATTTTATATTGGAGTGTTTTATATTGTTACCTAAACCTATATATAGTAATATATATAGTAATATATAAAGCAATAAATCTAAATAAAATACAATTTTAAAAAATTATATATATACATACATATATTTATACATACTACTTACTGCTTAAAAAAGTCTTGGAACATGGCAACAGTTCTTGGAACAATTTTAAAGGCCATTGAGTAGACACATTATTCAATTCCATATAAATCATATTATTTAGACTGCACTTTAGCTGTTTTCAGACCTGAACTCCGGAGGATGTCAACAGAATTTGGTATGGAAGGAGTTTGTCTTTCACACATGAACAAAGCAGCAGGAGGTTCTCCGTACAGACGCGTTCACAATAACACAGACATCTCTGGAGCGTTCAGGTGAGAGGTGATGCAGCAGGCAGACACAGGATGTCACATATTAATCGGCTGTGGAGATCACATGTTTTTGTTTACAGCACATCCACATAAGCATTGGCCCTCATCACCAAAAACTCTCTTGACATCTTTGTTGGTGTCTCTTTACGTGCGTGGCACGGCTTTTTCATTTTAAACTTTTCCTTCTGTCGCAATGTGAAAACGTCATGAACACACCCACTCGCTCGGCATAAATCCTGCGGAGGATCCCCTGCTGTGTAAATGAGCTCATTTGGACGAGGGAGTTTTTATTGTGGGGCTGGACATTTGTGTTCCCACACACAGCCCCTCAGTAGATTCTTTAGAGTTCAGTGCATGTCTGAAAGGAGCTTGTGTTATTGTCAATAGTGTCACCACAGATGCAAACTATAGACAGCTGTTGCCATCCTCTCAGATTTTAGCTGCTGAACTTGTGAGTAACATTTTAACAAACCCAATTTGAAAGATGAGAAAATATAACTTAGGTACTCACATGCCCGAAAGGGTCCAGGTGATTGTTTGTTAGTTTGAGTTTCTGAAATGAGACCAGCTGCCTCATCCAGTGAGCTCCTGTGGCAGGAGAGTCTGGGTGCACATAGAGTCTCCCCGGCATTGCTGGCTCTGCCTTTCCAGCCACCATCCTATAAACAGATTAAGAGAAGTGCAGCAAATTTAGACGGAGGAAGCAATGACAAACTCATATATATTTGTATTTGTAGCTATATGTTACTCTTTTAAAGAGCCAGTGGCATTGTGTTTTTTAGGGAATACGTCTGTATACGGGATTAGGAAACCGCTGCTCTCAACCGTCACAGTAATAAATCCCCTAGACTGCAAGGCGGTGGCCTCTGCGAAAAACATCATTACGAATTATGCCTCTCCAAGGTGTTGCTGAGGAACACCAGAACCCACCAACTGCAGGCCATGCCACAAGATCAGAAAGTAAAATGACTTCTTTCTGCTTTAGAGTTTGGGATCTTGTCAGCTTTTCCTGGCAAAACCTTTTCGTCCACCCATGAGTAGAAGGCAGTGCCAGCTATGTGGTTCTGATGGATGGAGGACTCCAGAGTCATGACCTCCACATACACAGTCAACTGGAGAATGTTAATTCCAATCCTGCAGCTTTTTCCTCTTTGACAAGTGTCTTACCAGTTCCCTGCAGCACGGAGCCACAGCCAAGGATGATCTGCAGTAACACTCGACTATCAGACTATGTCACACTTAGAAGTTCTGCTCTGCTTTCATACACATACACTAAAATAATGAAGGTCTTCATATTAGATTTTGTCATGATGCCTCTACAAGAGAGTGCCGTCAGAAGTGTATAGGTAACGACCTATTTTAGATAATATTATGATGTAAATGTCCTGACACATAAACAGTTTATTAAATTACCAACACATTGCCTCAGTGTGAACCCTGGGCTGTTGCTGGTTGGTCAGCTTCATTCATAACACGTGTTCACAGTGTGTTTCACACATTTGTTAATGTGCCCCAACTAAACTGTCAGCATCGCGCAATGACCAGTGATTTTGGTTCTGAACTGGCCCAATAATGTCAGTTATTCAACCATATGCTAATACTGGCTAAAATTAGCCATCAGCTACTGGTCATACCATTCCAAGTAAAAGAAAAACCCCTGAACTGACTTCAACTTTTCTATGCTATTTAATTGAATTGGGCCAGATTCACAGAGAAACTTACCACTTGTTATCACAGAACTTGTAGCGATGATCATCAGCTGGGACAATGTCAGTGAGCAGGATGTACTTGGTTTTGGGGTTCATCCCAGTCACTTTGACCTTGTAGCTTGGAAACATCCTCCTGTTGGAGGAATGAACAGGGAAGTTGTTAGAAATTCTCACATTTATTGTGCAAAGCTTTAACAGTGTAAAATATTCTGAAAAAGGAGCTGATCTAATTTAATGAACCTATTTTTATCTTCCTTAACATGGCATTTATTATTTATCTAAGTTATATGCACATGGATGGGTCAAGTATATGTTGCTATATACTTATATGAAATGACCTGCCTTTTTATTTGCAAAGTTCAAGGTGTAACAGAAAGGTTGTTCGTCTTCCTAATCCTGTGGGCCAGTTGTATGTGTTGGACGAGTGTAGTATCGGCACAGACACTGCAGATGAAGATCCGATTAACTCATTGACTGCAGATCACTGAAGTCCTTAAGGGACTGACACGAGCGAGGTCCCATACAGAGGTCATGGGACTGAGCGACGGGCAGGGTGAGAAGCTGCCGTCTCTGTAACTTGAAATACCCTTTACCTGCAGAGTCATTTGATGGAATCTACTCCTACACAGATAATCCCAATAAGCACATTACAGAATAGGAGCCATTGCCAAAGCTCTTCTTGATGTTGACCTTACTGTCAGGATCTTCACGTCCTGGTAATAATTTGTGTCCGTGCAGGCATTGATTTGGAAGAGGACTAAAATCCTCTCGTACCTGTGATTCTTATATACCATAAAAATGTTGGCAACCCACTCTATCTTTCATCTTTTAAATGCCCTGAAACAAAAGACAGAATATGCTGATATAGCCGTCGAGACTATATAACACATGATGAGAGCTACCTTTCCTGACCTCTCCTGGGAAACCAAAAACTTGTTCATCCCATCTGCACTAAAGAAAACTTTGCAAAGGGCTCTGTGCCTCCTTATAAAGTCCTAAGTGGTTTTTAATGGCACCCTGGATTGGACAACAGTTTAGACAGCAGACTTGTCATTGCTCAAGAGGCCACAGTCAAAAAGACCTGCAGTTTATATGTGGGCGTTGCAAAGTGTTTAAACATTGGAGAACACTTAAGTAAGCCTTGCATGTTTTTTCAGAGGGCGCCATGGCATCAAAACACCTATCTCCATACTTGTTGTGAATGCCTATCTTAAAATGCTCATATTGCTGTCACCATCTGATCATGTTACTGTAAAAACTCACTCACATAAGAGAGAGGCAGCGACTGAGAGAGAGAGGAGGGAGGGAGGGAGGGAGGATAGGGATTGAGGGCAGGTAATTTAAATCTCTCTCTTAGGCTTCAAATCCAATCATTAGGAGAGATCAGTCGCGGTATCATCCTCACTGAAAGATGGCTAAATCCCAGAGGTGCATTCAAAACAGACCTCTGCTGATCTCTGGCTCCACTCACATCATACAGACGGAGCAGATGGGGGACCGTGTCAACACATGTGGCCCTCAGATTTGTGTATTATGACTGTAACTACCAAGTGAGGGCCTCTGCTGTGCCCCCCCCCCCCCCCCCATCAAATGAGTCTGTCCCGCCTGTGCAGTCTATGGTCCCGCCACACAAATGAAACCGAATCTCAGACACAAATGGATGTTGCTGAGTCTGAATGGTCCATGGTTGTTAGTAAGATACTAACTTAGCTTGTCCAACTATCACATATGCTCTCAAGGTCTCACCACCAGGTTTGACCATATAACAAAAGTATTGTTTCTTACAGCCACACTCAAAGTAGGGGACAATAATGTGCCGTCATAGAAAGGGGGGGGGGGGGGGGGGGGCACAATGAATGTCAATTATGGTTTTACTACTGCACACACAAAAACTGATGGAAACACAGAGAAATGCCTCACTTGCTAACTTGTAAAACGTGTAATTGGGGGGTAGGGGGATTAATTGGATACAGCACCCCCAAATTTCTATCCACTTAACCTAGTGTATTGAATCATCACATACCTCAGCTGAATAATGATATTCATTTGAAACTTTACATCTTTATCATTTTTGGTGCTTTTAGAGATGAGTGAACAAGAATGCAGGACAGTTCTCTTTAGTTCTTCGTTGTAGAGGTAATAGATCTATCACGTCTTCAAAACATTTACTTAAAGGATCATTCATTCACATTAATAATGCCACGTTTTTAGTCAGTGCTCCATGACAAGCTAATGTTCATGTAAGGAAGCACTACGGTGGCAAATCAATACTTCTTCCTCACACTATTTTAGGGCAACAGGACATGTGATGAGTCAGGTGGGGATTGTATAGGTTAGGGTTAGGTTTTGTTTAAGCCTGTAGTTATGCTTAGGGTCAGAGTCAGTCTTGGAAAATAATGGAAGTCAATCTAATGTCCTCTGAAGTCATCAATCAATTAAATCAAATTTTATTTGTTTAGCCCACATTAACAAATCACAATTTCTCTCATAGGCCTTAACAAGGTGTGACATCCTCTGCCCTAAACGATCAACAAGAGTAAGGAAAAACTAACCCAAAAAATCCCTATTAACAGGGGAAGACACATATACACATTAGAGAGAGCCACATGTGAGGGATCCCTCTCCCAGGACGGACAGAGGTGAAATAGATGCTAAAAAAAAGATTGAATACATCAATTATAAAGCTCGATATTTTCATTCTCAGGACTTGCCCTTCTTCTTGATGGAGATCACACACAACAAAGCACAGGCTTAAGTGCAAATATATCAGACTTCAAACTGCTCTTTCAGGACCACGGATAGCACCACTGAGACAGGTGTGCAAAACAGTTATAATCTTCAATATTTAAAGGAAAATGTTTTCACATGATAATGTTTTTCTCTACTGCTTTACTTTACTGACATGTTAAAAAGATTGATATTTTAGTATTGTACCTGTTTAATATGAGAGAAAGATTAGAATATTTTCGCACCTGGATATAGACGGGTGACAATAAAGGAAAGACATAAAGTGTATAAGGCCTGGTGAACACTAGGGGATTTTCAACTCTTAGCCAATTTTAAAAAAATGAGAGAGACCATAAGCATAATTACAGATTTTACTGATTTTTAATATTATAATTGTCAGAATGCACACACTAGACAATTTGAACATAACGTCAGACCACACACTTTGACGTTTGCAGGAAACAATTTAACAGCGGGAAATCCAGAGACTTGTGTGATTATTCTTCTTTTTTTCATGGTTGATTACAACATTAAGGTGCATTACTGCCACCGTCTGAACTGGAGTGTGGATAACTTGCGTGATTAAGCATGACTTCATAGAAAAAACAAACATGGTGCAGGATCGGTGTCGTCAGCTTGCTGCATTTGTCTGTGTTCTGTTTTAAAGCATAAAGGGGAAAAAAGAGAAAAACAACTATGGATGTAGTCATGGCTGAGAAGGTCGATGAAGGCTAATGCATTTTGCAGCGAAAGCTGGAGGTGAGTTGGAAATGTATTGTTGTTTTTAGATGCAGCATCCGGTTGGAAATGCTTCCCGGTCAGCTCGCTCTCATTGGCTCTCTGTCTGAGGCTCCGACTCAATGGGTAGCCTTTTTGTAAACCCCTAACACTTCAGAATTATTTGGTCAGATGATCAGCAGCGAGTGGCCTCTATTCAGGAACGCCCCCCCCCCCCCCCCTTCTTCAAAAGATATTCTCTCATTTGGTGTTTCATGATGTAGAGACTATATAACATGTTGGGGATGAGAGCTGCCTGACTGTGAAGGTGATTACGTCATTTCATACTCATCAAACTGGGTTAGTGACCACTTGTGACCTATATGTGCAGAGTTGAAAGGTTTGTTTATTTAAATGTATTCCACTACATGTAATTAGTAACGGTTTCCATTAGACACTAAGTGAGCAACATTTTAACTAAACCACAACTTTTCAGCGTGAATAATGAAGACTGTAAATGAATTCTAATTACCATCTATTTAAATATAAACTGCTCATATACGTGCGAGTGCGTGCGTGTGTGAGTGTGTGTACATATATATATATATATATATATACATATGGTAGTGTGACTAAGTGAGTGTAAGGGGAGTATGAGAAATGGAAGGTGCAGAGTGTATGTATGATATCAGTGTCAGTATGTGTGTGTGTGTGTGTGTGTGTGTGTGTGTGTGTGTGTGTGTGTGTGTGTGTGTGTGTGTGTGTGTGTGTGTGTGTGTGTGTGTGTGTGTGTGTGTGTGTGTGTGTGTGTGTGTGTGTGTGTGTGTGCGCCAGCTGTTTCTCTTAACATTCCCACATGTTTCGGCCAGTCCCTCTCTGGGAATCTCCAGTACCACAGTGAGATCAAAAGGAGCGTTGAGGGGGGGGTGATGAAGCGCTACAACCTAGCAGACTCAGCCTATGGTGGGCGCCGGATTCCTCTTATCAAACCGCCGCTGCTCTCTTGACGGGCTGTGTACAATGAGGGAGAGTGAGGGAAGAGCTCGGCTGGGTGCTTTGAAACGGGAGGATTATGCCTGGACAATGACACTCACAATAACAAGTCGTCTAGGCTCAGCTAGGTGCTGCATGGGAGTGGGCTGAGCTAGTTTCATCTCAGAGTGTTGGGAACATGTGGGATCCCCTGAGTGACAGCAGGGCTCCTCTGCATCTGTGTCTCCTCCCGTGCCACCTCTGCACTGACCCCCCTCACATGACAAAGCAGTGGATCCCAAACTTTTTTTTAAAACCACGGAACACTTGAAGTTCAAGTTATTTTTTCAGATTTTATTTTTTACAACATGTTGATCATGTAGGTCGCCGATTTTAGTGTTTTAGTGTTTTTTTTTCTTCTTTTCATCACATTTGCTAAAAAACTTCATTCATGTTTGCAGTATAAAAATACCAGATGTGTACTATTGTGTACCGTGTGACTCCAGGTATAATTATCCTCCAATAATATATCAATTTTATCAATGTAAAAAGTATTGGATGGGATTTGCATTACCATTGTGTCTTGGACACACAAATGCATCCGCCAGTGAAAGCAGGATGAGTGATAACAGTATTGTTAGCTTTAACCATACTTTGGAACAAACATAAATCATTTTTATCATGACCAAAACCACAAATTTACCTTTTAAATCGTACAAAAACTATAGTTTCATTTGTTTATAAGATTTCAACAGTTCATCTCATTATTTCAATCTACAGTAGGAACACCTCATTTATTATCAGGCACTCACAGGTTATGTCTTTAGGATGTGTCCTGTCAGAAACACATCCCAAAGGCACAAACCTTCAGACACGACTGCAAACATCACAAAACATTGTTAACTGTGACTGTCGGCAGCTCGAACTGACAGTCACTTCTTCATGTGATGTTTACAATGACTCACACAACGTTTTGACAAGGCTCCCTCGCACAGGCTCTCTGCTCGCATCAAACCCAGCACCCTGCTGATCAACACTGCCACTTCAGCCTGACCGCTCCGTTTTCAGTGTTCCCCCTTGACCTTTGACCCTTTTCTGTTGGTTATGTTCAGATTTTACTAAAGGGTCCAATTGCCAGGATGCTGAATGTGACACCTCGGCATTGCAAGCCTCAGCTGCATGGTGGCATGGGGCAGTACGACTGATCAGAGGGCTGTTAAACACGTCTTCATTTTTTACAATGTTATCTAAGACCCCCCCCCCCCCCCCCCCCCCGCCTAATAGGTTATTGATAATCAACATAAAACCAGATCACTTTGTTTATAGCCCTTTCAAATTTCACAAGAGAAAAAAAACATTTCACAGTCTATGGCTGAACTGTGTGAGACTTGAATGTATGCTCTGGTGAGAAGTTGCCAATCGAAAGTTTTTCATTTGAAAGGATCTGGAGAGATGAAATGCTGAAGAGCTAAACTGCTGATTTGTAAATATGTCTCCAAAGAATCATTGTGCTGAAGCAGATAGTTGTACAACCTTTAAACATCTCACTAAGCCCTTTCACAACACATGAAACTAAGGCTTTGGTAGTAGGCAGTTATTCAGAGGTTACTGATGGAGAAGACAGACTGGGGACTGCCCGGACGTCTTGACATGGTTTCATCTTCTCTAGTCAGCAGATATTAAAGCTCCAAAGCTCCTAATGTACTACTGTTACTAGTGGTGCAATGTATATTTGTAGTACTGTCTCCCTTACTGCATACAGACAGACAGACAGACAGACACACACACACACATACATGCTTTTTTCTATTTTGTTATATGCACTGCTTTGTGATACAATCAAATTAATAAATAAGTATAGTAAATAATTTGACTTCTGTTTAATGATTTAAAATCTGACTGATTACAGAGTAAACCGATCACTGTTCACCTTGGTGATATCAGAGATTTTACAGAATTATATCTTGTGTTATTTTTATTATTATTATTATTATTGTTGTTGTTGTTGTTGTTGTTATCTGAACATTATTTTATATCTGTACAATGAGTGGAAATGAAGAATGTTTTCATTGAGGAATGTTCATATACAGGATCCCTGTGCTCTCACTGCCAAAGACTAATAAGCCCCATAGTAGATTGTTAATGTACCAAATAACAGTCTCCAACAGACACTGATTCCAAATATCAATGTGACTTTTCTGTCCCAATCACATCATGCTCTGCTCAAACATCAGATTTAATGTCACTGGGCTACTCCAACATGCCCCTTTCAACATTACCAAATATCAATAACAAGGTGAGCAGCTCTACATGCACTATTCATAACAGACCTGAATAATTCATATTATTCATTCTGAGTTTGCTGTTGATTCAGAGTTTCTGTGACCTTCAGAGCAGCAGCACAGCCGCCACTGCTGCTGACTGGCTGTAGGTGAAAGCATACAGGTTCCCAGCACAGCTGCATAGCTGAACCACTGCACAGCCCTTCAAAGGGCTTTAAGGATTGAGAGCCCACTTTATCAGATGGACAAGGGAAAGCCCATCTCTCACAGTTATGCAGCATTAAAGAAAAAATGTGGTGACCTTTTACATTTTTTACTGTAAAAAAACCATCCCATGGGGAAAGAGAGGCGGAGGTCGATTTAAGAGTCTACTCATTCTCTGGTTAATGTCCACAGGCCTTACCATCTAATCCTCAGGTCGCATTAAATCCAACAAGCCAAGCAGTCATTTGTGTTTTCAATTATGAAGTCAGTGCTGCAGGAACCATCTGTCTCTTCCTGAAAGACAAACCTATAACTGCGATATGTTTCTAATAGCTGTCGGAACAGATGGTCAAAAAAAGGTTTGATACGCATTTTGCATAATTGAAACCAATATACTTAACCTTTCATTTTCATGTTCCAACACATAAGCTACTTTTAATATGTTATTTGACTAACAACGTAACCCAATAACATTTTCTTGGTGAAATTACAATGGAGCTCTTTTTTTTATTACATCACTATTTGAGGTTAGTGGTTACTTTTATTGTTGAAATGTATTATTTTATTTGGAGCAATTTCGAACTTAACCTAATATTTTACAGTATGAAACACTATATATACGTAAATAATATCAATATTTACTATAGTATAATATACTGTAGTCGATCGTGGCTCAGGAGGTAGAGCGGAGGTAGAGCGGGTCACTAACCAGAAGGTCAACAGTTTGATCCCAGTCTCCCCAATTCCACACACTGAAGTCTCTTTCGGCAAGACCCTCAACCCCAAATTGCCCAACGGCTGTGCAGCAAAACTGTATTGTAAAGTGCTTTGAGTGGTATATAAAAAATAAATGAATAAAATAAAAAAATTTAATTTAAATATATATATATAAACATACAGATGTAAATATACATACACACATACATATATATATATGTGTGTGTGTGTGTGTGTGTGTATCGTATAAAAGATTACCTACTAAGTACATTTCTCAAGTACTCATTACCTGTAACAGATTATTTTATGTTAAAGTAGAAATCTTATTCACTCCTGGTTGATTTTACAACACCTGAAAATCAACAGCTGATGTGGTTTAATTCGACAGGACAGAGAAATGTGGGGGGCAGCAAAACAAACCCCAACAGAGGTCAGGCAGTGATTGGCCTTTTTCCATCATTCTGAGAGAAACTGTGATCTGATTTTATTCTGCACACATCATGAGTGTGTGAGCAGCAGGGTGCAGTGAAAGGAGCAGAGCAGCTGTCTGGGAAGCTGGAGGTGAGCAGTCTGTCGCCTGCAGCTCTTCATCCAACAGCTCAGTGTGGCTGCTCCTCACTGATCCATCACTGCCTGACACATCTCACACTGATCTGCTCAGAAAAATGACTTGTCTGGGTTTGTCGATGCATTTTTGATGAACGATGGGGTTGAATATTGGCTCACTTACAATACTTTGCATTTTCTGTAATTATTTCATGATAAAAGTCAACGTGTGGTTCACCATTAAATACTTTTAACGTGAAGCTGCCAAATCGCAAACACGTTGAAGCACTTTCACCAGTGGGTCGATGGCTTAATCACCAATGTGTTACTTAACCAGTTAGAGGTAGTGACGCAGGTTTAAATAAAACTCCACCTGAGTAGAAGGTCTGAATTCTTCCACCACTGATTATTAAAGTAATTTCTAATGATGGAATTAAAAGTTCAGATACACACACAGTTTTACTATGGCTTTTCTAATTACACTGACAAACATTTATTTTTATCCTTGATTAAGAAATGTCCCCAAAATTAGTATTTCAAATTAAAACTAAGAGCAAAGTGACAAATGTTGAAGCTAAAAATAAGATGAGTGATTTTCTGTCGTTATGTGATTGATGATGATGATAGATGTTGTGCTGCGTTACTAACCTGCCTGCTTTAGTAATGATCATCTCTGTGCCGGCCTCGTGGAACTTCTTCCACAGCTCCCGCTCATGAAGGATGACCTTAATGTTCTCAATGTTCTGAGCGAGAGAGAGAGAAAGAGAGAGAGCGGAAATCACTGTGACACTCTACACAAACCAAACCATCACCACAACCTATTCCAAATAAGGTGTGAAGAAAAACACATCATGAAATATCAGGATATAAACACGTACTGAGCAATTCATAAAATCGACTGTAGTTCGCGTCACATTAAATATCCACATTTTATTGACTGACATCATTTATTTTGGGTGAGGTTCCTTTAACACAAACAAGACTTGATTGATTTGTAATTTTTAAATCCCAATCAACAGTCCCTCCATTGAATGAGCTATACAAAAAATAATTCCTCAATAATTCTTTCATAGGAAGCATCTGTGTGTGTTTGGGACATTAGGACTCCATGTGTGTACCTGGTCAGGCTCATTGGAGCTGGGAATGGCGGAAGCTGTGGACAGGCCCAGTCGTGGCTGGTGTGGGAGGAGATCTGTCTCCACACCGGTCTGGACTCGGCTCATACATTCATCCGTCACAGCTGAAGCCTTCTCCTGCAGCATCTCTGCAGGATTAGAGAAATACGCAGCTGTCAGACGTATCAGTGAGGAGCTGTGACAGCACAGAGAAATGTGCGCTGTACATCAGGCTTGCCATGTGACAGTGATCAGACGCAGACTCGCCAGTGCCAATAATACATGGTAAGGATCCCATACCATCGTGGCAGCTAAATGTGGTTACCTCAATATCACCTAGCTCTGCTTAAATAACCATATACAGTATACAGCCTATGGGCCGATACATGTTGTGTACAGCCACTCTGAGCTGTTAAAGTGACATTTCAAAATAATCTGAAATGTTGCAGGAGTGTAAATATAAAATGTGAACCTCTTTTTTCCAAAATTCAAAATTAATTCATAACCATTTAAATTTCTTACTGAGAATAAAAACAAGATGATTTATATGTGCTATATGTAATAATGATGACAATGAACAATTTACATTTGTTTAAGAAGCACTGTATGAACATATACAAATATATGTATAAAATACATCATATACATGTCAGACAAATTTTGATTATTGATCTGTGATTTTTACTTTTTATATATTTACACATTCAATAACCTTTCAATGTCATTTTACTCTTAATCTACAATTAGGTAAAAACATATACAATTTAACTTTTAATTAATAATTATAATACCATAATTTAATACTTAATAATGTTTAGTTCACTTTATCTCTATCTGTACATACAGACACACACACACACACACACACACATAAAATATGTCTTAATTTGCATTAATATTTCTAAACCATCAAATTCGGACATAAAAATCCTGCATTTCCTTTTCTCACAGCCACTTCGCCATATGTTTGTTATAGATGTATGTATATTTACTTCGTGAGAACCATCTCATTTGTTTTAATTGACTAAAACATGGAAAATAACTTGTGTTGAATTGATCAACGTAATGTTTTGGGTGGTGTATTATTACCTGTTAACGTGACAAAATGGTTGAGATGGATGTGAAGGGAAACCTCGCGTTCAGCCGAACATGACTGAGCACCAGGTTAACACTGTCTCCTGCTCTCCTGACTTAAATGTATGCTGTCATTTCAATTGTTACATTCAACACAGGCATCCCACATATTAGGATATAAACTACACAAAATCACTCATCAGATTTCAGATATTTAGATATAATTAGTGTAATACTCGAATCATAATGACAGACAAATATAATCATAATTTTTAAACACATGTTTAGAATTTGTGTGGCCTCTGTTAATTGTTTGTGGCTCATTTTAAATCTTAAGAATAAACTTTCTATTCAAAACATAGCTCCCATGATGCAATGGGGCAAAGATTTCACTGATCAGTGCATCATTTCCTTAACAAAATTGTACATGAACTAAAGTCATGAAGAAGTTGTAAATTTTACTGCTCCGTAAAATCGAATACATTATTCCGAGAATCCCGACATCTCATTACCATCTCATCTAAGCATGAGCCCACACACACACACACACACACACACACACACACACACACACACACACACACACACACACACACACACACACACATATAAACCCTGATCTAAAGAGGATATTGTGGATAAAATATCAAACATGGTAGCACAGTATTAAAAACAGTGGCAAAGTAGATGGATTATGATTTATTTTTACAGGAAAGAAACAAAGACAAAGAAAAAAATCCAGTGATACTAATATAGCGCAATGGAAGATATAAAGTATTTATCCTTGTCATTATGTTGATGGTTCTATGTCCCCCCCGTCTCTCACACCTACAGAACCACTGCAGATTGTCTTCCACACAAACACCATCTCTGTCTGTGTCTCATCCTGCTGCTGCTGCTGTGCCTCATGCACTCGAGGGTTTCACACTACACACACTGGTCTCTTGAGTTCTGCTTGAATTTCTTAATAAAACACATTTGTTTCATTGAAAATACTCATGTTGCATGAATTTAAAAGTGTTCCAGCACATCAAAATTAAATATTTCATCATGTTGATGATCATTTATCTTTCTGATCATGTTGCAGCTACTGTATTTGAGACTTACTCCTCTAAAATCTTAATAGTCTTCTCAATTATCTTCACAACCAATCTTGCTAAAAAAAAAAGACAAAAACTAACGACAGCATGTGAGAGTAAAACCTGTTGCTTTCCTCTCCCTGCTCCTGAAACCTCAGCGGTGTTCATTCCTCACAGAGGATGAGGGCCTGTAAACACAGAGTGGCCACTCTCTTAGCCATGAAAGTGGAGAGGCGGTGTCCAGTGTAAACTGACGGAGACATCTTTGAAAGCTAATAAAGATAAGGGCTGACAGAGAAACTGCTCTTTTTTTTTTTTTACAGTGTGAACCTGGGGCCTTTCACTTCTCCTGTTTAACTGAGAAGTGTGAGCTGGAACCAAGTTTCTGTTCCTGTCGCTGTGGACATGAAGGGCACACACTCCATCACGTGATACCTGTCAACACCAGCAACAAGTAAATATAGAAAATCAGTCCTGATATCACTATGTGCATATACAGTGCCTGCTGTTTGTACTGTAAGAAACCTTTGCTTCAAATGAATCTGCTTGTAAAACATCCCAACGCACTAGAAGAAGAAGCCCATGCAGCGCCTGTGCAGGAGTGACAAACATTAATGCTCCTATGCAGATGTGGAAAGTCTGGAAAAACACAGCGGATGAGTTTCCACACAACGATCCCTGGTGCACATTTGACTACAAATTTCATGCAAAGATCCATTTTCAATATTGGTGGTGAAGGTCACCATCAGCTTGCAACAAATTCTGCACTGACCATATTATTTCAGTTGAGCAGAAAGCAGGGCAAATGCAAACAAGTCCAAAAAGCTCGAGAAAAGAATATACCTATGAGTGTTGTCTGATGAGGTTTGTTCTGAGAGAGATATGGGGGAGAAATGTCAATCTGCCGCCATTTTGTGCATGCAGCTCTGATGCAGGGAGGCCTGAGCATCAAAGACCGAAGGCTTAAAAGCATTTAAACAAATACATCTTCCAGTTTGACAGTATTTCATTCCACCTCATTTACAATTCACCTGTTGTAAAATCCCTGGGAGATGATCGTCTGTATGGGACACATTAAAAGTGAGGCCTGAAACTGAATCCACCAACATTAGTGACTCATGGTCACAGAAACTCACGTACTGACTTCAATTCCTATCAGAGGTGACTTTCCAATCCTGCTCCATAAAAAAAAAAAAAATGAAACCCAGTGACTTGTCCAGCGCTGCTTTGAGATAATTAAGAAAAGAAGATGAAAAATTCCAAATTCACCTAACACAATTTTTTTTTAAATATGGTGTATATAGTATTCTTTTTTTAAGTAAAACATAAATTGAAAATCTGATTTTAAAATATTTACACTCTTATTTTGATAATGAATAACAGTAACGCAATAAAATGAGAAACCAATACCTCTTGTTTTAAAATATTTCATAATAATAATAAAAAGAAGAAGAAAGGAATTTGTTGTCTAAATAATACAGTGTTATTGTCATCATAAAATCACAAGAAATGCGGCTGTACATCTGTAAATTAGAGCAATATTTGGCATGGTAAGATTATTATGTTAGGGGTTTATTTCATTCATCGACCAAACAAAACAATTTAAATGCAAACAAAAAATCTCAAATCTTGACTGAAAGGAGCATCAAGGAGAAGAATCGATACAATCTGCCCCTGTTTCACAAGACATTAATGAACAAAGTAAATTCAAAGTAAGTAAGTTCAATAAATGTTATAATCAGATGTAAAGAAAAAGTAGTTCCAGTTTAGTTATCTGCCTCCCTGCTTCTGTCCATCACTGTCACTGAACCCTTCCACAGCACAGAGACAGGAGCAGTGTCACCGCCTGACACATGTGTAACCAGCCAGTAACCAGCCTGTAACCAGCCTGTAACACAGCAGCCTGTAACACAGCAGCCTGTAACCAGCCAGCAACACAACCTGTAACACTGTCTGTAACCAGCCTGTAACCCAGCAGCCTGTAACACAGTCTGTAACCAGCCTGTAAGCCAGCAGCCTGTAACATTGTCTGTATCCAGCCTGTTACACTGCCTGTAACCCAGCAGCCTGTAACCCAGCAGCCTGTAACCCAGCAGCCTGTAACCCAGCAGCCTGTAACCCAGCAGCCTGCCTGCAGCGCTGTTTACTAACAGGCAGATCATCAGCAGATAATCGATGAGCGCAGCAGCTAATCAGCGGCTCGTCTCTACTGTACCTCCCGCACTCAGTCATCTGCTTAAATCCATCCCCCGCACAGCGGCTCAGTGTTCAGCGGCTCAGCAGCGGCTCAGCAGCGGGACGCTTCGCACGTGCTCCTCCCGGGGCGTCTGTCCTCGGAGGCTCCGCAGGCTGCGGCCGCGGCTGTCCGCTGGAAGTGTCCCTGCGTCGGGCGGTGAGACGCTGCCTTAGTGCCTTTCAGCCTCTCCAGCACCGAGCTGCGCAATGCGCCTGTGCACAGCTCCCTCAATCTGACTGGGGGACTCAGTGGGGTGTTCTCTTGGATTCACACACACACACACACACACACACACACACACACACACACACACACACACACACACACACACACACACACACACACACACACACGTACACACACACACACACACACACACACACACACACACTGGTACACGGTGGAACAGGCTCCACTCAGGTTGTTCAGCCCCTTGATGTGGGTGGGCAGCGGGGGGAGGCTGATGATGTGTCCCCCCTGGTTCTCTCCCCGCCGCGGCCCTGACGCTGCTGCGGCCCTGAGGAGCCTCTCCAGCGGCTTCGGTCCCGACAGAGCTCATCCCCATCCACCAGTGACTCCAAGAGCCAGATCCCAGGTTGAGGTCACCAGGCTGCACTGTAAGTCAGGAGAGCCTGTTCCCCACCGGGTGACCACACACTGCTGTTTAAAGCGGTATGCACGTGGTCAAATCCACGCTTCACATGTGACGGAATTGATTTCACCTTTATAAAGAACCACGGTTACTTCAGGGAAGAAAATGACTCCAGCGCTCATCAGCGAGGCTCTAGAATAAAATAGTCCCCCCAAAAAAAGGCCTCCACATTTTACACATCAGCAAGTACCCCCATCAGAATCTGATTTCAAATACTGAAACAATCTGCTCCCGCTGAATAATCCCTCAACTTTTTGAATCGACATGTAGAATAACCTGCCAACGACCAAAACAATTGTTTCAAAAAGTCTCTCTCAGTATAGCTACTTAAATAAAAATGATAATCTGTCCACCATAAAATGTATAACATGTTGTATATGCTGCTTTAGACTAAAGCGCAGTTATTTTCCTGTGTTTACAGTGAAGTCTTCTCATCCGTGTGTTGCCCTTTATTAACATGGAATTAACATGAAGCGCTCTGAAGCTGGACACACAACCCTAACCCTAACCCTCTTCATTATTGGTTTGGTTTGACTTCGATCCTCAACAAGGAAACTTGTAGTCCCACAAAACGCAATAACCTCTACGGATAATAAATACATGAATAAAAAAAAATAAATGGAGTTATAAAATGACTACAACAATTTGTCGCCCCCGTTAAACCTCTCCGCTAAATAAAATCGTAGTAAAAGCTCATGTGGTTCTGCAACGGCCTGAATGTGAAACCACCTGAAAATAATATCGAGGGAAATCTTTACAGCAGCAGTTATGCTGTGGCACGATGCGTGTGTGCGTGTGTGTGTGCGTGTGCATAGTAATAACACAGCGTCAGGCCTCAGACGTGAGTGACGCACAGTCCGCAGGTGAAATATGCGCCTGTGGTTTTTGCAGCAAATGAAGCGCGTTTATAAATCAGGTGCCAGTGTGACTTATATGTCTGCTGGTGACATGAACTGTGTGCGCGCGCGCGCGTGTGTGTGTGTGGCGCTCAACTCCAACTGTTGAAAACTGGTGTAAAAAGATTGAGCTGATGCTTCATTCTCTATAATTTAAATTAAAGCACATACACACACACACGCGCGCGCGCGCATTCTCCCCCTGCCTCTCACACACCATCCTTTTCTTAATTTACCATCAAAGTCCACTAATCCCACGTTTTTATTTCTTGAATTAATATTCATAATGTAAAATCAAATTTGTCAGTTAACTGAACTATTAGCCAATAGTTCATCACACCCGAGGTGAGTGCAGTGATGTCACTAAACACTATAATGTGGCTGTATCTTTATTTAAATCCAACCTGGACCATGAGACCAAACAACCAAACACAATGATACATCAACTTGAACCCATCCAGAGTCTGTAGCCTAAAGTCTATCACATTAAGCTTCAGGCAGAATTTGGGGCCTTGGATAAATCATCTATAACACACAATGTTATACACAATATATTATAAGTGTTTTTAGTAGATGCACATACAGGTTATTGTATGTTACACAACATGTTTACTGCGGCTGACTTAAGGCGGGAAAGCTGCACAGATGTGACCCTAACCAAACAACTTTTTCATGCTCAAATTGAATCTTTTTCATTTCGACAGATTTTGCCTTGCAGCACTGTACCAGTCTCCATAGAAAAATCACAGTATTTCATCACAGGTTCAAAATAATCAAACAACAAAAGAAAACTTCAGAAAGGAGTGAGCTGCTTTGAAAGAGCGACTCTGTCCGTTCTTACCTCAGCTCTGCTCTCAGCGTGTCCTGACCTCTGTGCTCCTTCACTCTCCTCTCCACTGGGGGAATGTCAGTCCGCACTGGGTCCAGCCCATGCAGCACCTCTCCTCATATTTGCTGCAATCAAAAAGTTAGATTTTTTTTTTTTTTTTTTATAGCAGCAGAATTGAGCACAGGTTCTGGAAGGGAATTGAACCTCCACACACTCCCACCATCACATGGTCTGAGCAGTAGGAGGTTTTAGCTGCAGGCATTCTGACACCAGTTTTGCACAGGGAAATATGACCTCCGTTGGGTGATCACTCGAGACACACGCCACTTTTCACTCCAGGTCTCTGAATACTTTAAAAATCACTTATTTTATGCCCTTACTGTATTTTAATAATAATAATGTGTTAATGAAATTAAAGACAAAAAAAAAACAGGATTTGTTGCTGTATCCGTCGCTGAATCTCCAACAGCAATTATATCTTCAATATAATATTCTGCATTTATGTATTTTATAATTGTAAATTACAAAAAAACGTCCTTGTGTTCCACAGTGTCAAGAGCACAGTGTTTAAAGACACTGTTATAGTTTCCTGTTTGAATCACATGAATTAGACCTAATATTGCACAACGTCACTGTCCAGTAAAAAACACGTTTCTCCAAAAGTAGTGATGTTGAATTTTTCAAGTAAAAGCTCCTTAATCCTTCTCTGTGTTGATGTTTTACAATCTGAGAAAACTATCTTAATTCTTAATATAAATACATTATATTAGAAAACAATGGAATGTCTGAAACATGCATACTTACCACAAAACAGGCAGGACTACTTTTTTTAGCTTATGAAAATGTGTCATTTTAAATGTAATTATTATTTGACATGATGTATAAAATGGAAATTTTATTTGAGCAATTTTTTTAGATATGTAAAATTTGTGATGTATAATGGTATAGGAAGTATTTAAATGTAATTGTAGCTATGAATATTAAATGTGGTTATGGCACACACACACACACACACACACACACACACACACACACACACACACACACCTCTGTGTCTTTGCAGACTGTGCTGTTGTTATTATATCAGCCAGAGTTGAAAACCAGGTCATTTTCCTGCTTCAGGACACGGGGATCAGATTATTTTCTGTGAATCTGCATCTTGTATTGATGAAAAAACGTGTCCTACACGTCTGAATGAAGGATTCACACACAAACTGCTTTGTTGCTCATACAATTTGTTGCAAATTGAATGATTTTGTCTGGTTAGAAATGTTTTCCCTTCCATTTTCACCTCCTTGTGTAACATCAGTGCTTTAGGCTGCATGTCTCAGACACCTCTGCCACTGTCAGGCTGAGGCAGCGGTTCATATTCAAAGTGGTGTTGTGGATAAACTGCTTTGGTTTCACTCATTTGAGGCGTAGCTGCTGTTGGTGTCGCGGTTGAAGGAGTGAGGGGGTGTCAAATTTACAGTGGTGGGAGTCGGGCCTTTTCTCTCCCAAGCAAAACATTTCTTTGTGTAATTGGCAGGAGGTGGGGAAGTGGGCCCTGTCTAACGCACGCCGCCACATTTCTGTCGCCGTCAGTCCGAGGGCTCTTCGTTTTTTCGTCTACAGTCGAAATGGCGGAGGCTGAGGCTCCTTTCTTATTAGCTGGATACAGTGTCAGCTCCCTCCCCCTCCCTCATTCTCCACATGGCTTCATATCTAAACGCTGATTGGTCATTTTCACTCGTCCTGGCCAATGCTGAGCCTCAAGTGGCCACAGTACGTCACACACAAGGTGGAGATTCCCGCTCCCCTCCTCAGGCCTCCACTGTATTGTTGTTCATGGCTGACCTCCAGTACATTCTTCAGCACATATCATGATGGAGTTGTCCTCTCCACATCTCACCTATTTGTAGCACCATGAAAACTCAAAACCTTTATACCTACACTCATCAATATTTATAGATAAACACTGGCTCACATGTGTGTAATGTGAAAGGTGTTGCATGAACCCACTGGAAGTTATCGCACAACTCTGCACTTCCCTTCAGCTCCTCTGAGCGTTTAGCATCTTTTAGCTGAACGCTCGTAGCAAGTTGCAACAAGGATCTGCCCAGCACCAAACAACAGACAGCAGAGGTGAGTCACAAGATGATGTGGAGAATTTGCAGAGTCAGGCATTTTTCTCAGCGGTGGGTGAAGACTGAAATGAATTTACAGGCAGTTCTGTTGCAAAAATAAAAACAAATCTGAGAATTCTGGCCTCTTTGTTGGCTCAGACTGTTTTAATGCATGACACGTGTTCACCATAACAGCAGAATTAGCTCAGTAACTATCACAGGCTTATCATTTCTTCCTGGAAATCATCCTTTGTATTAGCTGAAGTGAAAAATCTTGTTGGCAGAGGTGGAGCAAACTAACAAGGCTAACATTAGCAGCATGAGTTGGTTAAAAAAAAGGTGCCTCCAGCTGAATTTGAATATTCCCAACTCAGTTGTTTTGAAATGAAAATCTTCAATATGATGAATATATATGGCGACATCTGTGCCAGTGGATGATCCAATAAAAGAAACAGCATCCTTATTGTGTTACAGAGCGGTTTAGCCCTGGTATCAAACTGAAGTGTGATAAGGAAATATGTAGGAGACAGTCTTACATCAACTGGCTGAGTTTGCTCATTAGTCAAGGAGACTGATCTGTTGACATGTTATCTGCGACCTCAGTGGTAACGATGATTTTATCCATATCATTTGTGGGACTTCTCTTCTGTTTCTCAGTTAAAGACACTGCAATCTAGATAAAAGGTCCTGAAAGGAAAAAGTAAAAACCTTTTGACGAACATATTCTTTGGTCCTGAAATCAAAATTGATCAGTTGATCGTGGTGGGAGCTGAGTGTGGATAATGATTACAACTAGATATTGATTGACTGATTGATTGAAAAGTCCTAAAAGTTTTGAGGACCTTAGATTCAAAGAATATAGATGTTTGAATTGAATTACACTTGATGTGTGTAAAAGTTAAAAAAAGGTCCAGATCCAGAAATGTCTCAGCCTGAAGGGGGTGACTCAGTTCAACTGGAAAAGACCTAAACGTCCAGGAAACAACTCCCCCCTTGAAGGGACCGTTGTTGCGAGAGCCCAAGCTTCATGTGATGAGTTGTCGTGTTTGTTGGAGTATGTCACAGAATATGTCTTCATTATATGGAGGGATTTGACTGTGTGGTCACATTAGTGCAAGCCCTTAATCTTCTGTGGCCAATTAAAGGAAGACCAGGGGTGTGGGTTTCCAATTCAGTCACAGACAGTGGTTTGACACATTTAGAAGTTGGCTGGATGTTTCCTCTCTCAGTGTGGGGGAATTCTCGAAATGTAAAAATCTAAACCTCAGGTCAGAGACATGAAAATTATAGTTCACTTGCAAGAAACAATCCTGTTAGATTAAATGTTGCTCTCAAATACTTGACTTTGGCTTCTACTACTTTTAAAGAGTAGTAGGAGCCATTTATTCTCAGTGTTGGCACAAATCAGCTCTGTTTACACATATAACGTTAATGCGAGTGAATCTCCTCCTCAGAGCTGTTAAACTACAGCTCAGAGCAAACAATGGGGGCAGGAGTCACCGAGCTCCGTCACACATGGAGAAGAAGCTCACACTTAATCAGTGTCCTCCCTCTTTCTATCAACAGCCCCACACACATCACATTCAATGGTTGGGTAATTGGTCTGAATGGGAAGTGTAGCTGTTGTAGTGGGCATTGTTGTTACATTGTTCATCCCAAAAGAAAGTTCAGAGAGGTTCAACCCAAAAGTTCCCAAACTTTCTGACTTGCCAGACCTGGTGGAAAAACATCCACTGAATTTTTGTCCGTTTTTAGTAGGTTTTTTTTTGTTTCCACATGAACGACATCTGCTCTCAAAATGCCACTTAGTGACACATTCATCACAATGTAACCGTCTAAACGACTGGAACGTATTGTCATTGATTCAGAGGCACACAATATCTTTAATTATGAGTGTACAAAGTTGTAAACATTTATTATTTATTCTAACATTAAATATTCTTGCAGTGTGGACAATTCCTTGAATCCACCGACAACAAACTTCATCCAGGGACAAAAGATTTGACTTTAACATCACTTCCTGTTCACATTAAGTGAAGGGGATGAAGCTTTTGTCTTGAATATACAATGTTAGTGGAGGCCCTGCTCACACTGATCCAGTATATCTGTCAGCAAATGTGTGCTGGGTTGTCTCCACGCCCCTGGGACCCAAATCAGAATACACTGTTTAGGAAACTGATGGATTGAATGTCATTGAATTCAATGAATGAATTTATTATAACATTACCTTTCTCTTAGATAGGAAAATGTATACCTTTTTATTAAACCCACATTTTTCCAACATATGTCCCCCCCCCCCCCCCCCTCACATATAATGATGAATAAGTGGAAAGACAACACTGAGCAATGAGTTTACAGCGTGCTGCGACAATAGCCCCCATTTTTGGGACCACACGCTGTGACTGGTTTCAAAATTTATGACCTGCGAAAACTCATGTGGCATAGTAATTGTAATGTACTGCATGCTGCACAGTATGTAATGAGATAATTGTCAGCACCCTCATGTTTGCTCACTGTTGTGAGTGTTGACATTCATATATTATGACGATGGTATGGGTTACGCTACATCTCCCCGTGAGGCTGATCATCATTTACAGCACCCTGTCCCTTTAAAGGTTACATTTCAGTTTTGTTGTGGTTGTATTTTTAATAAAGATAATGGGATTTATTTTAATGCCTGGATGAATGGAGATAAATCAAGCTAAAGCAGTATAATCTGGTTTTATTTTTTATGAAACTCTACTGAACTTGTCTAAAAGCAGACTATCAGAGTTACAGCTTCTATAAACCTGCTCCTGTTTATCTGGCCTCTTTCTCTCTGCTCCACCTCATAATCTCTGGCAGTCTTGCTAGTTCCTCAGTGCTTCTATTTAAACAGTGTCATGCCCTTTGTTTTTCAGAGGTAAGTCCCTGGCCTCTTTGAAGTGGGCGCCATGTTTGCACTGTGACCATTTAATTTGGAGCGCAGCTTGATGATATTAGTGTCAGGGTCGATTGCTGATTTCAGTTGGACTTTAGAAGCTGCTTGGCTTGTGGTACGTAGGCATCATGTGCCGCTAGGTTCAAGATCTGGTCAAACCCATAGTCTTACTTACACTCACATACACACTCCAGCTCCCTAGTTTCTCTGATCCCTGAACATGTGACAGGGCAGACATGGGACCTGGTCATTCTGCCGACTTCACGAACATGAACCCAGAACAGTGGAAGTTGTTGCTCAGACCTCCCATGTTGGAACCTCCGAAATCCGTTGTCGTCCTCTTCCTATACCCAATTCACCAGTATGCTCAGTCTGTGTTTTAGTTATGTCTCAGTGAAGAAATGACTTTTCCATGTGCACAGAACGTGGAAATCATGCATTTGGACTTTCCCTGCTGCCTTTTATGTGGTTTTCTAATAGCAGATGTAGATCAAAGATGGCTGGCTCGTATTGGACTCTCACACAAAGACCTGGGTCAGGAGGACATGGAACCAGTTGAAAGTGAATTGAATCTATAATCCTGACACATGTAAGTCTTCATCACTTCTGATCATCCGGTGTTGATAAGCATGTCACTAATGTCAGACTCTGGTAATCTTAAACTCATGCAACGAGTATATTGTTTTTATACAAGTTTCACGTGTTGGACTTTCTTGTTTCTTTTCTGAGATGCAGTGGTGTTCCTAAAACTCCCCCTGTCGTTGAACCTTTGTCACTGTTATGTTTCTGAGCTAAATGTGAAACAGCAGTGTATTTTAACCAGTGACAAAGTCATAAAAATACAGACACGTGTGACAAGCCTGTCTGAAGTCTCTTTCATTGTATGGTCAATGAAGTTAAGTGACACTCAGAGATTTTATAGGAACTATTTTCTGTCCCCATCCTCTCTGGCGATCTTGGCCAACTTTACTCTGTGGCTGGAGGTAAAAGCTGGGCAGCCGTTTGTCTTGTTGCGCTTCACTATATCTCTGTTTTTATTGGGTGTGAGTGACTTGTCAGCAGTCGTCTGAAATGCTTTTTCAAAAGACTTCTCTCTCGTGTTAAGTCTTTGTTCTCATGGAAGAGACTGCAGCTCGCATCAGGGTAAGGGCGCAAGCTTAGGAACTTGATTTACATCCTGTGGGAATGTTAGGGAGTGTTTGAAGGTGGGACACGTGTTTTTTTTCTACTCTGTGTACTCTGTCCTTGTGTATGGTGGGAAATAAAAATGTTATCTAACAGGTATGGTTACAATGTCAGACAGAAGAGTAACGGAATGAGGTACAGAAGTGGAAGAAGAAGTAGACCTTAACTGGGAAAGACCACATGAGACTGAATTATTCATGTGATGAATGTTTCATTCCTGCTTTAATTTTAAAGCTTGAAGTGAATTCAGATGCCTAAAAAAATCCAGTTACAGCCACTAGTATTATTTCTGACACACATAGCCACTATCTGGCTCTCCATCACACTGCTGATTTGTTCCCAGTTGAAATGACGAGGGCTTTATAAATATAATTGTGTCTTTATTATTATTTATTTATTACAAAACCCCAATGCCCATTTTTAACCGCCTGGGGACTGAGGAGATCACGGAAGTTCACTGAACTCAGTGCCATGTTCATGAAACCTGTTTGAGACTTTCCCTTTGTAGCAGGGAGCATTATGAGGCTGAAGGTAGCAACCCTAACCCTAACCCTAACCCTAACCCTAACCCCAACCCCAACCCTAACCCTAACCCTAACCCTCTGCAGGAGTGGATGCAGGGCTCTGCTGCCACATGATCGGCTGATTAGATAATTGCATACATACGCAGGTGTACAGGTGCTCAAATTAAATTGCTTAATATATCTCTGTCCATTTCACACACACACACACACACACACACACACACACACACACACACACACACACACACACACACACACACACACATAGGAGGTTAATCACAACTACAAGCAGCACAACAAACCACTTCTGCATCACTATATAAACCAACCAAATTTTAGCTTTGTCCACTGCGACCACTGCACAAATCACCCTCAAGATTTAAAGTCATCTTACATTTTGTATGGAATGGCAAAAAAAATGGAAAGAATTTTTAGAGATGGAGTAAGTGCAACCTCATGTTTTATGTTTTAACACTGAGCAGCAAACACACAAACAATGATGTTTAAGTTGAAGGAAGTTTGTTGCCCAGAGAATGAGTGATCCTGCACTTTGTCTCTTCTAGCCTTAGCTAAAATTACATGGTTCATATTGTATCCTAGTTGAATGAGCTGTGCAGTCGCAACAGGGTCTATCAGAAGCAGCAGCGACCTCGCTGAGGGCAGAAATAAACACACGGGAATCACAGCAGAAAGATCACCTGTCAGGATTTTAGCAGTTTGTGTGTTTAACCAGCGTCCACCTGTTCCCCATGGTACAGGGCTGGTGTGTTTTATATGGGTGGTGCATTAAATCAACAGGTTTTCTGCTGCTGCTGATTTGACATTTTTCTAATCACAACTTCATCATGTGACGTTCATTTTACTGTGTCACAATTTCCATAATAAAATGTAGCAGAGTGAACAAATATTTACTCACAGCCCTTTGAAACAATTTGTGATTTGTGAATATGGGCAGCTGATTGATGTTATATAACATAGTATATATATATAGTAGTAATAGTGACTCTTTGAGCTTCAAACCTGCAATAATAGCTTTTCTTGGGCATCTTGATATGTCTTAACCTTAAAAATATATCACACTTGCACAGTTAAATATCCAATTGTTTATATGGAATTTTGTTTTTGTCCAAATGATGACCACAAGTCCACTATGTCCTCTCCTTCAGCTCTGCTTTGGTCTCCACCTGAGCGAAACATTTGGTTGTTTAGAACGTTAATGCTCCTCTGTGTTCACTGATAGTCCTCTCACTCAATCTCTCATACAAATATCTACAGAAGCTGCTTTGAATAAACAGATGCACCCATTATGTGAATAGGTTAGTTTCACCATTTCAAGATCAGGAAATCTGATAATCTCCTAAAACTCGATTTGGTGCCTCTGCACGCAGCTTGGCTGAAACGGACATTTCAACTAGCAGAATCTCCCCATCACTACAAATGTGATCTGAATTCAAACTTTAAACACAACTTGAACAATTTTTGAAGAACAATAATAACAACTATATTTCTCTGTTCCCTTTCCCCTCTGAATTGGTGCAGCATCACTCTGTCTTTTATTTGCTGGGCATAATGAAACCTAGAACAAGGTTAACACTTGAGGTTTCACTGAAGTCACTGTTGTGTCATGGTCTACATGTTCCTGTAGAAGCTTTAGACACATGTTCAAATAGCCTCAGCCCCACATTACTTGTACTGGCACACACTGAAAGCTCTCTGGGTAATTCCCAAATTGCCGTGTTTACAACGAGCTAACCTGTCAGTGGGTAATAAACAACACTTAGAAGTACTGCATACTGTCCTTGTATCTAAATAAGAAGCAGCATCAGTCAAACTCCAGTCCGAGTACAACACATGTCTGTGGCGCTGCTCGGAGTTTATCTAAGCAGGCGTGGGTGTATTTTACATGCGCCTGAGCTTTGACAAGTGTTGGGGGGATTGTGTGTTTTCAGAAGAGCTGGCGGGTTTAGTCTCAGCGCCTCGACTTGGCCCAGGCATTTGTTCATGGTGACAGAGACTGTTAGTATTTGCTAATCTCTTGTATTCATCTCAGTGTCAGCCCAGTGTGTGGAGGCCAGGCCTCTTAGTGCCATCAGAGCAAATGATTTCTCCGAGGTCAGACGCACAGATCCCGCATAGTTCCTCTTTCTGTCCTCTTTAAACACATCCTCGAGGACGCTGCCATGATCAAAAGCCCACTTCTGCAAAGGCCTGGATGTGCAACAGGCTCCCACCGTGTTTGTGTCTCGTGCTGGGTGAGTGGTGGGTGCAGGCTCTTGTTGCTGTTTGATCTAGGACAGTAAAGGACGTTTCCAGGCTTGCCTCCATTGTTTCCTTTTGCAGTAATGAGTGACAAGATGGAGGTTGCCCAGCGTGGCCTTCTCCAGCCACTTCATTAGCTGCCCCGCCGTGTTTGGTTTTTCTTTGATTTATGGTGCAACATCTTTCAGTTTGTAATTTGTCTCTGGAGCAGCAGGTCATGGGAGGATGTACCATGACACATAGTCTTTACATAGAGCCCTTACATGATATATTTAGTCCAAATCATGCTGTGGAACAACCAAGAGAGCGTGCAAATAGGCACTTACACAGCAGTGTTCAAATCTCTGGCTCATCTAGCATGTCACCCGAAGAAACAAAAATAGTTTCAGTTAAATGTTTTTTCTCCAACAGGGTTATACAATTCTAAACTAACATTTGGTTAAAAAACTGTTCACCTACTTAAGGTCTCCAGCGTGTCTGCTTTACTCTACTTGGCATCGGTTCGGATTATTCTCGAGCTCTTTAAGAAAAGCATATTTCCCGTCCACCTTTTCAACCCTTCATCAGGAGATTTATTGGGGTTGGGGTCTGAATGGAAAGCCACAGTGCTCACCACTTGTTGCTCTTACTTGGAACCGGACAGATCTTTGGTGCACAGTATGATTAGATCAAATGAATCCTCTCCCACACAACTCTAAATCTAAGAGACGACTCTCTCTGCTGAACAGGCTGGAATTGCTCCATGGCCAGTGTGGAGTTCATTCAGTGATATCACCAGCCTCTCATTAGACAACACATCCCAATACCACCGTGTTTCACTGTAGGTCTTATGCACTATTGCTTTATGTCGCCCTCAGACTGCACAAAGTCCTGTTTGCAGCTACACACAATCTGGAACAGTGGTGGCACATGTTCAGACTTTTTACTGTTAATGGAGACACTTGCTTCACTTGCTAAATTATAGTTTGCCTGACTGGATCAAAACTCCCTTAAATCAATTAAAAATACCCTCTGGTCCATTTCTTTTTCTTTGTACCCCTGCGGTCTGATCTTACTTTTTCAAACTTATCTTTCATGCTCCAACATTAAGAATTATATCAAACAAGGAGAAAATATCTTCAGCCAGTCAACATCCATTATACTCACTGTACTTAACAGGGGTAACACTAAGGTAAATGTAACAACTGGCATTAGCTGCAAAGACAAATAAAATGTGACTTATGTTTGAGGAGAAAACATTTTACTTCAATAAGAGGATTACAATTTCATTCGTATTAACTCTGATTAAGGTTACTGTCGTAGTATGAATAAAACCATAAAAACCAAGAATTTGTGTTTTCTTGGGCACAAACACACAAAAACACACACACACACACACTGTGATATAGACAGTCAAAAATATGTATATATTCATACAATATATTATAATTTCCTACATCATATTACTCCTGATTCATCAAGTCATTTTTTTCGTTTTTCTCTCTCTTTTGTGAGATAGTTTTGTATATTTTCCTATATTTCTCATCCAAATTATTGCACACTGACTGATGCAGATGTTTACTCCTTATAATTCAATATTTGGATCAGTGCCACTGGGTAGTGAGTAGAAAGATTAATTCAGTTTTCAATATTTAGGCTTTACTACACCATAAACACTCCTATATGTCTTCAATGACTGTAAATGAAATGGGCTGTGGATTGTTCTGCTTCAATCCATATTATAGTCATTGCAAAGCATTTGACAGAAAATGCAATTGATGATACTTGTAAAGTGAGTCAGTGTGCCACCTAGTGGTTGTTTCTCTTGCACATTGCGTCAGGTCAGCTGTTAGGATCTGCTGTGGAGGGGAGTAGTGAGATGAGTGGAGAAACTGGCACACAGAGAAAGAGGGATTTGATTAGTATGAAAACAGTGTGATTCATACACTATGACCTTCACAGTCACCGGCCCAGGAATCTACATGTGTGGGAAGCAGCACTCGCCAACACTGTCATCATAACAACAAATGAATGAATATGTTTTGGGACTTGTAGAATTAATGCAGAGGTGCAAAGAAGCTGTTCCATAAGGCCCAACACCTTATATGTTGCCTTTCCTTAAACTGACTGCAGGTATATGTATATGTCATCATTTGAGAAATACACACAAATAATCAAAAAGCATTTCAATAAAAAAAGATTTACAAAAAAGGATATATATATATATATATATATATATATATAGTATATAGAGTGTGTTTTAACTAGAGCAGGACATTACATTTCACAGTGCATGCTGGGAAAGGATCCATTCACCGTTGACCCTGAATTAATCAGGTGCTTTTGTCCTGTGCTATGCATAATATAATGGCTTTTTGTGAAGGACAATGGCAGCTATAACATAATATTATATTATGTACCAAAGACTTTTTGTTCATCTAAGGAATTATTTTACAACAAACACAATAATGTCTACGGTCTGATCCACTTTCAGTCTACAGGTAGCAGTGGTTTCCTATTCAAACCTTAGTGGACACATCCTGTATCTGGAAGAGTTCAAGTGTTGGAAAGATGATGAACGATAAGAGAGTGTGACGCAGAGGGAAATGAAATCATTGCAGCATTAATACCAGAGTGGAGTCTCCCCAAAAGAGAAGCTGTGAACTTTCCTTCTCCTTACTCAGTGTCCAGGAGGGGGCGATGGGCCTACATGCAGCTCCCAAAACTATCCATGAAGTCTCACACACACACACACACGCACACACACACACACACACACACACACACACACACACACACACACACACACACACACACACACACACTGAGCTCAGCCTTAATTGCTGCATGTGTTGTTTTTTCCCGCTTTGAATGCACGGCCGTGACAATGAGACACATTTACACAACAACAGAGAGAAAATCTCTGTACACAAACAGTTAAACTTGTTAAACTTCATTCATCTGATATGAATATTGCATGGTGTACACTACTATCTATCTCTATTCTTACATATCTACATGCATGTTGAACTCACAACTCCAGTGGTGACTGTTACAGGTGCATTTGTGTTTATTAAGTGTTTTTCATGGATCTTTCAGTATATCTAACTTTATTGATAACATAAATATTTTCGAACCATTTTGGTTTGAAAAGGATAAATGTGTGCATGTGTCTGTTTGTGTGTGAGGTGCTGGCTTGTGGAAGTGTTGCAGTGAAGTTCGACCCCTGTGTTTTCTTCCTCCTCCCCGTGAGGGAGAACAGGGGCTTGTGATTGGACCCCTCCTGCTCCTCCTGTGATCCAGCGTGATGCCGCACCTGAGCCGAGCACCCAATAGGCTGCCTGCACTGTCAGTAGCACGACAATCCTCACAGTGTAGACACCATGCAGGTTCCTGGGCTGTTTCCCAGCACTGTCAGACTGACACACTGCACTGGCCTCCCATTCACAAACACAATGCACCTCACTTGTTGCAGCTTTGTACAGCAGTTTGCAGAATTGTTCTCGCTGGTATTTTAGGAGTTTATTTATTTATTTTAAAATGGGGAAGTTTCTCTAAACTGCTGGTGTTAAATGTTGACCTCTAACAGATACAATTCTGAAATACATCAGGTTTAACCTTCAAATGCTGAACTCAGTTTGTGAAGGTCATCAGCAGAGCAGGTCAGTGCCCGAGCCTGTTTTTTATGTATGTAATATATTCAACCTTCAGACATGTTACTAAAAATTAAAAAAATTATAAATCTGCAGAACATGAACATTATACCTCAAAGTTATGCTGAGATGAAAAAAAATATTTTGTTGTTCTCTAACCCTCAATTTCACACCATATTTATATTTATAAACATCTATTATTATAAGCTACAATACAAGCTCTATCTCCCAGTTTATGTCTATTAAATGTATAATTTTTGAAATAAAAAGAGAGCATGTTGATAAATCATATGAGGTTATAAAAGTGAGCCTTTCCTCCGGGATACATCCTAATGTGAATCCATACAGCCAGAGAGGAGGCAGACAGAGCAGCCCTGCGTGGTGACGGTGTTTAGGTTTGACACAGTGAAAACCAGGGAGGCTGCTGTTTGTCTCCTGTGTTGAATGTGCAACAACTCCTGTGAGCCTGCAAACCCTGCGACAACAATAGCGGCCTACACTGATCATTTAACAAAGTTGTGAATAATCTTGGCCTTTTTACCCCACGCCGTCAGCAGCCATTAGTTATGATCCATAGGGCCTCCACGGGAGCCTATTGATCACTCACAGACTGATTGATTTAGACAAATACTTTTTTCTCCCTGAGTGAGAGGTCGAGTCGCCCTCTCTCTGTTAATTGAAGATAACAGAGTGGCAACAATGGCCGCTGTAATAGAATGAGAGTTTTGTGATTATCGCTGCAGAAAGAAAAGAAAATAAAGAAGAAGGGGAGGAGGAGGAGGAGGAGGTCTGGGAGGAGGAGGAGGGGGACTCTAATTAGGAAGCGGGGCGGTGTGGAGGCTGTGGCCGGCAGGCAGGCGACAGGCGCCGGGTCCCGGACAAAAGGCTGTCTGCTGCCCTGAGCTCCCCCCTGCTTAACCCTTTAAACCGAGATACACACAGTCCATCACACACAATGATGCTGCTGCATCGTGCTCTCTCTCTCTCTCTCACACACACACACACACACACACACACACACACACACACACACACACACACACACACACACACACACACACACACAAACACACACATTTTGATACAAAAACATGAGGACGATTGGGGGAAAAAAATACATAAAATATATATTTTTTGACAGAAAATCGACATGTTGTGTTACTTTAATACTATCGTTTATTACACATGTGCACACCATTTACATCATGACACATTTGTCTTATTGAAAAGTGTATTGGCCTCCTCCGACGCAGAATATACAGCAGTAAAGGAGGTAAAAAGGCCAGTTTACAGTGTGTGTCCGGCTGCAGAGGATGTGTGTGTGAGCGCAACAGAGAAAGCTCTTCCTATAAATACTTACATCACTGGGCTCCTTCTAAAAATACCGCCGGGCACACAATACTAAAGGAAACACCGACTGACTGAGGAGCTGCTCGAAATAGAGCTGGACGACACAGACACAGACTGAGCATAAATAAAAATGAACTGCTGCTGATACTGTCACTGCTCCTGTCTCCATACAACTAATAATATCCAGCCTGTCACTGCTCAGATTAAGAAAAAACATGTGTTTTGATACCTGCGGCTTTTATGCAGCCAAAGAAAATCACCCACAAACTCCAACCATCCGATTTAAATGCATTTTAATAACGTGAATTTAATCCAATAATACTTTATTTTCAAATGTGGCCAAACCAACGGCATCTTTCCTGTTAAACATTTGTCCAACAGAGGGCGCTCCTGGCCCACGTGTGTGTGTGTGTGTGTGTGTGTGTGTGTGTGTGTGTGTGTGCGCGTAGAGGACTTTATTAAAAAAGACTTCAAATTTCAACAGCTGCTTTGCAATAATAATAATAATAATAATAGCAATAATAATAATAATAATAATAATAATAATAATAATAATAATAATAATAATAATAAATATGATACGCACATTTTCAGCACAACGATTTTTTATTGAAATTGTGAGACAATCAAAAAAAAAATACCCGGACAACCAGCATAAACAAGATACTTTCATCTTTAAATATATTTATGAATAGATATGAATGACGCGCCCACAGGAGGAATCGCTTTGAACGTCTCCTGGATGGAGTGAAGTAACCTGAGGTGTTTTTGAATCCATGTGGAGCTCTCGCTCTGTTCCTCTGTATTTGTCGGTGGATGCAGACACTAAAACATGGCACACACGTCTCCTAAAAAAACCAGCGATGCTTCATACAGTTCGTCAAACCAACAAGCGCTAAATAGCTTTAATTTACAGTATATGGTCATGTAAAATGAGAGGACAGGAGCAGGCGGAGGGGAAAAAGCAACCAGTTAAATTCGAAATATATACACGCTAATATACAGCCTTGAATAAATTAATACCAATTGCATATTCTTGGATCTTAGCTTTATTTACAGATTTTTGTTTTTTTTATTCTTAATTACATAAATATTTCAGAAACATTTTTTTTTCTGCCATGAAATGAGAAGCGGTTTCTTCCTCTCGCAGACGGAACGTTTCACTTTCCATCCCTTTGAAATAATCAGGCCTGGAAAACAAACACAGTTTTTTGGATGCAGCTTGAGATCGACTCGGTGCTTCAAGTCAACCACAGTCAACACGCACTCTCTGCGGTGCGCGGCTCAGTGGAGCTGCGGGCTCTGCGGCAGGTGACACCGATATGCGGGGCCGATACTGGCCTGCTGGCCTCCACCTCTGATTTACAGGACATGATAAATCTTTGATCCATTGCATTATTTGCTGTAGTGGAAGTGATCAGTGTCTCTCTCTCTCGCAATCTCTGTGACACTTCCTCCAACTTGTATTTTAATAATATCTTAAGATTATTCAGCGTTATACTGTCTTTATTAATAATTTGCACTTTTAATTTATGTAGCTTACTTATAAATTATTGTTAATTTATGTTTTATTCCACCGATATAGAAATGTACTCAGTTTCCTGGGTGGTCAGCCTGCTAACTCTAAACACTGGGATTTAAGGGTCTGATATAGTCCAAATATTTTCTGACATGCTTTTCCACTCTTTCAACAGGTCAGCTCAAGTGGAAACCTTCAATACTTGTGAATTCAAAAAAGGTTAAATTTAAGTATATGGACTAAGTTTCATTCAATCTGCAGCTTTGTTCCAAAAGAATATCAGTAATCAGCCTTCACTGACCCTTGTTGGTCAAACCCTCATCCCACTCTCTGTAATGTGCTGTACAGGACATATGCACGTATAGTCCTCTGGTATTCAAGCCAAGACATTGTCCTAAACAGAGACTCCTCATCACTTGGGGGAGTCAGCAGTCGGGGAGGACTCCCTCTGGCCCTCCAGGCCGCTCACCAGTCTCTGGATACTTTGCAGTTCATTCACTGAGTCCTTCATGGCGGTTTTGGGGGATGCGTCCCTTCCACTTGACCCTCCTGTCTTGTGGTTGCTGTGGTGCTCCGGGGCCGGGCTGGCCTCTCTGCTGCCCGGTTTGGAGGATTCAGAGCCTGGGTTGAGGCTGCTGGGCAGGCCGGTGGTGAGCAGACTGGAGCTCTGAGACAGCGACACCGGGAGCTGGTAAGGGTTGAAGCGGAGCCGGGGCCGGGACGAGGCCAGGAAGGGATTCCTGGAGAGTGGGCTGGAGGTGCTGGTGGTGGGGAGGGCTGAGGCGGACGCTGCTGCTGCAGCCGCTGCCATGTAGGTGTAAGGGTACGGGAAAAGACCCCCGAATGGAGGCATCGGGATGCCCTGGAATACAAAGGGGAAAGATTTGAGTCATAACTGATCACTATTTCCACTTGAGTTGTCAAATACTCAAATTAGAAACATCAATACAATCACAACAACAACCAAACCTCACATTGTTCAGTTCAGATCTTTGTGGAAACAAAAGTCAGATCTGATACAAAAGCAACAAATGTTTGAGCTTAAATTATTTTGACTCTTTTCACAGATGCCTGATAAAATGTGAAAAACCTTTATTTGACGACTGTACCTTTTATTACTTCCTTATCTTTTAGTAAAAATACACGTTCGCAGGCAGCAAAAACACGAAATAGTTGCTTTAATTCTCAAACAAATTTTCAGCAGTAAATTAAACACATCTCTGATTAAAGTATTTCTGATGCTGTACTGTGCACGGTGAGGTTGTTATATACACAGTTCTGTTTTTTAAGAAGTGACACCTAATCCTGTATAAACTCTCCCTCTGAAACGGCAGCCTATCTGTCTTACTGACATGCGCTCGGTGCTACAGGTGTACGGGCAAACTAACTCATTTTCGGACTGGATGACCTTCCTTACCTGTGAGGCGAGCATGTGCTGGGACAGATGGAAGGGGAAGGGGTTTCCTCCCGTGCCCTGGGCGGAGAGGCTGCCATTTTCCAAACCACTAACTCCCGATACAGAGGCCAAAAGATGCCCCATTCCCATAGCAGAAAAGGCTCCAGGGGCCATGGCAAACTGCCCGGGGTGAAACAACAGCGGTGATCCGGCGTTCAGAGGGTTAAAGAACTGCTGACTGTGCAGGCCAGACAGAGCCAGGCTTTGTAAGTGGCCTGGGCTGAAGTGCGAGGGACTCTCAGTCTGGACCATGAGAGGAGAGAACGTGTCCTTACTGGCACTAATGCCTCCTGCGTCTGAGTCCTTTGTCAGTGCATCCGTGGTGTCCTTCCTGTGCCTGCTCTCTGCTTTGTCCTTCTCGAGGTTCCTTATACTGAATATGGAGTCGTCCTTCTTTTCTGCACTAGGCCTGTCCCGCACGCGGTCCTCACACCTGGAGCTGTAGGGGGACACGGGTTCAGGACCTGGGCTGTTGGAGGTGTCGCAGTGCTCATCATGATGCTCCAGCTCCTGCTCGCTGTCAGAGCACGTTTTCTCATCTGCGAGAAGGGCAAGAACAATGTTTAACTGTTATTCACCTCATCACCAACTATTCCAAAAACACACACCAGTGATCTACACACACACACACTTGAGTGTCACCAGTAGCTTGGTGGTCAGCATTTTAAATGTTGATTTAAAACATTATATTTTATGTTATTTGACTAACCGGGTTTGAGGTTTAAGTTTGAGTCTGCAAATATCAGAAAAATCTGAACAATCAAATAAAGCACAGGGCCAATTATAACACTGGCTAGGATTTGTTAATGAAATCAGTTATTAAATTCTTAAACTAAGGGGAATAAAACAGAGGGATCGGACCAAATTCAAATAAACTCAAGTAAGAAATATCAACATCAAATGAATGGTATTAAAATATCTCTAACCCTCATGAGAGTTTTGTATATAGGACATTTAAATTTAAATATGTCCCACTTTAGTCAAAATTCAGGTTTACATACATGGTTGTAGTTACATAATAATGTGTTTAGCTTTCAAACACTGTTAAACTATAAACTATACATATAAATTGGGCTTTTATTGATTATTATATTTCTACATGACACTCGCATTAATTATATTAAATTACAGTCATTTCATATAATTAATACATTTATACAATTTGGATTATTCCATTTAAATGTATATGTGCATTTAAAAGAAGGTTCTAGCCAAAGGTCCAGACGTGCCTTCACCACAAACACCACCAGAACTCTTATCTCACCTCGACTCGGTCTGCTGAACCTCAGTGGGCTGGAACCGTCGCCCAGCGGGGAGTGGACGGTGTCCCTGCCCGCTGGAGGATCACTGGAGGAGGCGTCCGAGTCTGCGCCCTCCCGGTCCGCCTTGCACTGGTCCTCGTACATCCGCAGCGACGGCATGGTCAGCTGTTTCCTGTAATAATAATAATAATAATAATATGTATTAATAATAATAAGAACAATAATAATAATAATAATAATTTTGGGGGGGGGGTTCTTTACATTGTGACACCATGAGCTTGTAAAATAAAAAGATGGTGGACACACACACGCACGCACAGCACACACTGATGTTTGCAGGTGTTCTGTCTGTTACCTTTTCTCTCTCCTTCCGTTCCCCGTGTCTCTAAATCCTTTCGCAAAGGGGTTGTTGTCGATCTTCAGCTGCGTTATCTGTCCACACACAGACACACACACACACTTCATGTTAGAGCCCTGACAAACACGGGGCCACAGTTCGACTCCTTTGTCTTCACCTGGCCCACATGTAGGAAAACAACGTGCTGCAGAATCGTGTTGGACAGGGGCCACGGAGCAGAGCGGGGCTGCATTATTAATAAAAAGCGTAATGATGGGGCGTTATTCTCATTGGCCCCTGGAGAGAAGATCTGCCACGAAATATTTCTTTGTGGGGCCACATGAGCCTCCGTTCCCCCAGAAAAAAACCGAGGCAGAGGGAGCACTACTTGAACAGATGACTATCTTATCAATAATTAATAGTGTGGTTTGGATCACTGCTGCTCCACGATATGTCCTGATGTGGAAGACGCCGGTGCGCCTCCACGCACGGGCACTGAGCCGGCAGGGGCCTCCTGAGACCCTCGGTGGCCCTCGGAAAAGGCGCTCCAGGCCTCAGCCACATCTGCCCGCTGTGGCTGCAGGGTGACCAGGCTTTTAAATGCCTTGTAATCGATTGTGACTCTTGGCCATAAACTTTTACAACAAGACCCCCCCCACACACACACACCCACCCACACACATTAACCCGACCCTCCTGGACACGAGCTCCAATTGACTCCACGGAAGAGGATCAAGAGTGGGCCCATACAAATAAACACATGGCAGATACTGCGTAATAACCTGCATCTTTAAAGGTCAAACATTCTCCTAAACCCAAAGAGGAGGTCACCGGGGGTCACCTACTTTAAAAAAAAAAAAACGATCAAAAAAAAAAGGAGACGTGTGAGTCTGAGTTTGATGCCGTGCACCACAACTACACTGTGCAGCATTTACACGCCCAATTTATTCACTTGTGGCAAAAGGCAGGAGCTCATTTGTTGCCCGTGAGTAGCAGATAGGACACAGGTTGGAATCCTCGGTGAGAAATACACGGTGCACTCACCAACCCGGGAGAAGCAGCAATTAAATAAATCAAGTGGGACATGGGAGTCCTCTGCAGGGAAATTAGGCGACCTACAAAATCAGATTAAGTCGTCGGGGGCTGGCGGTGGGGGAGGGGGACGCATTGCATGTAGGACATTATTTTTGCAGCAAGAGCCACATTGCAGAGGGTGGACGGCGGCGGCTGGGGGGGGGGGGGGGGGGGTTACACACGCACCTTGTCGTTCTGATACGCCGTCACGGCCACGAACTCGGTCTCCGGGAACACGTAGGTCCGGAAGGTGCTGTAGGGGAGCTTCAGGATGTCGTTGGCCCGCACGATGTGGAACCGGGGCTGGTACTTGTGCATGGAGTTCAGGATGGTCTGCTCCAGTAGACATACAACACACAGGGAGAGTGAGCTTTGCGGAGAGGATCACGACCTGCCATGTCCCCACGTTCCAAGTGTACACAGGGAATGTTGACGCGGATCAGCCTATTGTTAGCTGCTGTTATAATTGCGGTGCAGGCAGACTTGTGTGTAATTAGTGCGGAGCAAAGTGAAAATCCGGACCAGGCCACACATGGTGTCACGAGGGCTCAGAAACACGGCGAGAACATCATATATATCTGACTTGATCTGGTTCCTATACAGCGACACATCCCCACTCGTTTATTCATTTGAATTTCACCCACTGCTCATACATTAAATCTATTATTTTTTTTACATTACAATGAAAGGCTGTGCAGATTTAAAATTACTATAATAATTAAACATGTCTTCTTTCATATTACTACAACACAGACACGTGGGAAATAACGTAGCCTATAATACAAGGTACAAATATAAAATAATATCAAACATAATATTTCACAAAAATCCACTACAGACCTAATAGTAGCCTATGCACAAAATAACAACATAATTACATAGATACATATTGTATATAATTTTACATAATAGGGCTATATCATAGCCTATATTCTACTATACTATATTATACCATACTGTGATTTTGCAAGCTCATTTCACGTCATTTCTCTCTTTTCGTTTGGTGAGACACCGTTTAATCCTCCTTCCTTACAAACACTCAGCTCAAAGGGGTTTTATTTACATGTTAATCTCATATTATTTATATAAAATTATTCAGTAATTCCCAATAAAAGCCACACAATAAGCAGACAGGGGAGGGGGACGCAGCCCTGCTCTCCTCACACAGGCCCTGAGCTGCAGCAGAGGTAAATGATAATATTGTGGAGAGCTCAGAGGAAACATAAGCTCAGTGTATGTCAGTGGCGGTGCGAAGTCAAGTGGTGACAAAGTGTCAACAGCTCGAGCAGCACCACCATCAATTCATCTTTAAACCTATTGAACACACATTTTATTATTGGCTATATTTTCAAAGGGTGGAAAATAAACCGCAGAATATTTGTGCCCACTCGTTTTGACTCTGCTTCATTATTCCCCTGCAGAAGTTTGAATTCAGCACACATGCTCTGATTTATTCATTCCCTGTTTTGTTTTTTTCTTCCTTTTTTCTCTCTCGCTGTGTTGCACTATTGTTTTGCTGCCACTTAGCCTCACATTCCTCATCAAATTTTCATCTGAACCTGAAAACACCTAAACATAGTTCGTCCCGTCTGCCTCCAGCAGACACCTCCCGCAGCAGGGCAACACGGAAAGGGACGAGTCGAGCAACAACAAAAAAACACTGGTTATACTCACAAATCCGTGTTTGTCTGAGATGTTGTTGGTCAGCTTGAGTTTATGGAAAGCAACAGGCTTGGCCATCCACTGCTCGCCGGTGGCCGGGCTGTCCGGGTGGATGTACATCCTCTTGGGCATCTCCGGGTCGGCCTTGCCCGCCACCATCCAGCGGGAGTTGTGGAACTTGTAGCGGCAGTCGTCCGCCGCCACGATGTCCATCAGCAGGATGTATTTGGCTTTTTTATCGAGGCCGTTTATCCGCACTTTGAACGGGGGGAACATCCTCCTGCACGGACACACACACACACACACACGAGGAGTCAACACGCCGTGATTCAAACTAAACACAGGAGCAGATCATCGCTGGGAGAGGAACAGGTCCGACAAAAGACGCGCTGGGGGAAAACACGACGCTGTGACAAGTGGAAATATTCTAATTGTCAAAAAATATTCTCCAGTCGTTGCACGCAATTAAGCCACCAATGAAAAGTGTGTGTGTGTGTGTGTGTGTGTGTGTGTGTGTGTTGTCTCTGTCAGCCTGTGTGTGTGTGTGTGTGTGTTGTCCAAGCCTACACTACAAAGCTGGGTCGTATATTTGTGGTGCTTTTTGAAGTGACAGTGTGTTTATAAAAGCCAGGAGCCTGCTGCCTCAACACAATGCAGTTTGAGAGATAAAACTAAAGCTCGGCTCATAAAAAAAAAATATCCCAAACATTTCACTTTGATCAAACTGGACAAACATCCCAAATATCCAGAAATAACACGGAGGTTTATTCACAAGTGAAGCCACCGAAATTCTGGGCTGGAACTCCATTGAAAATCGATATATTTATTGCATAACACGAGGTGCAGATAAATAATCGCTGGAGTGTTGTGCAGTTGTCTTGTGTGTTTTAATTCATGCAGAACAGGCTAATAATCGGCGGTGGAATAAGACTATAGCGAAGGCCTGGCGCACAAGCTGCCACTGAATAACCCGAGTAAAGGGATTTTTAGCGGCTCTAAACTTGTCCTATGTTTTTTAATCTCTGCACATATGTAGACAAATGGTCCAAGTTTTTATGCAAAATAAAAAAAATGTATAAAAGAGAGGAATTATAGCTCTGGCTAATTCTTACCGTCCGGACTTGGTAATAACCATCTCCGTCCCGAGTTTATGAAACTGGTCCCAAAGATCCTTGGCTTCCAGTGTAACTTTGGGGTCGTCGTCCACCTCCTCCTCGGGCTCCAGGCTCTTCATGCTGCGGAGATGAGCCGCCTGATGGTGGCTGAGGGCCGGGTGGAGCGCAGCCTCCGCTGCCCCGGCCAGGCCGTGGTCCGACATGGGCTTGGTGAGCGCCCCGGGAGGCAGGCTGAGTGCCGGGAAGAAGGAAGGCTGCGCGGCCGCGAGGAAGGCGGACATGGGGAAGTCGGTCGCCCGGTGTGCGTGGAAAGGGTGATAAGCCATTGCAGTCCCTGTGAAAACTGGATCTCTCATCGGTGCATCCACAAAAACCAAGTGAAATAATGGATATCTGAGTGGTATTTCCCCCGACCTGGAGCCGGTGTAGGTCCGCGCCGGGCGAGCAGTTAATTTGTGTGAAGCCGCACAGAGGAGCACGGCGCCTTGTCACAACGCGTAATCAGAGCGGAGACAAAACAGCCCAGAGTTGTTGTGCGTTTCTTCCTCTGGTTCCTGCGCCGAGTTCCTCAGTGTGAGCGGCGCGGTGCGCGGAGAGCGCGGCTGGGCGCTGTGGCTCTGAGAGAAATAAGCTGTGCTTCAGTCATCCCACACTGACTGGAGAGATGTGGCCCCGTTCACTGCAGATCTGTGACTATCTCACATGTCCTTCCTGCCTCCATCCCCAACACTAATGAACCAAGCCCCTTTGATTGCTGATTTTACGCTTTCTGGACCAATTGTGGGCCCCTATAGGCGTGGTTCTGACAGCTCCGGCCAGACTCTATGAGAGGAGGGGGGGGGGGACAAGAAGGTGTCGGAAGCATTAGCAGTAAGAAAACATGTCAACAGGATAAAATATTAACCAATGACAGGAAAGATCGGGAAATCCCACCCCCATTTCCAAGCCAAACACCGGGTCAGCCCTCAGTTCTTGGCCGGTGGAGGCACCACTTCTCTCGGCTTGCGTTTTTACAATGTCGCCTCCGGAGAAAGCAACCTGTCCTAAAACGCACCTTTATAGAGAGGAACAGCTCCACTCCTCCACCTCCACCCCTGTCTGTCAGAACAGCCCAGCACAGTCACTCCTCCACCCGCAGCTCATGCGCTACAGTCCGGACATGCTTCCCAAGCAGCCGCTCTCTCTCTCTCTCTCTCTCTCTCTCTCTCTCTCTCTGCCTCTCGGGCTCCCTATAACAACAGACTCGTTATTACGCCAAGTTCTCGGCTGTTTTGACGTTGGCCCGGGCTCTGTTAGCCGAGTGTAGCTCGCCCAGCCCCGGGTTCCTCGGGTATCTGTGCGCGGCGCTGACCGGGCTGCCGGGGGAGCAGCGGCCGCAGCAGCCGCCTCAGCCGGGGCGGCAGCAGCGTCACAGAGCCGAGGCTGGAACACACAAAGCCAGCCGCTGCGTGGAGGGAAAAACCAGATGAATGATGATGAATGAATTCTGAGAGAAAACTCGGGGAGAAGGAGACGCGGTGAGTGCTCACTTCTCTTCCTTGTTCGGCCGCAAACAAAGTTGCATTTCTCTCCCAGACTCCGTGGCACAGTGCGATCTTTATTTATCGGGCTAAAAGGAGGATAAATAATGTGTTTTACGTTTTATGATATTCTCCTGCAGGGCTGTGTGCCTGTGTGAGATTTCCCTGGTGTGTGTAGTTTGTTTCCACATCACACACGCAGCGATGACATGATTTAGTGCTCAGTTGTGAGGACAGGCAGGGCCGTGGTGCCGTGTGATCCCCGGCAGGTTGGACTTAGTCAGACCGGGGACGGTGCGGGACTCCTGGAGCCACGGGGAGGATGGGGGGGGGGGGGGGGGGGGGGGGGGGGGGGGGGGGGGGGGGGGGGGGGGGAGGGGAGGGGGGCCGGGGGGGCTCCTCCAGAGGAATCCAGCGCCGCAGCTCCTGATGAACACGGACTCAGTGTGTTGAAGAGCCGCTCGGCGCCAGTCGGCTGATGCGCCACAATAAGAACAGTCTCTTGTCTCTTTCCATTTACCCTGAAGTCTTGCATGTGTGAGCGCCTCCGGCCCCTCAGCAGCCTCCTCTGCGGCCGCGCTCCACCTCCCCGCCTCAGCCACGACTCCGTGTCCGATGCGAACTGGTTTTCTGGCGAAAGCAGCTGCTCCCTCCGCGCAGGACGGAGCGTGCGGTCGGCCACAGGCGTCATTTCGACTAAAACTGAAACAAAAGTGATTATCCGTGTGAATGACACTGTCTGACACAATTACGCATTTCCTACTAACCCATGGAGCTCAGCCGCGTCTCCACAGAGTCAGCTCCTACTGGCCATAAAACTGTCTTCGATAATATTAGTAAAAACCTTTTTATTAAAACATATAATCCATTTAATGGTTACACAACTCACAGTGCAAACACTCAAACGAACACGCTGCTTCAAACATATAAAGGTGTAAAAATAAGGAATAATATTTAAAATGATATCCTTAAATGCGAACCCTCAAAAAACTCCAGAGAGTCGGAGCAGCGCGCACTTGTGTGTCGGACACAGCACGTTATGTGATTTAAGACCATGAAATGTGTGCACATCTCCACGTTGTTACACACTTGTTGCTCGGCTTCCATCAGATTGATACAGCCATGCGTAAAGAGCGCAGGCCGGACAGGGAGCAAGCGCAGCTGCAGACATAACAGGGCGCAGTGTACCTCAGTGAAAACAGTGTGTACAGGCCCATGCACACACACCAGGTCAGACACCAGTGCTCCCAGTTTCCCCAGCAGCAGCAGCAGCAGCAGCAGCAGCCAGTGCACTGCCCCAGTGAGAGAAAGTGGGTTTCCATCCAGGTGTCTGAACACCAGGTTCACGTGAGAATGTAAAACCATGAAGGATGTTTTCCACGCACTTGACAGTTTCCTTCAGATGCGCGTTGTGGTTTGTATCTGTTATAATTCGCCCGGACAGCTGACTTGTTTGGAATGCTGCAACGTGAGATTTATGAAATGACAGGGAGAGCAGCGGCGGCTTGTCAGACGCTTGGAGCCGCGTGCACGGAGCTTTGCATGGGACAGAAACAGATTAGCAGCATATGGAGGTGGATAACTGTTTTTCAACCGGAATACTCAACTGGGTAATTGTATCAATAATGCTCGTGCAAATTACTCACCATTTATTTGTTCTGTGCCCTCAGCGGTACAGAAATCTCCATTACGCGCGATTTAAAAGTCATTAGGTGGAAGGAGGACTGGGCTGCTGCTACATCTATGGAGGGAGCAGCGTACTGACAGATTAACAGAGGCCTATGCTTTGTGTTGGGGAAACAGACACATGGACATATGCTGCTTAGGCTTGTTTTGATGAGGAGAAGAGAGCATCAAAGAGTGGAAAAGAAAATGCGCAAGTTTGGAAACATTCAATCTCAAAGTTTGGGTTTTTAGTCCTTGACTTTTTCCTACGTTGCTAATTGAATAATATATAGATCGATTTATTTTATGCTGACATTTTTAATTATCTTAACCCCAGAAATGGGTTCAAATAAAATAGTTTGGAGGGTTAATTCTGAGATAATTGCGCACAGACTCGCCAGCCACACAGTCAGCTGAGGCTGCATTCAAAGTGAATGAACCGCTGGTACAGCGCTTCTCAAACGGTGAGAAGTTGACTCAAGTTTGTCAGTGTCCTTGACGCGTCCTCTCAGAACAACACAATACAGGTGCACATGTGAAAATGTGCGTCAACAGCGTCTCTGCTTGGGTTTTGGCTCCTGTGTCAGTGATCCAAGCCAGAGACGCTCTAATTACAACATAACGGGACACTTTTCACCATATTCGTCTATAATTGAGTATTGTTATTTTCTTCTTCCCCTCGACATTGTTCCTTTCTTCCTTTCATCGCTCCATCTTCTCCTCCCATCTCCCTGCATCATCTCTCCGGCTATATTTAGCGGCTAGACTGAGGCCTTGGCGCCAGACCGTTTAAGACCTGTCAAAGTCCCTCATATTTCCCCTTGTCACATGGAAACCCGGCGACCAGCGGCCCTCTCCTCCTCCTCCTCCTCCTCTTCTCCTCCTCCTTTTCTCTTTTCCTCCTCCTCCTCCTCCCTGTGCTGCAACTACTGGCAGTCCTCCTCCTCCTCCTCCTCTTCCTCCTCCTCCCCCTCCTCCCCCTCCTCCTCCTCCTCCTCCTCCTCTCCTTCATCTCCTCCACTTACCCCAACTCCTACAGTTCACTCTACTAAATTAAACATATCAGTTCTCACTTGTAGGAAAAGCAAAAATGTTTCCCCAACCCCTCCCCAGGACACACACACACACACACACACACACACACACACACACACACACACACACACACACACACACACACACACACTAGTATCATAGTATCATCTTATTTGGAACAATACAGTGACCGGGACAGCAGCTCTGCTATAAGACAAACATTTTTTCCGGACTTGACTTCATGACAAACTCAATCATAAACCACAACCACTCATATCCAGTTACCTGGCAGCCCTAAAGCCGCTTTCCCTCCTCTGCTCCCGGTCATGTGTCTGAAGTGCTGCCGCGCTGCTGTATGGAGGCTGTAGATGCGTCTGACGGACAGGTAGACCACCAAGTGGGGGCGCTATAGTGAGCCAGAGAGTGACAGAGCTGTCACATTCACAGTCAGAGCAGCAGCCACCTCCACAGACACAGAGCTGATACACCTCAATGGGAGAGGTTTCACTGTGCGACTCTTTGCATCAGAGACATGCCAGAGACAAGGGATCATTATATGAAGGATTGTGTTATAGGTTATTAAAGTGTGGAGGAGCCTCCGGGAACATGCACTTTACAAACCGCTGCAGTGATATGTATGTGTGTGTGTGTGTGTGTGTGTGTGTGTGTGTGTGTGTGTGTCTGTGTATTAATTCAGTGATATATAATAATGACAAACACAAATATAACACAGATATAACAAATATGTTAGTGACTATAATAATTACTGCCTTAATAACAGGGGTCCTCTGTGCGGCCTCCTGCATCCAAACACCTGCTTTTATAACAACATCCAACAGCCGTGATAGAGAGGTTTAATGCTGTTGTGTACGTGCATTAAATATTATATTAAAATGATAAAATAATTCAAACAAATTCGATTCATAATGTTCTTAAAAATCACATTAATGCACAAATCGTGACTTTATAAATGTCCCTGAAACTGAAAATAGTTTTCTGCTTTGAAAAAGTCTAAAGGCCTCCGCACAAGAGAATTAGTCTAAAAATAGATTTATAATTAGTGGGTTTTTAATAAACTGTTGGATATTATTTTATATTCTTTCTGCGTTTTCGTTTCTTTCCTTCTGAGATCTTTTTCCATTGTCGAAATAAAACGCGCAGTTTGGAAATAGATTAATTTAATTTGCGCAAAGGGCAAATCCTCCCTTAAATAGCTGAGTTTATATTTGTGTGCGCATTGTGTTGATGATTTGTGTGTTGAAAGTGAAAATGAAGGAGAGGGATCTCACTCTGTTTGTGTTTAATCTCAGGGAACATGAAGACAGCGGGTTTGATCCAGATGAAAATATCCATCATGTTCCTCACGTTGTTCGTTGAGACGCAGTGTGTTAAAGCAGAGCTCCGTGTGTTTGTGTGTTTTACAGATGTGTTGACAGCAACTGAAGCAGCAGCTGCGGGTCGAGGCAGCGGAGGAGCCGAGGCTGATACCTGCAGGCCGCACACACACACACACACACACACACACACACACACACACACACACACACACACACACACACACACACACACACACACACACACACAACTCATTTCTCTAAAATGTCCAAAGAAAAATATAATTTTATCATTGACTATTTAAAATGCAGAGGCCTGAACTTATTCAATATGAAAACAATCCCGAAGAACTGCTACAATTAAGGTTTTATTTTCTGTAAGATTTTAATTGTTTTTAGATTCATGATGCTGTATAACATGAAATAAATAAGGTCATATAATGTAGTTGGTCTATAATTGATCTGAACATAAAGTGGATGTATCTTCCATCAGATTACGTTACCAAGTGTTCTGCTTCTGCACAGGTGAGTGTTTTATTAGCTGCTCAGTGAAGTCCAGAATATTTCAGCTTCAACGTCATCATATTGTTAAACAGCTCATGCTCCCTGTTCAAGTGTAATCCTCATCCGGCGACTCAGGACCAACATTACATGTTCATGTCCAGTTTTCATGTTTTATGCATGACATGGTTTTTAGAAAGGCCTCGTATGAGAGGCCCTATGAGAGATAATTCATACTTGGTCTCACACAAACACAGTGTCAATGTTTATCTTTTAAATAAATGTCACAAACAAATGATTGCAATACTGCATGTGCACATTTAAAAAAAAAAAAAAGCACTCAAGCGTCTTCCTCGATCGTATTTATTCATTTGTTTTTAAATGTTTTTTATTGTGAAATATATGCAGGAGCAGGAGATGTATGGCTTCATACCTGTATAGTGTGCAGGACTAGTTTTGTACAAGGAAATATAGTAGACATAGCAGAAACTACAGAAAGGCTGTAGTTACAGTATATTAAAAGTTAACTTGAAGAACTTCATGTGATGGGCAGTAGTCTCTCTCTCTCTCTCTCTCTCTGTCTGTCTCTCTCTCTCTCTCTCTCCCTCCCACCTGAATGATGCAAACAGGTAAAGAAACAAATTGTGATGTATAATCATCGTAAAAGTTCTATTTATGGGCACTTTCAAATATAATAAACTATAGTAATAATATTAATATACTCATATAATAGTATATAATATAAATATAAATATATACTATTATATTAATATTAATATTAATATATACATACAAATATAGCAAGAGTATGATGTACATGTTAGAGAGTATAGTAGTGTGTGAGAGAGAGTATGATGGAACATGTGAGAGAGTATACTGGTGTGTACTTACATCATCACTGTTCTTAATCATGTAGTTCTCACGAAGAATCCCTAAGACCTCTGAAAACGTTCTATCATTCATTTGACTCAAAATGAACATGATCAGAGAAAAACATGAATCTGGTAACAAGTCAAGACAGCACCTCACATTAAACATGGCCAGGGGTGAAATATATTTGTTAGTCCAGGTCATTCAAACCAAAAGGTTGTCATGGTGTTTCTCTCCTCTCAGGTCTGGATGGTGTTTAAAGATTCAGTGTGAAGATGGTGAAATGTAGAAGTATCATCCAGGGTAAGTCCCCCACACTGCAGCCTCCTCTTTTTCCATATTATAAATGTAGCTGCTTGTGTGTCGTACTTTTGAAATAATGTTTGGGATTTTTCTGCAACCAAATGACAAATACATATATGTGAATCCCTCATTAAAGTAGAATGCCAGCATGTATTATCCATTAAAAGATAATTCTGTAATATCTCAACTTCTAAAATCGAATTGCAAAATCAGCTCATATTCTCTCTGCCTTGATTTTGCTGCTGAGCAGGATTGTCTTTGTCTGAGCAAATTTCTGATATTTCCACATGGAGAAATCGATCACATATAGAATAAAACGTCAAAGGATATAATTGCACAGAAATGGAATATTTGGTAGATTTTTGAACGAGGTTGCAGGGTTTCATGTGAATGGCCGCTTGTGTGATTTTTATGATTCAAGCTACAAAGTAATCCAGAACGATACGTGTCAGATAGTGAGTTAGGACATATGATGGTGTGGATTTAATCTTTAATATTGTTGGAAACAGAACTGTTTATGAAAGTTGTTATTGCTCCTTTGAATCTGAATAAACAGTGTTTATCTCAGTGCTGCTGACTGAAGGCCACATACAGCAGAAAGTTTAGCTACAATTAAAATGCAGCACAATTATACAAGTCGGCATCAACTACTGATGCTTGCTTAAGATAAGAAGAAAAGGCACAGTCTCAATGAGATTCAAAGGCGATTTGAGAGGTGTTTCAGCTTAACAATGTCACTAAGCTGGAGATGATCGATGATGGTTAAGACGTAATGACCCCTGTCACACACAGTGATTGATAACAAGGTTTTCTTTAAGTCTACAACACCAATGAAACACTGTGTGTATTACACATAGAGCAGCTTTCCTCTTATTTACACACGCTGACCTGCCGTCATTTAATATAGCCGAGGCTTAGCTGTGAACATGGAGCCTCTGATCTTTTAGTCAATAAATTGGAGTCTGTTCTGCTGAGCTGCTGCAGCATTAAATGAGTGTGACTAATGATCAAATACGTGAAGCTGTTAATGGAGCTAATGCAAAGGACGAGTGTTGAAGCAGAACTGAAATCATGTATCCGGCCTCGTCTGCGTGACTGAATGGAACAGCTTCATGACTCAGTGTGCCGCCACGTTTCAATTGTTCACGAGCTGCGACTCAACACCGCGCGGGGTTCCACCTCACATTTCCTCGCAGGTGGTCGGATGTCAGGACCTGGACACTTTAACGCTTGCTCCATTTACATCTCAGGGAGAGGATCCTATCTTCCAGAATGACCTGAGTCTGTGAGGAGGGTTTTACTGTGCTAGTCTTAGACTCTAATAGGACACGTCTTTCTCATGTAATGATATACAGCAGTTTCAACCTCAGTATCTTAGCTAACTGTGGTTTCTCCCCATTTAGTACTAAGTCAATGTCTTATTGTTATAAAGTAAAACACTGTGGGACAGTTTTCAGGTTTTCACTGAAGGAGTGTTCTCCTTGTTAAATGCAATTATTATTTATGACATTAAGAAAAGATCAATAGCAGTCGTGAGGATCATAGAGAGAATTTCCTTCATATTTATAATTTATGCTTTGGAATATATTGAACAATGTAAAATGTTTGCATTACCATAAATAAAAGATTTGGAGCACCGACTGTAGTTTTTCTCTTCTACTTGTTGCATAGTGCTGAACTGAGGCTGAAGTGGCTCAGACACATCCTGCCCGCTGAAACTTATCTCTTCATTCATAATGGACTCTTCCACTATGACCTTCAATTAGCACATTGTGGAACGCTTGTGTTTTTATGCATTCTCATTGTCCTACAGCTCACACTCTAACAGAAGTTTCTTTTAATACATGTGACCAGAAAAATGGGCACAGTGTTTTTTTTAAATTCCAAAACGTTTTAGCCATTAACTTGTAATAAGTTATTCATTGAATTGTTTGTGGAAACCGTCTCTCCAGGTTTTGTTAAGTTCTGTTATAGCTGGGCAAGAACCCCTTTTTATTTTATGACTATTAGCTCATGAACACATTGATGAGATGAAATAAAGCACACAAGAAATAATCTAATTTGATTTGAATCACTTCAAAGCTCCTCCGTTTAATATTTTACTACATAAAAATAAAATCATGCACGAGGTTCGTGCTGATTAGCAGAGAAACAAACACGTCCTCTTGCTTCTCCTCTCCCTCAGAACAAAGAGCCAAAGTTGCCCGTAAAAAATCCCTTTAACAACACTTAAGTGCCTGTTAAAAATATGGTACTAATTACCAGTGGTACTATGTGCTGATGGTCACTGCTGTGGTTGAAAACTGAAAAACACAATTAGAAGGAGAGCAAGAAAAAAGACAGACAGTTTCATTTCCTCCGGCTTTATTATGTTTTTACTTGCATGAATGCAGAAAAAAAGAAAAAAAAAAACACGTCAGTATTTTTACGAATCAAATCTGAGCGTTAACAACGAGCATTTCCTCCAAAGTTAGAACAAGTAGATTCATGCCCTCATTCAGTGAGCGAGCCCGGCCATCAGTCCGGCAGCGCTCGGACATGTGGGATTGTGCACTTCTATTATCTTTCCTATCTGTGACTGGTGACTGTGTAAATAGTGCATTTAATTCTTCACCAAGTCTCAGGACAAATAAACAGGCAGATGTATTTAATAAAAGACATTTCTGATTATCAAAGATCAAAGTCAATCCCTATTTCCTACGGGTAAAGCTAGAACATTTAAGGAACTAGACTGTCTAACTAGAGACAGGAAAAAAGATTTTGGTCAAAAGTTGCTAATGTAAAAAATACAGCATGACAGCTATGCAAACCTCTTTTACTCTGCTCAATCAAAGTTTATTATCTGGAAAGGCTGCATGGGGAATATATCTAAACCATTTCAGAAACATTTCCCAATGACACTGTAAACATTGAAATTATTTCAGCCACTTAGTCATAGTGTCATCTCATTACTGCATCTTTTGTCAAATGTAATTACATGAAAATCAAAGGCATGAAAGACCAAATTTAATCAAAAACATTAGTCAGAGGCCATGAGAGCAGCAACACGCACAGAGGGAAAAGGAGCTGCTACACGTCACTGACTGGAATAAACATTTTTCCTCCTCTTATGGCCCGTCCAGACGACAGGCATGCCGTTAAACTTCAAACACACACAGAGAATGATGGCAGACTCAGGAGGGAGCAGACCTCAGCGGCAGAGGAGAAAAGGACGGCCGGTTTCTGGTTCATGATGCAACACAACAAGGTAACAAGCAGGGTTGGATTGATTAGCTGGGCAGATACTAGTCTCTTATTAAAGTTCTAATATTGAAAATAAAGAAAGTCCCTCTCTGAACACAGCTGTTTGAAAATACTCTGTGATGAAACAGCATTTCATCGGTAATTAAAATGTCCTGCCCGAACAGATTTTGTTGAGATTAATCTTTGAAATTAGTTCTTTAAAAGTCGACAATAAATATGTGCAGGCCACGAATACAATTTGAGGGCAAAGGCATTTTCATTTTAGGAATGATTGTGGCATTAAAACGGTCACATTTTAGTCTTCAAATCCAATTCAAGAAAATAAACTGATAACACTGTATGTAGCTGGGATCCCACTGATTTGAAACCAGCTGTATGAGGAGCGATAAACACTAAACACACAGAGGAGCAAATCGTGGGCGTGATGCAGTTCATCACACTATAGTGTGTATCAGTGAGATGCTGGGTGGGGGGGGGGCAGGCGGGGGGTCAGGTGGGCTTGATGCTGATGGGTCTCCCGGGAGAAGAGATGGGATGCTAGGGGAAGTTGGTGGGGAAGAGACTGAGCGGCTGGTTCTCGTTGGTGGGCAGGGGTGAGCGGTAGCCCTCGAAATTGCGAGGGATGCTGCCGCTGGTGGAACCCGAGCTGTTGCTGAGGGTCTCGATGCTGCCTTCCCTCTGCAGCTCTGCAGGGGGAGAGAGAGAGAGAGAGAGAGAGAGAGAGAGAGAGAGAGAGAGAGAGAGAGAGAGGAGAGAGAGAGGGAGAGAGAGAGGAGAGAGAGAGAGGAGAGAGGGAGAGAGAGAGGGAGAGAGAGAGGGAGAGAGAAGAGAGGGAGAGAGAGAGAGAGAGAGAGAGAGAGAGAGAGAGAGGGAGAGAGAGAGGGAGAGAGAGAGGGAGAGAGAAAGAGAGGGAGAGAGAGAGGGAGAGAGAGAATGTTGAGTTGGCGCTATCAGCTGGATCACAGGCGAATCAAACAGTGGACCTGCATACCCCCCCCCCCCCCTCCCGTCTGTCTCCTTATTGTGACTGTTCCATGATACACTGAATCCCATGGGAGTCACAGTATTTCAGCACAGTTCTTATATGTTTGTTTTGAACATGAACATGACAACAACTATTTCAGTGAACTTATAGAGGAGTGATGGCGCTCTGAGCAGATCACGATTGCGTCCCTGTTGTTTGCTGTACTGTGTGAAACTGTTGGCCCCTTCCCACGTACATATATAAAACAAGATGGCCGAGTCCAAGTGTCCAGGTGAAATCAACCTTCAAGAATTCTCTCCAGCATAGAGAGAGTTCTCACCAGAGTCAGAGGTGGAGAAGCCTGCAAGCTGCTCGAGAGCTGGCTTTTCTTCACAATGCACCAATAACATGTTACACTAAAATGTTACACATCTGTTTTCGTACATGACCAGCTCCTGGAGGCCTGCTGATGGTAACGTACTGTTATGACTTAGTTCGGCAAACATTACCATCGTGGCGCTAATGGTCGTGGCTGGGTTGTTTATTGTTGGCTCTCCTGTGCACTGGGAATAACTTTATGCAGTATCCCTCTCGGTGTGTGTGTGTTTAGGGGCCACTGGGCTTCACAACATCTCACTGAGCATTGAAGGGAGGTGGAGGTGTGGCCGACAAAGCATTTAGGCAAAAGGGCTAAAAACATTCACATATATCAAATATGCTATGTATATGTATATATAGCATATTAAATATTTGACAGACATATTTGAAGCGTAGGCTGATTTTGGTTTGGCTATAAGGAAAGAAGCAGCTTCTCCAGGTTGCTCGTAGACCAGGGGTCGTTCATGTGGTTACTTTTACACAACCTCCATGTTTTCACATTAGTTTTGACGACAACTTTTGACTGGATCGTCCAATCAGCTTGATAAACATGCAGGTTGGCATGATTTGCACTAATATTATTCCAGCAAAATGTGCCATGTTATCTCATTATGTGATGGCTAAAGCACACGCAGCGCAAACAGCAGAAACAGAAGCTGGGATGTGCTGATCTACAGAGTTATTGTAATAGAATGGATGCTTTTTCACACAGAAAGGACACAACAGTGTTTCTACACATAGAGGGAGGCCTCAGCGCCGCTTTAAGAAATGACGCGTTGGAGGTGGTGTGTTGTTTCAGGCCCATGTGGGTCAGTCTAATTAATGAGGACAGAGGTCAAAACACTGCAAATGAGTTTGTAAGACTGTGGAACATTATCATTATGGCCATTACTTTGAGCCAGTTGAACAGTAGAAATAACATTGTCTCGTCAGAAAGTCATCTCTGAGGAATGTGTGCGTGTGTAAAATAATCCTGTTTATGTTTTCTTGCGTTTTTCGGGGGAGGTCTTTAAATGCAAGTAAACACTCACTTGGCAGATTATTAAATTCATACAACAGTCCAATATACATGACCTTCATGGAGGCCAGACAGTGGCCTTGTTTACAGAGGTTGATTCTACATGTCAGAGGCTGCAGTTTGCTGTGCTGTTGAATTGCACCGCGATACCTACCTACAGAGCTGTTTCGATTGTATCCTCAACCCGACCTATATCAAAGAGGGAAGGTTGAATAACAGACACTTCTGTATATAACAAGATGCAGTTCAACAGCACCATAAACCACGTCCTCCAAAACCGATTTGTTTCAACACAAACCGAACATGATGACCTTCAGCCCTGCTGCTGTATTAGGCTGCATCAGTGTTTGCTGCCTGATAAACTGAGTCAGTGTATGAGCCTCTGCTCCACAAGCCTTTGGTCTTGGTCTATTTAATGCACTGTATTTAAGAATATATCTATACATAATATATTTTTAAATAATTGCATTTTTGCGTGATTTTTTTAAACAAACACATAAATAGACTAAAGGAAAACTACTGGACCAACAGTGCTACTGTCAGCATTGCATTATTTACACATAGGATTCAGTGTGAAGAGAAATCAGTGACAGGACTGACACATAGGATGAGACACTTGGTTGTTGTTTTAAATATAAGGCTCGTCAAAAAGTAACTGCAGGACACATCAGTGACCTTGAGATGAACAGGGGATAATGATATTAAGAGCCTTTTCAGATTTCTAGTGTACTGACAGAAAACCACAGTATCTTTAATACGTCCTGCAGATGTTCAGAGGCTAATATGGATATTTTCTTTGTCACGGAGGGCATGCAGGAAGTGGGAGCTTCTTACTTTAGCCCAGGGAACCTAATACAAACCATACTGTTATTATCCAGGCTAACACGCAATGTGCCACTCTGGTGTTATCCCAGCCTGTCGCCCGCCCTCCCAGCAGCCGCCTCCTTAATTCCCCAATGCCACAAAGAGCCAAACTGCTGCAGTAATTCCAGGCAGAGGTGAAGACTGCTGGTTTGCTGTGCTCTTTTTAAGGCCATGTTGGGATTCATTGGGCCAAAACCCTGTTACTGATACTGATGATTTTTAGTCAGTCCAGATATAAAACCTATAAAAAAATCTGTCTGAAAACCAGGATAATAATGCTGCTAGCAAGTGATAGAGCAACTATAATGATAGGGTCATGACTTATATCAACTGTGCATTTGGAAATATCAGTGAGCTGAATGTATTGGACTAAATAAAATGTAATCATGTGTGGACTTCTGTTGTTGATAAGGATCATGTTCCAAAGTAATCATGTAAAAGTGTTCCACTTTTCACACAGAGCCTGACTCCTTCTAACAATGAGACTTTGATCCCATTAGAATAGACGTTTTCTGTATGTTATTAACTTATGTATAAAGGTTCTTTATTATTTGTTAGTTTTAAGATTATGCAAAAACTAAAGAAAGATTACCTTGAAACTTGGTGGAAAGATGTGATCAGGGGATTTTTTTTTCACTGTATTTATTTGTGAGATTTTTCTTGACTGTGTGTAATTTGGTGTAGATGCAAATAAAAATCCAGATCTAGTGAATTTAAATGTGTTTTCATAATTGGCAGAGTTTCTCATCCTACTGAGTGATATACTACTGTTATTTCTTCTTCCTGTCTCTTCTAGATTTTTTATTATTATTATTAAATGTTGAAGTGTGTGTGGGGTTAGCAGGTTTTTAAAATGGTGCCATGGTGGGAAAGGGGTTGGAATAAATAATATAGAACTTTTTATTATGAAAACCTGTATACTTGCTTATTTATGCAATTATCAGCCAATCATGTGGCAGCAGCGCCATGTCACAAAATCCTGCAGATGCTTGGCAGGAGCTTCAGGTCACATCAAACATCAGAACGGAGTTTCACACACAACAGTCTCGAAACTTTTACTCAGAATGGAGCCAAAAACACCTTAGTGATGAGGTCAACAATGCTCTATGTTAGAAAGTATAAGTCTCAATCTTCCTTCATAAACTTGGCAGTAAGTTCAGTGAACTTCTGTGACCTCCAGTAGAACCTTTGTGATGTGAGTAGGAGATTGGCAGCATGAATGCGCAGCCGACAAATCTGCAGAAACAATGTGACACACTCATGTTAACATGGAGGAGAATCTCAGAGGAGAGTTTCCAACCTCTGGTTGAATCCATGACACCAAGAAGTGAGGATGTTTGAGAGCAAAGAGAAGAACTACCCAGTATTAGTAGAGTGTCCCTAATAAAGTGCTCAGTGAGCATATATGCTGTTATATGCCTATAAAACATTGTCGCTGCACAAAGCCAGCCTATCTCAAACTGAGCAGTCTAATCCTGTACATTTTCTGTCTCTCACTTGCATGTTCATACAGTAACACTGTGCACACCACAGGTTTATCTGGAGGAATATGGGTCATCTGTAATGATATCATTTTTCCAGCCACAACTGCAGGCAAGCAGAGACAAGTGCTGGAGCCACTGAGACTGAAGCTCTCCTCTGCAGCGCTGTGCTTTTCTCATTTGCCAGCTCCTCGCCTCAGCTCTGCTGGCGCCCAATGTGACACCAGGGCTGTTTGTGACGGCACAGGGAATCTTTCGCAAAATGCTGCTAGACTTCTTTTTACCCACTGATAATTTCTTGGCCCAATTCTCCATATCTTGCCTCTGTGTCTGTTACCCCACAGTTGTGCTTCCTACCACACTGACCATTAACCAGCAGTCACTTGCCCACCTCCAGCGAGCCTTTTTGCTCGCCCAGCTGCAGTGTTATTGTAGGCACCGTAAGCTGCTGAACACCCCTGTAAAGCCCTAAAGGCCCTTTCTAGTGCTGCCTAATCCACCTCATTGTGTGATGACTACCAGCTATTCAACAAGTCTTAACCTCTCACGCCCCCAACACAATCCCCCGGTGCTCTAATGTTGGTGATCTTTTCCTCTAGGGCTATCAGGAGGTAAAGTAATATAGTTATTTAATAGCTGCTTTTGTCCAACTCGATGTATAGATAATGCTGTTCTGGAGGGAGGCCAGCGAAGACATGGAGACTGCTGTTGGGTTTGACTGATATGGGCTTTAAAACAGCGGCTGATCCGAGCTGGCTGATAAATAATTTGTGGTGATGCAGTAGCTTTTCTTCACAAATGACATTTTCAATGGCAAAAATGATACATGGTTAAACTATGAAACGTTTCTCCAAAGCTTGATTTGTTTTGAGAGTTTTGGCAGAATTGAACACAAAATGTGACTGTTTTTGCCGACTTGTCATTGCACAATCCGAGACACATATAACGACACAGTGGCGAGTTAATACCTCATCAGCCAGTCGCACATACAGAGGGAGCGGTCAGAAATGATCCAGAATGCACCCTCGGCTGCGAACAGGCCTTAATCCTCTTATGCTCTCACACAAACACACACAGACTCCAGCGTACACACTTTCATTTTCATACAAACACACAGGCTAAATCTACTCTCAAATGCAAAGTACAACAAATACTGTAGCTGTAGCAAAAAAGAAAAACCTCACAGGCACGCCATCTTTTTACACTTTACACTCTTTACACTGTGATGGAAAGAAAAGAGCTAAATAATTACAGATCTTTTACTATTTTATTTGTGGTTGTACTCACCAATGCCGAGATCTGGAAACGAGGCCAAACTGATACAATTGCTCAAGTTCATCAAGACAAGAACATGTGCAGTCAGATGAGAAGACGTGTTCTGAATGCAGCATTTTTTTTGAACACATTCACCTAAACCATGTTATTTAGCAAAGAAATTAAAATGAGGGGGAACCTCAAATGTTGCTAATAGTCCCTAGTGGCATGAGAAGACTGGGTTTGTACAGCTATAGTAAGCACAGGCATCCAAAATGAAGTCATGATGTTACTCTGAAAACGTTGATGGATGTTAGTGACAATTTCACAGTTCAATTTAGTTTTCCGTTCCAAACAAAGTGGGCTGACAAAGGGTTTGTTTGAGCCCAGTCTGACTTCTCCTGCTCTCTCTCTCCTGTCAAACCTCCTTGTGATGATGCTGTTACATTTTGAGATCTCAGCAACAAACCTGGAGTGTGTTTTATGTGTTACTTTTATTAATCAACAGATAATGAAAAGCTCCTCTCACATTATCACAGCCACTACATACCATGGGGTTGTCTCTACCTGCAGGGATAGGAGCTCAGATGATGGCAATGTAGCCTACTGGTGGAAATTATATTTGAATCCAATTATTTTTTTCTGGGAGTGGCAATGACAAATCTTTAGATTCAACAATGCTTCGATTCATTACATTTTAAGAACAAACTGTGAATGCTCGATCCCCGAATGTTGCCAGGCTCAATGAGGAAGGATAGGATTAACTGTGATGAGGAAATAATGACCAATGGGTTTCTAACTCAACAGGAAATGACGAGAAAACCAATGGTTGGGCTACGGACAACAGCATGATTAAAACTGGTTGGTGAGTGGGAAATGAAACTCAAGAATTACTTCTGGAAGGAGCTTTGGTCCGGGCATGTTATAACCTAAGGTACTAAGGTCAACTACATACATAATATATATGAAATGCCATGAATATAGGGACTTACAGATGTTTTACACATGAAAGCATCACTATGTGAGACCTTGCTTTGCACAATCCTTAGAAAGCTGTCCAGTTGGATGACTCAGTCCACATTAGTGGGAAAGCTCATTAACATCTACCGGAGATCATCCTGATGGACTGTGAAAAGCCAAGCTTAACACACCCTGCTGTGTAAAGGCCAGCGCACATGAATGCAGATGGAAACACACACACACACACACACACACACACACACACACACACACACACACACACACACACACACACACACACACACACACACACACACACACACACACACACACACACACACACCATATAAAGTATATCAGAAAAGATGACATGTGCAGGATTCAAATAGAGCCACATGATGGATGTTGAAACCTCTTTCAGGTTATCATTGCTCAAATGGGAGGGATCAAGCTAAATGAATCGCTCCTGTTTGTATTGATTCATATTTGCCAGTTACCAGGGAACATATTGACTAAAGGCACTGGTGTTTAAGGCTGGAGTTTAAGTTAAAGCTGCAGTCCTTAATTCATCAACACCTTGACTGACGGTCAAACAGTCCGCAGCTTTCCTGACTAATCACAGAGGCAAAGAAATGCATGAACAAAAGCACCTGCAACAACTCACCAACAGCGTCAAGCCCATATACTGGCAGGTCCACTGAGAACGCGTGACGGCCTCATGCTTGACCCCCAAAAGGTAAATAACAGGCAGCAGCTAGCTCCATGAATCATGACACTCAACAGGTTGCATGATTAAGGAACAAATGAAAAGAAAGTAAGTGATTCATGGGGCCGATTCGGGTCTTTGAGTGGGGACTTTCTCTTTCGTCTTCTCTCACCATTTTCTGTATTGAAAGCTACACCAGGTCCATATAAACGGCCGGCCACAACTTTCCCAGCAGCTCCTCATTAGAGTGTGTTATAAAGGGTGCCAACAACAGGCTGCCACACTGCTGACGCTCTACGTGGGCCGCTTTGAATTAGGCCTCTAATGAAAACCTAGTGGTGACCCAGGCTTTGACTTTCCACTTACCCAGAGCAGACCGGCAGCTGCCTCAACACTGGACACTGTATGAAACGGCTTTTTCTCAGAAAAGTTAACAACAGCCCAGAATGAAGTCAGATAAATAACTGTAACAACAAATGAGCATTTTCATCTGAATTTGTCGATTCAGCAAACAAGTCATACAACAAACTACAGGAAATTCAACAGCAGATAAGACCAACTGAGATACAACATGCACATTAAAAGAAAACTAGGATTTACTACAACTCTAATACTCCACGTATGAAGAATCTACAGTGTGTTCAGACCAGTGACATTTAAATGTAAAACCTGAATGAATACTGAGTAATATGTCATTTTCTTCCATACAGAGATCACTGAATGGATTCATTAGTTTGGAAATGATGTCAGTCACATGCTATGACCTTCCTCCGATGAACTGATCACCTTTGGAAGACTCTGGAGCATAGAATGTATGTCTGGATCGATCCCTCCATAGGACCCCCGAGACGTGGCAGCATTGCAGCAGGTTTCCTCTTTCTTTGCCACCCATCTGTATGTAGTCTTAGGCAGTAGCTACCTCCTACAGAGTGGGGTTTGAATTCTGTCTCTTTTCCACATGTACAACAATCGTTTAGGGCTCACATAAGCATTTTAAAAATACAGTCATCAACAGTAAGCACATTCAAATCGTTGTGCTTGTGTAAGCTTTTCATGAGCAATCTGCCTATGGTGGAGGACAGATCCCAGTCTGTAGACCACTGAAATATCCCAACCTGAGTACATATATATGGTTTGATGTCCTTTGACAGGCATGTTGGGAGAAGCCTGTATATGGATTTGGACAGGAGGGCTGGTCTCAGCTGAAAGCCCTTGCTGGTGTTGGTGTCCACTGAGGAAACTGATGGACAGCACAGCGTCAGGAGGCTGTCACTCATCATCACATCACACATGTGACCAGCCTCACAACCATGCCAAGGTAAGGCTTCTGTCGAACACAGGGGAAGCTACTGCAAACGCTGCCTTGGCTCCAAGTGAGCCATCGTTATTATTACACCTCATTTTGAGTGAAATGAAGGGTGAACTCTGAACATTTGAAAAAAAAGACTCAACACAAACCATTCCTGGATTTCTCTCCCCGGGTTACAACTTTCACATTGTGCTGCACTTCACTTCAAGATATTTCCTGTGCCAGGATTCCTGCAATCTTACTAAGAAGATGCCTATCACTGTACGACATATATTCAATACATATTAGTCTTCATGAATGGTGTCGCAATTATTGTTTGTTTTCTATTGTCAGATTTATTACAAGTCTATTGCTTGATTTAGATATTTTTAACTGTATTTCTTTCCTATCTCTTTGCATGTGTCATTAGATCCTCTGTCCTGATTTATGTTTTGGCTGCTCTAACCCTGCAAATTCCATTTGGGCTTAATACATTTCTCTGTCTTTATAAGATTCACACCAAGTCCTTGAAATACAACGGCAGCGTTGTTTGTCCATAACTTCTAGCATGAAACATAGAAGTGTTTTTTGATCTAATGTCAGCAGAACGACATCGTTTGTGTGGTCTTTATAAACATTATAATTTGTGGTTTCAAGTGAAATCAGTTTTATGTCTATTTTGGTTTGGTTTGCGTTAAAATAAGCAACTGTGTTTTGGGATTAAAATTAGTACTTAGTTCAGGTTAGCGACATTTACTGTCATGTTTTACGGAAGCAGCTACTGGGTTAAGGTTCAGGAAGGATCATGGTCAAACAAAAACATCATTAACTTGGCAGTTGGAAACAGGACAGTTTAAATCCTGGTGTTTGGTTGACCCATCCATTCACTCCAACCTACTTTCACTTCTTGCAGTCTAAAGATTCAAGATTTGTACATTTATATATATTTATATATATATATATATAACGTCCTTATACTTTCCAAATGCTGTGTTCATTTATTTTTGTATAAACTAGTTCACGTTGTCAATTTCATTACCACTGTAATATGATTGACGTATTACTACCAGAAAAAATGAATGCTCTTGTTGTTCAAACTTTATATCATCAGAGGTGAAGACTACAAGCAATCCTGGAAGCCGCTTTCTTCTTCTATTGTTTAATGCTATCTCACTTTCCTGCACAAATGGTTCAATGTCCAAATTGCTTTCACTCAAGCTAAGGGAGCATGTGATTGTTTTCTGTTGTTTGTTTTCTATGTAAGCCCATCCGCCAACAAGGTCTCAATGCAGGATACATCAATATTCTATTTAGCAGAGTCAATGAGCATCAAGTCTGTGATAGACTTATTGTTTTTTCGCTTCATTTTTCTAGATTGTCTACTGTACCTTGAACTGTTCCTCTGTGTGCTACTGGCCTGAAATGACCAAGTGGATGAGATGAGGCCAGAAGAAGTTTTAGCCCATGAATGATTTTCTGCCCTTTCGTCATCACACAGTCTAACCTGGCTGTGCACTGCAGGCCCACTAACAGCTGGCCTTCTTTTCTGATGTTGGATGATATTTGATAGCATTGCTTTTGCAACACTATGGAAATGATCTAACAGTCATCTCAGCATCAGTCACAGCCGAGTTAGGTGATTGAAATGCATGCGGTTTGGTTATCATGTTAAAAGTGACCTGATATTGGCATCTAAATGCAGTAGTATTACAGACACACACATTCACACACAAACACACACCCGTGTTTCTGCAATATCTTCCTGTGTAAGAACAGCAGCAAATGAAAGCAAACTCATGTAGGACTCGTGTAGCTGGTAAGAAGATGAGCACGGCTCCATTAAGCACTGCACCATTGTGCTATGAGTTGTTGTGTACAGGTTTACCCTGAGAGACACACAAAAATACACTATACACACAAAAACACACACAAGCAGTGAAGGGAGCAGTCAGTGAGGGGTCAAAAGGGGAAAAGTTCAGCTGGTAGTATATGTATCAGTATAAAAGAGCAGAGTTCTTTGACAGGCGGCTGGCGGACGGAAAGCTGGATACAAAGAGCAACTTCCATTATGTATGGATTTCCTTTATATACAGTAGAAAAGAACAAATCTATGATTCTTGGGTTTGAATAAACAGCTTGTTATAGGGTAGAAAAAGGTCAGCTCTTAACCTGAGGTTTGACCTTTGACAATATGATTTCCTTTATCTGCTTTCATGTGAAGAACTACACTTTCTTTCAACAAGTTATATAAGGGTCAAGAGAGAAGAAAATGGAAGATTTACCATAAAAAAACAGCGACTGATCGTGAACAACCTGCTGGGATGCACAGGGTCACGCACACATGGTTTGATATGAACAAAATGTATACAAATATGTTTCCATGTATAAATGTTACCATGAGGGTTTTCTTTAAGATACTGAGCCCCCGAAGGGTCCCGGTGAGATTCTTTTTAAAGATTACTTTTCTGTTCCCTTGTAATATGTTTTGCATTCCCTTGCAATGCTTTTCAATACTTTTCTTCTTCTATTCCTTCTGATCCATATGTCACATGATTGGAGCAGTGCAGCTCGAGTTGGCGGCCTGAACTAGCTCGCAGGCGTCGCTCCGTATACTTGAACTGTCGCGGACCATTGACTAGAGCCAATATTCCAAACCGTATTCAAACGTTAATGACCAAATGAAGAGAATCAGCTTAAATTGCGGGCTGTAATCCACTTCATCAACCAATCACCAGGCTTCCCTGGGGTTTTAAACTTTCTTTTAACAGGGAATAACAACACACACAAACCCATTAGAGGCTTGAAATAGCTACCAATGTGAAAGGAAGCTCCTGCTATCTTGTGTAACCTTCCTCTCAAATTACTGTCAGTCTGTTTGTTGTGCTCATCATTAGGATCGTTTTGGCTCATTTCCTAATTACAGAATCAGACGTGCTTGTATTGCTTCTGTTTGCATTTTGAATGACGGGGGGGTGGGGGGGGGGGGTGGAAAAGAGAGATAACATAATCTCTATAACATTAACATGAGGCAGACGTTTATCATACGTCAGCTCTAATTGTTTTAATGTGGCATAATCATGGCTGAGCTCGTACTGCATGTATTTGAGTAAAAACACAAAGGTCATGATATCATGACATTCCTTTCATTCTCTGCCCGTTTCTGATTTGACTGAAATACTTTATTTCACATTGAATGAATGCTGTCCATCTTCCTCTTATGAGGGAGAGGATATGACTGTAATAAACAGCCTCAGAGGGTAGCATGTGTGTAAGCGTGCTCATTCCTACATCACACAAATAAGAGCTCTGGCTAATGATCATTGCTGAGCTGCTGTAATTAGAGGAACTGAATGATTTGTGAATATTTATCAGTGGAGTTGGTGTCTCATCAGGATCTGAGTGTTTGAGAATGGGCTGCACAGATGTCAGACAGTTATAGTTACTCACTTATGCACACACTCTAGGAGGGAGCAGTGAGACATAGTCGTGAAGCGGAGGCAGTAACCGTGACACCGCCACTTCCATTTGGACAAGTGTTGGCTAATGCATGTATTAAAAATGTAATGTTAGTTGTGCAGGCATGAGAAATGATCCAAAATAGTGACTCTGCTCTGTTCTGATATGAAAAGGAAATAAAGATGATTGAGGTGGTGGTGGTGATGGCAACTGTTCAACTGTTAACAAGGATACTTTACTCTTCTTTCTCAGATTGTTGTCTTTGTTTGATAGCAGCAGCAGTTCTGTGAGATCTATCCCACCAAGAAGCAAACTTTGTGATTATGTAGCAGCCACATGCTAAGTGTTGTTGTTGCATGTTTCTCTTAACATCCATTCAAAGAACACGATCACATTTACCCATTCACACAATGTTTCTATGTAGAAATATATAGGGTTGAAGGACACTTCAGCAAGCAAATTGGAGGAGCTGGGATTAGAACAACAAAATTACCAACCCAAAGTACCTCCTGAGCCACAGCCGGCCGCTGCTGAGCTGCTTTCAGTAGCTGAACCTTTGGCCTCCAAAACACTTTACAACAGTTTACTGCTTATTGGCTTTAAAACATAACGTTGATGTTTGTTTGTTGCTTTTTTGGGCCAAGGATGGTTAGCATAAGCCTGAGAATTGCTTTTCACACATGCACAACACAGCGGGAGGTTGGAAGGTTTTGAGCTTATTTTCTCTTAAATAATTCTATCATTTCAGAACTTGGATCCTTGGATCTATTTCTTATCTTATTCTCTTCCTCAGAAGGACTTTTGTGCACGCAATCAGCCACAACAATAACTGGTAACTGGTTAAATGTTGTGGCTGATTTGTGTGTGTATATATTCATGCACGCAGAAGTGTCTGTGATAGGACATTCTGTTGACAGGAAGTTCCAGAGCTGTGGAAAGCTGGCCTGGCTCATCTCCACTGTGTTTCCTATCATTTATTCATACCACCATATTTTATTGATACACACACCTGAATGCAGGGTCATGTCAGGAGAGACTGTGTGCGCAAAATATACACAAGAGTCAGTGTGACAGGGTGTGAGCAGAATGTGTGTATACACGTGTGCTGAGTGTGTGCACTCCAAAACACATTATCTGTTAGAGGTGTGAATACAGACTGTCTGTCTAGTTTGCAGCTATCTCATAGAACGATATGTGCAGTCCATCTCTGATACGATGGATGTTACAGTTTGTTGGATTACGTAGTCATTGTAAAACTAATTAACTAAACCACTTTATGAAAATATATTTTCCCTAAAAAATGCTTAATTGGAGCGTGTTTGAGTGTTTGATTGTCCTGTTGCTAAATGTGAAACAAACATAACATTTCATGGTGTAATTAAGACAGAAAGCAGCCTTCTGTAACAAACAACAGTTTCTCAACAGAAATGATTACAGAGCGGGGATATTTGAACTTGATCTGAATCATAGGGAAAAACAGTACAATCACAAAACACTTGTGCTGGTTCGTCTGGTTTCACAGATTTTCATTATGGTTTGTATGATGATCAAGTTTGTTTTATGTTCTGCTTATATTGAATCTATTCACACCTAGTATTAAAACGGATTGTGTTTAGACATGATTTTGACCTGATTATATTTATACCTGGTATTAATAGGTGTCTCTTGGGACTTATGAGTCTTTTGTGTAAAGTGCTAAATTGTACAAAATGGGACCTATAAGACAAAATATACAGTCTTATAGGTCTCCCCTATAAGACTGCCATGGTGATCAAGGAATGACAAAAGTGTAAAGTTCAAGAAATTCACAGCTCCACAAACCCCATTTCGATGGTTGGTTTTAGACATGGTGGCCCACAATGCCCATGTCCAAAAGGTGTGGCAGAGGGGTTTAACATGCTGTTTGACGATTTTAAAAGGAGAACGCTCAAAGCACACTGAGGTCCGAAGGCTTCATTCAGAGGGTTAACGATTGAGCTGGAAGAAAACCTGCAGAGGTAAATTATCTTGGACTTCAATATAACTAACAATGCAAGCTGCTCAAGCACAATGACATTTACGTTGTGATGACACATGTCTGGACCAGGATACAGTAATTGGTGTCTGCTTGAGACCCAAAATCCTAAGACTGTATAAAAAGTGCAACTGTTTCTAACTGCGTGTGAGAGAGTGAGAGCCCTGAGTAACCGGCTCATGTTTTTTGGAGCCTGACATGATCTCCTTTATCATTTTCACGTTTGAAATCATCTGGTTAATGTCTTACCGATGCCCAAACATGTAATTTGAGAATAAATGAAGGATGAAGGACTTATGGCTTACGAGTGAGGAACTGCAATTCTATCCAACAGCGCAATGATGTATTTCTGTTGCAGAAGCATTACATACAAGATCAGATGTTTTTATGTCTGTACATCACATCATCCAAACTCCAAACCACTCCTGTATCATGCAATGGAAGTCACTAGTATCAGCTGGAGTGACAGTTTGGAGAAAATGGCCTGGATGCAGTTTGAGTGACGGGTCACAGATCATGACGAGTTCATTGCTCAAGTCAGTCGGCGGAGTTAAGAGAAGCAGCAGAGACAACAAGTGTTTTGCTGCATGCAGCCACCGCCGCCGGTGGTGAAGCAGATTGGCTGAAGTGGATCACCCTCAGCCACGAGTCCATTTCTGATGCTCTGCACAAAGTACGTCTCCGGCCCTCTTGTTGTCTCACAAACCCAAAACAGAAGCGGGAGCGGGGCTTTAAAAAGTGCCTCCCACTCCCACTCTCACTATTTCCCTCTTTCACTTTCTCGCCCTAATTCTCCCTCACTCTTGCTTGTCCTCCTTTTCTGTGAACCCTTACAGCCCTGTGTGTGTGTGTGTGTCTCCCTTGAGCGAGCTGTTAAGTGCAGTCTCCAAAAAACTCCACAAAAGCCCATTTGCAGTCAGCTAGAGCTCCACACACAACACACACACACACACACATACAAGTACAAACTGACACTAACACGCACAGACACAATTTCATTCACGCACAGACATCCTCACACATGTAAACACACACACCCTTACACAGGCACACTTTTCACACTTCCCTCTGGGCAAACGAGGCAGAGTGGCAGAAGCGAGGCCCGGGATAAATGATACAATGATATCCAGGCCTGACTTGTCAGTGGAGTTGAGAGAGAGGATGAGGAGGAGGATGAAGAGGAGGAGGGGCGAGCACTGGCAGCTCTGAATACAGGAATTATTCTTCATCATCTCACACTGTCGCCGCACATTAAGCTCAATCTTTCAACTGTGGAGGGAGGGAGGGAGGGAGAGAGAGAGAGAAAGAGAGAGAGAGAGAGAGAGAGAGAGAGAGAGAGAGAGAGAGAGAGAGAGAGATTTGGAGGAGAAGTGGGGGGTGGTGGTCTGAAGGGCAGTTATAATGACCACACTCTGCTTCCTCACTCACCATCCCTTCTCTCAGCACCACAGCACCATACTCTCTGGCCTCAGCCAGCCTCACATTCCCTTTTCTGTTCTTTCACTTGGTCCCTGATGTCTTCTTCCCCCCTCTCTTGCTCTCTGCGTTTGTTCTTTCTGTCTGTCACGGCACTGCTGAGTAGCTTTCAGGGAGAGAGTGCACTCATTTGATCTCTCTCTCGCTTTCTTCTCTCTCTTTGGTTAAAGCGAGGGGACAACATGGCCCTCTGGGCATTTCACAAAATGATTAACTAATAGTTTTGAGTTAGTCAAGTATCCAAGTGGTGTGTGTGTGTGTGGTCCATTGCGTGAGTACTTCAGTCTGTACATTAGTCCAGCTATTGAGATCATAGCCACAGTTATGCTACGTACAATGTACATACTGCTATACATACACGGAAGCTGCGAGAAAGCCGTCAGCTAAAGACTGGCCATATTTATGCCAATTGAAATGTAAAAGACTTCAAAGGATGGTTGGACACACATTTTGAGTAGGCTTGTCTGATTCATTATTCATCCAGCTAGCTCTCTGGACAGACTGAAAGGACTTGGAATCAGACTGGCGTGTTGAAATCTATTACACTGAGTTCACTTGAGGAAACCAGCCGACACTTTCAACTCTTGCAATGTCTTTTCATTGTCTTCCATTGGTCGGTATTTTACTTTTTGATAATTTATGTTGTGACTCAGTGGCTGTTTGACCCAGTGACCTGATGATGGATCTTCAGTCAAGTTCATATAAACCCAAGTGTGTCCGTGTGGGTGAGCTACCGTCTACATCAGCATTCGTGATGAGTTAAAAACTAGATCATGTCTCATGCACACATGCGTCAGATATGTCAGGAGCTGCACTACAATGTTCCTGTCTTGAGAAACGACAATAATGCTGATTCTACAGGGGAAAACTATAAACGGAATAAATACAAAAAACATTATCAGTGTCTCACAGAAAGGTTTGATGAAAATAAGGTCGATCTTCATAATGATCAGATCCACCAAACTGAACCTTGACATTTCCCCACCACCTTAGACTTCTGGGCACTGAAGCTGTTCAAGAACCATGGTGAGGTACAACGTACTAAGTTCCTTGGTTGAATTGGTTGGAGCTTCAGCACTAACTCCTTCCTTTGCCCCTAACACTTTATTTACCTTCAGCGACAGCTAATACGTCTTGTTGGAAATGTTGTTTGTAGGAAACATGCCTGTACATTAACGTCCCTGTGTGGCAAACTTCACAGCTGAACTGATGCAAAAAACGTTTGCTCAATTTCTTTTGCCATTTAAATTGCTAGTGTGATCAGGCCACAGGTTTAATACTTTGACAAGACTATTTAATCCCCAAACAAGACAATTGCTTAACCCTAGCCCATCTCAGCACAATATGAATCAGTGGTATAACTATTAAATAACACCATACAATTATAATGTCCCAAGTGACTCATGGAAATGGGGTTGGGTGTTGAACCTCTGAACTGAACATGTGGTTGGATTCAGAGTCATGTTTGCTTCTTCTCTGACTGGAATGCCATCACACCAATGCACATTTTTTGCCAGTTTTGGATTTATTTCAGGTAAAGTTCTTGTATAAAAACATTTAACATTTGACAACTATATAATTATGGCTTCTTGTTCTTTGGTTTTGTATTCTTTCTTACGGTGATCCATTTTAAACCATACTCAGCCCTATTTGAAGCAGAAGTCTAATGTATTATAGATACTCAAGAGAATTTACACACAACAATAGACGGCCGACATTATCCCTGTGAGTGTTCTTAATATTTCCACTGTCAGTGTTTTTCTCCTCAGTGGATGTGGGAGAGCAGTAAGAGTCGTCCAGTCTGACACTGCAGACAAGTTTATATACATGGCTCACATGCGTGTTGCTCTGGTTGGTGTGAGTGACTGTATGGTTCTGTGTATATGTGTAGAACTGAAGCCAGCGGACGTCTGTACTGATTGATTGGAAAGGGAGGACCTCCAAGACTGTACACCACCCGAGCCCCTCCACTTGTCCTTGTGTGTTGTTGCTCTTATGATAGGTATCAGTGTACTAAAACAAGGCTGAATAACAAAGAAACCAGTCAGTCGGCGGGATAATAGTGTGGCTTTGTGTGAATGGAATATGTGGCCAATTCAAATACAGGACGTATTGTGCAACCATTAAATCACACAGCTGTCTGAACAGGCGTGCAGTCTACTTTCCCTGTTTACTTAATCGACCAATTAATGAGGTTTTCAATGGAATGATTTATATAATAGCAAAACTTAAAGAGATTATTCATTTTTTTGGAATAATAGAAAAAATTGTGCCTTTGCTGTGCAGCTTGTTTGCATGGCTTCAGACAGCTCGTGCACACAGATCAGCTGCTTTGCTGGAGAGTGACACGCATATAGACACCATGTTCAAACCAGACAATGCTACTGCGACATTTGCTGAATAATTAGGTTATCTATGATCTGACCTTATCCTCACCATAAATATAAAAGATCATTAGCATTTTCTGAAAGTACGAGTAGCTTTCCTTCAGTCAGTGTCGTGTCCGTCATTATTGTTGTGGCTGATCGGTGTATGACAATTTGGTTGATTTAAGTCAATGTACCATGATTTTTCAGATTTGTGCAAAGACCTTGAGGTCAATGTAGAGCCAGAGACACTAATACTGCTGATACGCTCGCTGTTCTCGTTATTCAGAACACAAGCCTACCTGTGTATTTAAGCAATTATCCAATCAGCTGATTGTGTGGCAGCAGTGCAGTGTGTAAAATCAAGCTAATGATGAAGTTAAGAGCTTAACCTAATGTTCACATCAAACATCAGAGTGTGTGTGGGGGAATATGTGATCTCTCACTCTGTTTCTGGTTTATTTCAACAGTCTCGAGAGTTTTCAGTCAGAATGGATCCCAAAAACAACAACCATCCAGTGAGCAGCAGTTCTTTGACCGAAGGTCTTCGGTAACGCAGATATCCACACTTTGAAACTGTGGTGAGCACAAAAGTCACTCAGAACGAACCCGTCCAACCTTGAGTTGGATGATCTACAACAGCAGAGACCACGTCAGGTTCCACTCTTGTCAACCATGAACATAAACCTGAGGCTGCAGTGACACAGACTCATCAACACTGGAAAAGGATTTCTGCTGAGGCTGCAGATGGTCGAGTCACAACCTGGAGCCAACATGCCTCGTATCAACAGTCCAGGCTGCTGCTGCTGCTGCTGCTGCTGCTGGTTGTGTCAAAGCATGGAGAATATTTTCTTCCAGCAATTATTTTCTAATGACGTTTTGTAATTGGCCATTAACGTTGTCCTAAACTTTAGCTGAACCTTGTAGCTCACCATTTACTGACTAACTTACTGATCACACTCTTCCCTGAATGTACTGGATAACCTTGGGACACACAATGTAAATATCTAGTTTTTAACACTGAATAGAATATACAGTATGTGTTTTTGTATTATAGCTACAAATAATCCTTGACTTTTATTAGCTGGAGGGTGAGCATGATTTTCAGAAAACCACATGGTTCAGACAAAGTGGTCTCAACACAATAGTCAAAGCTGGAATACTATTATCCTTTGGTTTCTCCTGCATAGGTAGACTAATGTTCATTTCAATTACAGATGTTGCCAACATAAAGTCTACTTTTTAGTTGTGTTCCCTAATAAAATTAATAAAAACAATCTTTTTTTTTTTTTTTGCTGGTAAGTGGCTATGGCGTAACCGGGAAGACAGCCCCACGTGGTGATGAAAAAGAATGCAGTTTGATGCACACTGCTGGATACAGTGGGTGTGAGGCCACCTCTGTACACAAGACATTAATCATTGCTGTGCATGGACTTGAATCTCAGAACAATGAACATAGATATTCTGGCTGAAGTTAAATTGTGAGTTGGACCTGCAGTCATATTTAAAAAGGTTCACACGAGTGGGTTTCTTTTTCATGCATTCAGTCATATGTGTGTATTACAACAGCAGTATGCAGCTTAAACAGAATGATCTACTGTGACGTTCAACCCACAACATCATGTGTGTTGAATTTAGAATGACAGATCAGTGAGGCCCCTTGGGAAATAGGTACTAACATTAGAAATCCCCTAAAATTCAAATTGTGAGTTTATAGGTTTTTCAATGATGAAGGCTTCAAATGCCGTGATAAAGAAATTGAAGCTATTAGACTTTGTCTACGTGGGGTTTCCCTGTATCTCTGGCCATGGTTATAAGACTGACCGTTCTGGGTCACTCACATAGAGAAATTCTGCTTTGCTATTTATCTTTTCAAGACAGACTCCAAATCTGGACAATAAACAGCAAGCTTATGAATACCAAATGCTGCTCACAGAGACTAATAACGATACAGCAATCCTGGTGATGTAAAAATGAGTAACAGTAATGAGTAATGTATTGGTTTTTTCCAGTCAAAAGCCCAACACCGGTTAGATGCATACTGTAGATTACACGCTCTTAGCAGTTGCCAGTGGCATTAAAACAATACATTTGATGCGTTATTGTAATATACAGTGCATATTCATAGAATGGAAAATGAACTCTTGGCTCAAATGGACAAGCAGCATGCTATTAAAGAGCAATGCTGTCTAGTGTTATATTGATTAGTAAATGGGGCGAGACAGTAGTAACATTGTGCTGTTTCTTTAAGACAGTTTTAGGCCAAATGCTAAAACCAACATGCTCTCATATGTTCTCAAATACACCCACACTGTTCTAAGTCAGAGAGGAAACCCGCAATCTGTGCCTAGAAAGTCCTCCAACATGTATTTCCTTCTTCAAACTCTCTCCATCTTTATACATTTTGCACACACAGCCAGAGCAGCATATGAACACCGAGCTCATGTTTTCTCTGAAGTGATAACATCAGAAGTTCAGTGGAACTCTCCCAAAGCATACATACAGTGTGTCACCAAGCCAGAGGCCTACAGTCAAGGCTCCAACAGCAAATGACCAATTATGAAGTCAGGATGCCTGTTTGGACATCTGCCTGCAAGCGCATAAATAATAAGAAAATGTGAAGGTAGTATGGTTGCATTGGGAAGTGTACACACACACACACACACACACACACACACACACACACACACACACACACACACACACACACACACTTACTTAAGTATGCAGTATAATTCACCACATGCTAGCTAGTTGATTGAATCACATTTCCACCCACACATTGTGGGTTGCATATACACAAAGACTTGTACATAAACATGCAAGTATAGTCCCTGCATGCATATCCTGCTATTACACGTATGTGTAGATGTGAATGGTATCGCTAACATCTACAGGACCACACATACACTGACTCATGTGCATTTATATTTAGTACACACACACAAACATTTGTCTTTCTATAGTTGCGAAGACACTCATTGACAATAAGGCAGTCCCCAGCCCCAGCCTGAATCTAATTCTAACTATGACCCTAAGACAGTCTTAACCCTCAGAAGGCATAAATGTCCTCACAATTATGGTTATGAACCATTATGCTTACAAGCATAGTAAAAAAGAACACACAAATATTATGTATACATGATCCTCAACCTCAAACTCATACCCATTCATATTCAATTTTATAGTGTCAAATCATAACATACATTATCTCAAGGCACTTAACAAAGAAAAATATAATAGAGAGAAACCCACAGACACACACATTCTTCACAGACATGCGTGTGTGTGTATGTAGGAAACTGCTGGAATTAATAATCACACATACAGATGTGCATGTCTGCACACACAGCCTTTTGGTGCTGATAAGGAGCCCCTAAATATTTGTTTTAAGTCGGGTGTTGAGCGAGCCAGCTGAGTTCTGTGCTGTTCAGACAGTCTCACTATTATTACTGTTATTACTGTTATTATTATTACTCAGTTTCTTTGAGCTGGGATCCAACAAACAAGAGTGGGCGTGGGTGGTCCCCCAGACCCTCACTTAATCAATCAACCAAACCCAACACACGCACACACACTCCAACACACGCACAGTAATTACACAAGGACAGGATATTTAGCCTAAACCTCAGATGACTAAGTTTCACTGTATGATCTGTAATGATCGTGTGTAGGGTCGTAGATGCACTGTAGTCATATCAGCACAGTCCTGGTGAAGATGTCAGACACAGTAACTGAGATGAATTATAATATGAGGACAGATGTAGGTTTCAAGCTGAACGTGGTATCGAAATCAAATCATCAGGTGGCTATCTGTACTTTCATTATATTTATAATATTTTATTTTGTTTTATGATAGATCAAATAGTTTTCTCAATACTTAAATGCATTAACAAATGTTCGATGGCCCAGTTAAACTGATTTTAAAACCACTAAAAGCCTATAACCATTGGTTTCCTGGTATGGACCAGTAAACTAAGTACTGGTCTACACCAGTGTTGACTATACATCAGCAGCTTATATGTTTTTACACACACATTGATTGAATCTTATTGTCCAGCATGTAAAACGTACAGTTGTCAAATACTGTTTAAATGTGGGCCTACACTGTGGCTGGAGTACATATTGGTACAAAGTGGAAATACAACAAATATAAATTAGAGACAAATCTCCATTTACTTGTTCACTTCAGCTGATTAACATGACACCAAAGAGAATCCGCTTGTTACGAAACGGTTTACATTTCGTGCTGTAAACACAAGGTGTCTGGTGTTTCTTCCCTCGGAAAACACGTGAAGTGACAGCATGGTAATAAGCATTCAGTACCAAAGATGGAGACAAAGTAAAAATACCCTACCACCACCATATTGTATATTATAAACGCACATAAAAAGTGCCATTGTTCCTGAGGCTGAGCTGAGATACACCAGGTCGCGTTGAGCGCTGGTTCACTCTCCATATGGCTTCAATGGAATTTATGTTAGGCAGGCACCAATAAGCCAAATCTAGTTAGCAACATTATATCATTGGAGGCAAATCTAATTTCAGCCCCAGTGTGTTTTAGTCGTCAGTGACTCCCTCTCTCACCCCCTTCCTCTCCTTCATCTTCTGTCCTCTCTCCCTCTGTCCATCCGTCCATCTTTCTCTGTGAGTGTCACCTGCCCTCGGAGCTGGCGACGCTGGGTCTTGGCCTTAGCGTGAGAGCCGCGTTGCCCTGACTGGAGGCTTTGTTTTCCCTGTGAATCTGCGAGAGAGTGTGTCTGTGTGTGTGAGCTGGAGGAGAATGTCAGATAGACAGTGATTTGTTACATCAGCGAGCATTCCAGCTCTGAGACCCTCTGAGTGTGAGAGGACACACACAGCGAGGCAAATCTGTCTCGTTTGGTGTTCAATTCATGTTGTGTGAATTTTTTGACAAATTATCATTTGTAAAATTGTTTTTGTAGATGGACAAAAATGATACAAAGCGAGGAAATTATAAATTATGAAATAAACCCAGCTAAAAGTAACTGTATGTATGAAAGTTTAACTCAACAGTTTCATGGAAACATACTGTGGCGTGTTGGGGGCAGGTGGGCGGAGCTTCCCTCTCACAGTCATTCGTGTTACCGTTTCTAAAATGTAACAATTATTTTAAGGTTGTTGTACATGAATGTGTTTTCTAACATGAAGCCTGGTTACTCACTTCCCTCCAGTGTCGGAGAGAAGACAGAAATCACGCAGTTTCTTGTAAAATCATCTCTTTGCCTGAGTGCTTACCTCCGCAAACCCCCAGTCTGCTACAATATGGCAGAGAAATGGATGAGGTGAATGTGTGTATAGGTCAAGTGTGTGTGTGTGTGTGTGTGTGTGTGTGTATGCTTGTGATCTGGTTCAAGGTCTATTTTAACAGCTCCACTGTGCTGTGCGTGTCTAAGCGCTGGGGCCACAGCTCCTGGCAAATGGAGCCACTGAGCAAGATACCATCTGCCTCTGCCCATCTAAGTCTCACGCACGCATGCACGCGCACGTGCACACGCACACACACACACACACATACACACACACACACACACACAATATACAGCTCAACTCACAACGGAAACACTGTAAGTGCACATATATTAACATGGAAATCCCAGCCACTATAAAGAATTAATCGAATGTTACAACTCTGGCAAAAGTCTCCGTCTCTCACTTGAACCCAGAGGGGAGTGTATCATGTGTGGATCATATGTGGATGGGATGACATGTCAACTGCTGCCTTGTTCCAACTGAAAGCCAGAGGAAATCAGATCTTCGGAGTCAGGGCCAAGGAAACGTTTTTTTTACATTATTTGCGATGCCTGTGTAGAAGTACCATAATGGAAAAAAAAACTGAATGAGATGCCTTGTGGTCCATATTTATTCATCTATAGCTTGAGGTCTGGGGTCTGAAGACGGATGGGGCTGTCGTCTAGACACGGCTACGATTTGGTTTTATCAAGCATGAATTCTTATTATGGTGTGTTTAGATTTCATCTCGGACTATTTAGATGAATCTGACTGCTGAAGAGTTTCGGGCTGCAGACGGCCAATAGACACATTAGACATATTAGACCCTGTTGGATTTGTTCAGCCCACTTTCCGACCAACCCATTTTCTCTCAGCTCCTGCCTGTTGACGGCTGCAAGCTTCAGTGTTCTGCCTTTTAACTTGGCCTTAAATTAGTTCTATAAATACATTATTCATTAAAAAAACGTTATTTATAAAACTTACTTATGCAAGTACTATGAGTCCACTCAAGACACAATCTCTGAATAGGGCTAAAAGACAAGCTTTAAAATCATCAACATTTTTGTGGTCATTTTTTATTCCAATTTTCATGCAAAACAGAGATTGTGTATTATTTACTTTCCTTTATAAAATGCCCCTTGTTTTTTTTAATTCTCTCACTCAGAATTTTGAATGCACTTTATACCTACTATATTTCTTGGTGTGTATGGTTCATATCTATTTCTATTAGATAATAATAATAAATAAAATAATGCAGAGAATTTAATTTTTTGTTGTTGTTTTGGAACCACAGTCCCTAACACTGTGTTTAGAGAACCATGGAAAAATGAATTTGAGGATGATGCTCATATCCATCAGTGTGGAATGTTATCAAAATATGCTTCACGACACATTTAACGAGTTGCTTCTCATAAATTGCAAAAAGCATATTTCTGCCTCCATCATAAAATAATAAAGGTGATAATAATACAAGAAATTCATGAAAATATAAAAAAAATGCATCATACATTTTTCTAGAACCCGAGTCCTTGTTATGGTCAATAATTAATAAAATATACTGTCAATTGTTTTCATAGGAACTAATTGGAAATTGGAAATTGTTCCATTGAAAGCTGTAGCGAACTGTACCCATCCATCACACTGTAACTAAGATGGAATACACTGCGAGAACCATTTTCTCATAACATGCCAACTCCTGACCATCCATGTCACTCTCCTCCTTACAGCAGACAGGAACATTTCCTTTATGTTACGGTGCAGAAGTGCTGTGCTATTAGATTAGCCTACAGAGACTGAAGCCTCTCTGTCTGTATGAATGAATGGAGGAACCAGCAAGTCCATCACATTCCCTGTGGATGATGCACAGCTCAAGGCTAAGGAAAGAGAGGGAAAGACAGAGAGAGAGAGAGAGAGAGAGAGAGAGAGAGAGAGAGAGAGAGAGAGAGAGAGAGAGAGAGAGAGAGTGTGTGTGTGTTTGTACACATGTATCTTGGGTGTATTTTGATGTAATGTGATCAGTGATGAATTTTGTGTTGCATTAAAGGGGTGGAGGGGGCGATGGGAGTTGAGATGCGAGGCGATGGAGGGAAGAAGAAGAAGAGCAGACTGACTGCTAGTGTTCGGGAGACTCCAACATCTAATCTAATGAAGAAACACAGGGTGGGGTGGGGGGGGGGGGGGGGGGGGGGGGGTGGAGAGAGTGATGAGAAGAAAGAGAGAGAGCTCTACAAATGAGGTTAAGTCCTAACGGAGGAGATGGGTGGGGGTGCTTCTAGGCTGGATATGGCTGGGGATGGTTGGGGTGGGTGATAGTCGATGCTAAATCCATTAGGGCCTTGTGAGCTCCCCACTCCCCTACCCCAATACCCCACCCCTAACCCATCCCCCCACACACATTTAAATCAAAGGAACTCTTGTTCACTTAAGGGGGGGGGGGGCACTGGCGCTTCCTAAATGAGTTAACCATTTGGACTGTCAGGGCCAACGGCATGTCTGCTGCACACACACACACACACACACACACACACACACACACACACACACACACACACACACACACACACACACACACACACGTAAGCACGCTCGTACACACACACGCACGCACACGTGTACGCTCGCCCGCACGTACACACACACGCAGGAAGCCTTAAAGTAAAGCAAGGTGTATGCATGCACCGCATTTGGGATCTCATAGACTTGGTGTGAAAACAATAGCCTGTTTCCGTGGCTATGCCAGCAGGCAGAGTACAGCTATAACAGCACAGGTCAAGCCCGTCTTCTTCATTTGACCACGAGGTCTCACAAACATCCCAGTCTGTGTCCTTTCTTCCACCTGGATCCATCCCAGGCCATCTTCTGTCAGGGCTCATCTGATCTGGGGTCTGGCCATCTTAAACTTTTACCCAACACAATTCTTCTTTGGGATTGATGAATACATTTATGTAAATTGAACAGTTTTTACAATAGTATGTAAGTTTTTCGCTGGTTAAGTTTGAAAACATTTTTTTTTGAATGATGTGGTGATTGAAGGAAGTTTCTATCAAAACATTGATCAGTGATCCATGATGGTAAAGTAACAGGTGACAGGTGTTGAACTGAGTGTGTGAAGAGTTCTGAAAGCGTAAAGAAGTTTGAAGTGTTTTTTACGAGTGTACAAATTTCAGACTGTGGACTCTTACTTCTCAGATTTACATTACAGTATCATGTCTTTATCAATAGTTTTCAGTTTATAATAACCATGCTGTAGAATCACAGTTCAGCTGTAAATAACCAGAGCTGAAACAAGGTCACTGTGGCAGCATCATCAGTATTTCCTATGGATTGTAGGACATCACTGAGTATCTGATCTAAAGTTGTAATCACGTGTGTCTAAAGGCGTTTTCGGACATGACCCGTGGAGGAACTCCGGAGAATTGGATCTGGGATTTCTCCAGAGTTTGCCTTTTACACATGAACAACGCAGTGGGAGGTTCTGTGCTCAGATGCCTTAACCACAGCAACAAATCCTCTGCAGGATTCAGGTGAGGGCTGGTGCAGCAGGCAGAGGGAGGACGTAACATACAAATTATGCTGCGGAGATCACGTTTTTCTTTACATCAAATCGACACAGGCTTTGGTTGTAATCACCACAAACTCTCTTGACATCTGACGTCGGTGTCTTCTACCTGTGTGACACTGACAATACTCTTTTTTTCCCATGTTGTTAATTTGTGCATCTGTCGCGCGTTACAAGCGCCATCAACATCCCAAACTCGCTCATGGTAATTCAAGTGGGGGATCCCCTGCTGTGCACTCACATCGGATTCTCTGGACTTTCTGCGGACTTTAAACTTGGGGGCCAGGGGGGGAAGTCCACAGAAACTCTGGAGGCTCTCATTCGGACATTTGCATACACACACACCTCCTCCTGAGAAACTGTGGAGCATCTCCGGATATCAGTGAGGGTCTGAAAGTGGCTTAAATATTTGCAAGTCTACATGCATGTGTGTGCTCAAGAGAGTGAGTGTAATTGTGCGTTGTCCTTACTCCACTGACCTGTAGCAGATCCTACAATATCCCTGGAGGGGGACTCAGACATGGCGTCCGCCAGTCTCTCCCGCAGGCCTTCGTCGCTGGCGTCTGCCGACCCGATGTTGTGCCGCGGCACGCCAAAGCTTTCTGGCCAGCTCCCACACACCTCGAGCAGGGTCACACCACGTCCATCAAATGGTCCTGCGAACAGACACAGAGGGTTCATATTTGTTTACCAAAAGGAATGCAAGATGCAACTGTAACAGCTGTGCAAGTTGTGCGTCGATAAAATCTAGTGATGTCCTGAGCTGATCGGCAAGATCAGGACTGGGTCTGATCCCAAAATGTTTGACTTAACCGATGAATCATCCGTCTATCAGCAATGTGTGTTATTCTCTGAGGGCTGCGGGGGTGTGGAGCCCATTTTAGCATCCTTCAACACTTAAAACATTGCTTGGAAAGTGTGTGCATATGATTGGGAAATGATATATGACTGTATCATCAAGACGATGCGTCAAGGACAAATAAAAATGTGCACAATGTGCCATCTAGCTAAAATACAATTTTAGACATTCAACCACAAGATGTAAAAAGATGAGCATTTGAAGATAATGGTAGGTACATTAGCAAGATATGCTCCAATGTGAGTCTGCTGCTGAACTGACATGTCTGTAGTAACTGTCAGAACTTTTCTATTTCTTTTTTCGGGAAAAGCGGGTTTAACTGAATTGACTTTCAAAACAATCTGGCCATTGGTTAGTATTGGTAGTAGTCATTTTTAAAGTAGGATTCTTAGACACTTGTGTCAGCCAAACATTTCTCCCCCAGCACAGCATAAATGAATTTACTACACACAAACAGCTTGTAAGCACAACACAATCTTCATGCCTGTCAAAGCAAATCCACACAGACCTACACTGTGTCTTAATCTCCTCTCCTTTCTGTCTGCCATAATTTCTACAATCAGTGAGATCTTGTGCTGTGGAGCCAGGGAGTCTGCAACCTGTCTCTCTCTCTCTCCCTCTCTGTGTTTGTGTGTGATAAGCTGGTCAGGCAGGCACGCACACAGTAAAACAACTGGTTTATTCTATTAGTGTGTTCATTTGACTCAGCCACTGTGCCTGAGAGCACTGCGAGGTGATAAAGGCAGAAAAGGAGGATTTAGCGGTGGTGTTAGTGAAGTGCCCCCGTGACTCATAACGCCGGAGAGCAACAATACAAACACATGACCTCGCGGCGTGATTTGAGCTTATCATCGGCATCAGTTCAGTTCTGCGTATCAGCATCTCTCCCCTCGTTAACACCCAGGAAATATGTGACAGACAGTGGCGCACAGGAAACGGCTGCGCCAAACAAGCACACAGCCTTCATGATACCATTTTGACGACTACTGTTCACTGGTGGGAAAAGCTGCTCAAGTGGTGAATTCAAATCTTAAAAATCGGAATCTAAAAAGGACCAGTGAAACATTGAGGGGGCTATACAGTCAGTGTATCCAGTACAGAGGCAGACATGTATGTATTGAGCCGAGCACAGCACAACAGAGGCAACCGCTGTAGTCCACCTCGTTGGAATATAAAAAATATCACTTTCAGCAACTCCGACATGTCTGCTAACGAGAGAATCAGTGACAAACTGCAGAGAGTTAAACTGTTGGTGCGTTTCTCCTTAATGGCTTGTAACTTCCAAGCACGTTATACTTCTGGCCACACCCCAGTCAGTGACATACAGCTTGTGTTGCCTTTGAATACTGATAGAAAACACATGTTGTGACATCACTAGTTGGGGTGAGGCCAGAAATGCTAATTCTCACCCCCTGCAGAGCATTCTGGATTGGGCGTGAAGTTCTAATTCGAGTAGGGACATCGGTTTTTCAATATGTACAAATTAGACATCTTGTTAAATTCACTTGGTAAGGACAGACTATTTTTGAACTAGTCTTCTAACCTCCTGAGCTGGAGCTGACTCTGATGGTCGAGTTGTGCTGTGCCTTATGTTTCCTACTTCTGCAACAAATTGGTAAATTTATCTCATATGATTGATAAAACTACTTCAGTGATTAACAGCAATAAATACAATGAAACTATACTGTTCTCCTAAAATAAACTTGAAGTCTGCAACTGTAGACTTCATGAATTGCCTTATTCGATACCACAGAGCTTCCTTCATCAAATGTTTGGCATAGGAGAGTGGATACGCACACACACACACGCACACACACACACAGGAACACTTCCCCACTTGTCTTGTGGGTGTCAGTAAAACCCCAGGGAGACGACAGGATGACTTCAAAGGAAAAGGACAGTAGAGATCCTCTCTTCCTGGAAAGATCAGCCTGCACAATCTGTCTCTGTGTTGGTGTCTCTCTGTTTGTGTCTCTGTGTTGGCTACATGCAGGAAACATGGATAGATATTGAAGGTGAGTGGTAAATACAAAGGAAACTTGACAAGACTAGAATTCAATTTCTGGCCAGACTACAAGATCAGAGATAAATTGAATTATAGTATTTGATTATTATTTGGTTTTTTTTGACAGTGTTGCAATTTGCTAAATTAGATTTAAGGTAGTAAATGATTGAAATTCACATCAGGTTACTGACGGGAATTCCACGAAAGCCCGGGCAGGATGTGCTTCAATCCTACATATCTATCTCAGACTTGTGTGAACTGAAAGGCTTGACTTAATGTAGGCATGTCAAAAGTCTGCCAAATGGTCAGCTGGAGGTTTTAGTAGGTTGTACCTTGATAAGCAATGAGCCACACTTCACTCTGCAACACTAAGCAGATCGACCTTTACCGCTAACTCTCTACAAACACACATACACACACATCCAAGTTATCCAGCATTAAAGCAACCACAGTACAGGACATAACAACATCACACACACACACAGGGTCTCATGGCCAGCTTTGATAGAAGGCCTGTTGGCACTAAAGAGGAGTCCTTTGAAAAATCAATCCAACACACACATACAGACTGCTTCTGAAGTGCAGCAAAGTTATCAGGAAGCTAAGCCATTGTGTGTGTGTGAGTGATTGTATGCTTTCGGAGGCCAGTCAGTGTTATCACAGTAGGGCGCATGGAGGCCCGTGCAGCCTCTCGCCCCAGCATTAGCACCTGTCACTGGCCTGCAGCGGAGCTGAGACTGGCCAGGCCTCGGGGTACAAACACACACACACACACACACACACACACACACACACACACACACACACACACACACACACACACACACACACACACACACACACACACACACACACACACACACACACACACACACACACACACACACACACACACACACACACACACACACACAAAAACGGTGCACACACAGTAGTCTGCTCCCTGATAGCCAGTAAGCCATGCAGATCAAAGGTTCTGACTGCCGTGGCTTTTCTGGATGATAAGAGCTTGGCAGAAGGTTAGGAAGAGCTTTACGTTTATCAGACCAGGCTTTGACCAATATGGGTATTTGAGGGCCGATACTGATTGCTTTCGACTAAAACTACCGAACGCTGATAGTTGTTGGCAGTGTTTGGTAATTTAAAATCAGTTTTTAACCTTCAAGAACTATTTGCATATTTAGTTTGTCTGTTAATAATCTGGCTCTGGACATTTTTGACCTTTGTTTATATGTAGAGTTTCTAAAAGTATAAAAAGTAATGAAAATACCTACAACTGTCGGATTGGATTAGCCAAACTCATATTAGCTTATCAATGACTCACCCATATTGGCTTGTACGCCGTCTGATACAGTAACAGGAGTTCAGTCTGCTGAGATGCTGAGATACAATTCATTTTCCATTGATGACAGAAAAAGTGAATTCATTATTTCTCATGCCCATATGTTCAATGAAAGAGTTCTAGAACACTGAAATCAACCCTCCTTTCCATACCAGCCAAAAAGAGATTCCTTATAAACACGATTATAATATAAGTGATGAGGGACAAAATCTAAAGTCCTCTCTCATGTGAAAATAGATTCTTAAATTTAGTTAAAGTTAATGTGAGGCTTCAGCAGTTCAACAAATTAGGTCAGTGTCTTGAAAACTTATAGTTCATTCTAGTCCAAAACGCCCTCTTTGTTTCCTTTGTTCCTCTATTTTCTGTGAGGAATTTTAAGAGCTACAGTATTTTTTATTTACTTTAAAAAAACAGTTTTCTTTTCAGCTACATCTTTTATTGCTCCTCATCTTAATGGATGTGTGGATGCTACACAACGGCTCCACGCTGTGTGCCATGTACATCAATTCTGTTTTCAGAGCTCTAAATGCATCTGAATGGAGGATGACCTGCACTCAAAACTGTGCCTGAAAGCAAACTGCATACAGACAGAGAAAAGCTGCTGCCTCCACTTTCCAGCATGTGTATGTATAACATGAATAATGACAACAGGAGAAGAAATAATTCAGAAATGGAAAGAGTATCCTATCACACTATAGGTTACTGACTTCAAATAACCCTGTCGATCCACCGTATCGTGAGGGAATTTAATGGATTTCTCCCAGGCAGCCACTCGAGTTTACTGATTTCAATTTCCTTTGATTCTTTTTTATTGTCTGTCTGTAAACCTTTGGAAATGTGAGCATGAATAGTTGTGAGGAGGAGGAGGATTCAAAATACACCCTGGATTGTTGTTTTTCCCTCCATCATGTTAAAACCCAGCTGGATTAAAAGCCACTCTCCACCCAGCTGTTAGCCCCCACGTACTGGCCCTACTTATCCCTCCAGCCAGCGCTACTTTCCTTAAAGATTTAATCACACTGCAGCAGGATGTGTGTGTGTGTCTGTGTGTGTGTGTGTGTGTGTATACCTTTACAGCAGCGGCTTAGGATGGCACAGTTGGACATGACATCACATGTGCACATCACAATCGCTTCTCTAACACACATTCGGTGCTTAACTTTAATACTGTGGACATTCAATTTGACCATTAAAACCAAGCCTCTGTTTAATGCAGGGAAACAAAAAGAAAATACCTTTAAAGGTAAAATGTATATTCTATTAATGACTTGCAAGTTTCCTGAGAAGTTTACCAGCATATTTCCTTTTAGATTTTGTCGGCACACACTTGATGTGGCACCTCGAGGTCAGTAGCATTGAAGTTATCCATGTGAACATCCAGCGTTACCATATCACCTGCCATGGCACGTTGAGCCCTCTAAGACAAGGTCTGATTTGTGAATATGGGCTATACAAAAAAAGTTTTATTGATTGATTCATAGGTTATGACTTCATGTCCAACCACACCGATGACACATTGTAAGCAGATCGAAATACATTTTGAAGTGTTCCCAGTAACAAACACTGGCTTTGATGACTCACGTGGGCAGTAAATTACTAAATGGATGCAAACATCAGATCATTAGGTAGAGTCGCTGTTCTGAGATCAGATATAAGGAGAGATATCGCGTCCACTCCAGTATCGCTCTATTTTTTACCCTCAACAGGTCAAGCCCTTGCATTAGCTTTCAAGAATACCTATACATGCAAATGATTAGAAACTGGAGGCAGTTATGAATTAGAAATGACCAATTTACAATAAGGTTGTGTGGTTAACAGAGTTTTCACACATTCACTGAATCTCCTGACATTCTCCGGAGGGCAAACTCCACGAAGATTAGGGGAAATAAAAAGCCCCAAAAGAAAACAAACATCTCAGGATGAAAAAGCGGAGCCACACATGTACAAGACACATATTAATATGTTACATGCTTCCTGCACCGCCCCTCGCCAGAACGCTGCAGAGATTTCTGTGTTGTTGTGAACACAACAGAGAAACGGAGAATCCCTCGCTCATGTGTGAAAGGCGAACTCTGGAGAAAGTCTGTAGCCAATTGTGCAGGCATTCTCAAGAGTTCATGTTTGAAACCGGCTTTTGGTGAGTCTGATAGTCGCTAGCCGCTTACAGAAGAGAAGGATGAGCACAACTGTAAATATCCTCAGCAAGGACAGAAGTTTAACACACACACACAGGTAAAGGAATAATATGTTGACGCCACATTCCACTGTTTCTCAGTTACCTGTGCAGTTAAGATGCTGATGCCTGGTTAGTTCTAATTCAATTAGGTTTTAGTGCGAGGGGGCGGATCGGACAAATGCCTTTATTATGGGTGCCGTATAATATGTAATGGTGCGTGTGTGTGAGAATATACTTAAGTGGTGTTACTAGGAAATGAGGCACAGTCTGTTACCAACAAACAGATCATAAATCAGGCAGTGCAGTAGATCAGGTGGGAACTACACTGAAATCTAGTCACTGAAACACATTTCAGTGACTAGATTTCTAAAGCCATTTGCAGACATGACGTCCAGGAATTGGTCAGACACGTTCACAGCAACAGAAAAGTCCCTGGAGCATTCAGGTGAAGGGTGTTGCAGCAGGCAGGAGACAGTATGTAAAATCTAAATTTGACTGCGGAGATCACATGTTTTTGTTGACAGCACATCAACGCGTGCAACGTCAGTGCGTATCTCCAGAAAGTCTTAAATATCAGTGTTTTTCCAAGTTGAGCTCCTTATTTGTGTCTTCATACTTGTTTGGAAGTGTTGGAAACGTCTTTAATCCAACTCCAACTCCAACTCACTGGTGGTGAATCCTCCAGACACTCTCCTGCTGTGTTCTCACATGGGCTCACTTTGACATCCCAGAGTTTATACTAGAGGTTTGGCTGGAGAAACTCCTGAGAATGTTCGCAGCAACTGGCTCGGACATTTCAGTTCTCACTCTGGATCATTTCAGGAGATTGTCCAGAGTTGGTTTTGTGTTTTATGTCTTCAATTTATTTTCAGGCTTATGCAGTAACCAGTTCCCACCTCTCCACTCTGTCGTAGCACAGACGGACTCACCTTTGTAAGTCCAGTTGGAAGAGAACCACTCTCTCTGATCTGAGTTAATGTCGCACAGTTGTTCCTGCTAACATTGCATTACTGCAGCTGCCTGTGCTGTTCACTGCAGAGCACTGAGTCATCCAGACTGTTCAGTGTCTGGGTTTAGTTTAAGACGAAACACACAAACAACCACGTTGTTGCTTAACATCAACCAGGATATTACTTTAGTGAACATCTAGAGGGAAATACAGTCATTGCTAACACCAACTTTCGATAGAAACAGCAAAGTAACTGTTGCCGGCTGAAATGAATGTCAATGTTACTTCCGCAACCCGAGCACTTGATAAATAAATTAAATACATTATCTTAACTCTTTGCAAATGTCATTGTGCTGCCCGCCTGACAGACACATAACTTTCGAGGATGTTTCCTATTAACGACACTACGACAGGCAGCTAAATCATCTTCTACTTTGCTTCGAGACAATTCAGTTACTGCTGGATTATGTTCACAACCAATTTTTTTCTGTGACGAGAACTGTGTTGCTCTTGCACCACATTGGGATCGTAAGAAGCAGGAGGACGGCATGATCCAAATCCTCCTGTTTCACCCTATTGAGCCAGCTGGTGGTGAAATGCTGGCAATTGTACCAAGCAAATTATTTTCCATCAGCTTTTATGAGGAATAAGATGTATTTGACATGTTTCTAAGCTTTACAATGTATTTTAGAAAATAAACATTTGCTTAGTTTAAATTTGAGTTGAACACAATATTTCTAAAGACCTGATTTAAACTATTTTGAAATGGCAGTTTTCATGCAGCTTTAGGCAGGAAGGAACCCTTCCTCATCTCGGACTCAAATGGCCCTGAGAGGTCGGTGGAAGCTCTCATCAGCCCGTGTACGTAGAATTCAGCATGCTGCTAAGGCAGAGTACATTCATTCATATACATGTACAATGAAACCATTGTCGTTATAGAGATAACTTCACAAAAACACACTTTTAATAGACTTTCACTCTGACACACTGACACACACTGACACACACTGACACACACACACACACACACACACACACATACACAGATACACATCTGTGACTATACTGTGAACCCATACTGACATCCCTCCAGGCTGTGTGTGTCTGTATGTGTGTGTCAGAGAGACAGAGAGTGAAAGAGAGTGACTCTGATATCCTGAGGGAAACACTGAGAGTGCTAGCTATCTTGCGGAGTAGGTTTGTGGTGCGGGGTTAGTGTTAATGGAGATGTAAGCTCACAGGATTAGCACCCATAGGTAGGTGTGTGTGTGTGTGTGCGTGTGTGTTCCTGACAGCCATGGCCTTTCTTTCATTACATTAAGGCCACTGCTTCTAAATCATTTACTCCCTTTGCAGTCTCAGTGGTGTCAGCTAAGTGTTAGTAATCCCCATCAATACCAGGGTCTGCCTCAAGGCACTTTACTCACTACCCCCCACACACACACTCACACACCAAACCATATGGCATTCAGATATGAAGACGCATTAACCTGTACACAGTTAATTGCAGACAAGTCTGCAGACTAGCCCAGCGCAGACCGACAGACACACACATGCACACACTCTCACTGCGCACCAAGCTTATTTGAGCCAAGTCAAAGTAGACAGTGCCAGTGCTTTGCTGAGGATTTTAGACAATAGTCTTGTCCAACAGATCCATAAAGAACTGGAAGAACTTGACTGACCTGCAAAGACTCGTGACTTCACAACCATCCAAACCCTTTGTGGACAATGTAAGAAGTCGACTATGAGCCAGGCCTTATCACCCAACATCAGTGCTGGACCTTACTAAAGCTTTTCAACTCGTTTCGGATCAAATCCCTGAACGGTGGAAAGCAGCACATAAATACCCATTGTTTGGAATGGAATGCTCAAATACTCAGATGTATGAAGAATAAGAGAGAGTGTAGCAATCTAAAGGCTCTGTATATACATATTGTATGTGCTCTATAGATGTCTTTCATTATAGAATATATTGTCATAGAGTGACAAATGCCAACCAGTGCTCAGTTAGATATGTCCAGCACACGAAAAGGGAAATGAAGTGACTGAGAACCTGAGAGTATATTCAATGTAGGGGAAATTATTTCATATTTCAACAGTCATATCTCACATAACGTTTGGTGTGTATGTAAGAAAGACCATCACTCATTCAGATTGAGTGCAAAGAGTAGCAGAGGAGGAAATCCAATATGCTGATAGAAAACAGCTGACATTGGTTTGGGAACTTACTGTAACAACATGCCTGTTTTGACAATGGCACACACAAAGTGAACCAATGCTGGTTCTTCTTAACCATTTCAGCCCATAAAGCTGTGTACCCATCTGCAGGCAGCTGGTCACTGGGGCAGCTGCCTGCAGCTCTAGATATGCAGTAATGACTGTTGCAGGAAAAGAGGGTGTGAAGGTGTAAAAGAAATTACAGTGGCCTCGGAAAAGACCTCTCCCTGTCCCGGTTGTTGCCTTCCAGAGGGTATTTATAATGTGCTGAAGGGGTCACTGATTAGAGGGAACCCATATATTTAACACTAAGCAGATCCCTGAAAGGGTGTGTTTGCTGACAAATGACGTCTGTGTTCACCCTGACACCAGCACAGTCCAGACAGCTTTCACCTGGCTTTAATGGCCTTGAAATAAACTGATTTTGTTAAAAGAAAAAAATCAGCTCATCTGCGTTTTTCTGAACCAGCAAATTGGACTGGCCAGCGTGTGATCCTGCTGCTCCTCTGTGTCATCAGCCTGATGAATAAAAGAAGAGAAAGGAAGTAATCAAGAATGTTCAGCGCCCTGGTCTCCTGTCTGCTAACTCTACTGACCGTCACTGAGTGAAGTTTGGCAAAAGTCATATTTACTCATATCAAATATTTCATCTGCTTTATGAATCCAGAAGCTACTTTAGGGTTATGCATTTAAATCTAAATTGTTACCTAATATCTGTTTTTGATTATTGTGTGTTGATGATATGATATCACACTTGGGGACACATCAGAATTATGAATATAATCCATTTGTTAAACTGAAATATTTGAAACACATTTCTAAAACTATAACTCAGATAAACAAACAGCCAAAGCCAGCATCATAATTTTCCAGAACCGGTGAAGAGCATCTTTCCTCTTGCTCAGAGACGTGGCACCAACACAACTAAAACTCCCTTCTGGGCGAAGGACAGTTTTCCATCACACCAAAACAAAGATTGGGGAGTGTACACTTCACGGTGCTAGCATGGTCAGCTAATTGATTTCAGGCCAGATCATATTGCTGTGTAATGGAGCAGGCTAACGTGATGATGAAGCTGGGATGGTCATGGTGATGACTTTCACAGGGACTCCGGCCTCATTTGTTTGTTTGACAGGCTGCAGGGGTGTGTGTGTGTGTGTGTGTGTGTGTGTGTGTGTGTGTGTGTGTGTGTGTGTGTGTGTGTGTGTGTGTGTGTGTGTGTGAGTGTCTCCATTTGGCATACAAGGATATGGATTAAGCTATAGAGGTGACAGATGATATGTTTACAAGAGAATGTTTGCTCTCTGCACGATATTCAATTACAGAGTTTCTGTGTGTCGCTGCCTATGTGTATACACGTGTGTGTGAGGAAGAGGGAGTGTACATCTGCATGTTACAGACTGTGTGTGAAAGGGTCACAGGCCTTTATCAATCATGCCGAATTTGCTCACTTCCTTCCTCACTGCCGTCTCTCGCCTCATTTTAACCCCCACACTCCTTCACTTCTGATGGGTCCTGGGAAGTGGTCCAATCCAAATCTAAACTGGTGCTGTCCACTGTTTACTGGAGTTGCGACGCAGCACAAATAAATACCTCAGCGTTATTTACAAAACAGCCCTAGTCATATACAACGCTGCCTCCATCCACAGTAAAAGCTGGGACTGGGTGGTGGTAGGTTGTGTTCGCAGTACAGTTGGTGGTACTATACGTAGTATTATGTGACATGGCATCCTGTGACATCACATGGAAGACCAGTGTTCATATTCAGTTTGGTTTTGCCCGGAGGTGTCGTGCTGCACGCTGTGGTCTGCTGTGTGAACAGTAGTGATGAATATTGTACTGTGCCTTGCTTCCTCTCAGGGGGGGGTCAACGAAGGAGATTCCCAGCACCAAAGCCACAGCCCTGTGTTCCAGGAAATCCTCCACAATCCCATTTGATCTTAACGCCCTGCCTCCCCTAATGTGTCCCTAAGCTGGCCTTATCACACCACAGAGAGGGCCTGAGGGGATCGACTGAGAGATGCACGCTTGCACTTCCAGCAGGTTGAGGTATTGTTTGGCACCTCAAACCACACATGCTCCATCTCACCAGTTTACAATACAAAAAAGCCCATGTGCAATGTGTTCTGTCCTGCGTGGACACCAAAGGCAGCGAGACAAGAACGATCGAGTGGCCAGAAAGCAGAGACGGACGTAGTGATGGAGAGAGAGAGAGGGACAAACAGCCTGCTGATGTGCAGAGAAAAGCATTATGAAACAGCCAACCCTACTCCACTAGCCTCTTCATTCTAAGCGAATAAATCCTCCATTATCGTGTCTCTCTCGGGTCTAAAAGCAAGCATCTTACAGGGAATTAATCGTATTGGACGGAGAGGAGGGGGTAACCCATTTCATTTCCTCATCAAGTTTGGGGAAAATTGTATTGAAAGCCAAGCAGCCACCTGGGAATGGCCTCCTCTTGTCTTTCCTCTCATCTCCTTGTTTTTGCCTCTCCAAAGCCATTTGTCTGCCCTGTCTGTCACAGGCTGGGGCTCGCTGCTCTTATGTATGGTCAAACATCTCTGTGTCCTTGTGGTGTCACGTTTCTCTGCAACCATCCTTATTTATGTCCTATGGCATTTCAATGCAAAGTATCACCATACCATTTACAAGTAGCTAAGCTCTACAAGCAAAGTCTGTTATGTGGCTGCAAGTCATCGGCCCAGCTTTAAGAGAGAGGAGCACGGAGGGAGTCCATCGTTAGGTGTATGTGGTTTCAGTTCTGTGTAAGAACTTGTCACACCATGAATATGAATCTGACAAGAACTGGAAAAATCTGTGTGTGTGTGTATGTGTGTGTGTCCAGCCCATGGCCAGCCAAGCCTCCTTAGGCCTCTAAACAAGCACCATAAATTCACTCTCCACTTACCTGCAGTAAAAATGTCAGGAGCAAGGTTTTTTATTGGGCCACACACACATACACACACACACACACACACTAAAGTCACAAGAAGTCACTAAATACACACACCCGCACTCTCCTAAACACACACACCAAAGCCTTTTACTCCCTGTCTATCTTGGCATCTTCCATGGCGGTCAAGTGGCTTTACATTGATATTGACATGCTGGTGGGAGGCAGCGACTCCATGCTAACAACATTAGCCAGATAGATCCTGTCACAGCCACTCTGTCACCTCCGTACACACCCACCATCCCACTGTTACACAGAGGGGCTTATATGAGTATAAATAATATATATAATATGAAATAATATGACACATCTAATGTCAAACATGTAGTGCTCTATCTTTGGAAAAAGACTGTATGTTTGATGTTAGAACATAAAGGCATTAACCCAAAAAGGGCCGCGGGGTTCAATGCCATTAACAGTGCAGAGAATTACAGAGAGTACAGTTATCACTTCATGACGAAATTATCCAAAGCTACATTCTTAAATTCTTAGTTTTGTTCTTCTTCTGGTTTTTAGGTAAACTGTAGGTTTAGTTAAAGCGGTCATTGTGTTCATAAATATTAGTTATTATATTCATTTAAAACGGAATATGAAGAAATACTCGTCACATGTATCAGTTATAGGTTCCTTTGGTTAAGAATTGGCTAATAAGAGTTAAAAATAGTAAATGATTAAAAGAATGAAGCTTTCGCTGGTTGAGGTTAGGATAAATCATTTTGGCTATGAAAAGATTTCTGATGGGCTTACTTTACTGTATTATATAATCAATGTCACAGAATAGGAAAAATCATTTCATTCTTGTAAAATCAAGGATGACTTTTTGTGAGTTGAAACATTTGTCCTATACCAGCTTTGACATAAAGCTAAAACCTGAAACTATACTGTTGTGCATCTCCATACGTTTCACCTCCTTTCATCTCCATACGTTTCACCTCCTTTCATCTCCAGACTTTAAAAAGCTCTGTAGTGCCACAGACTGACTCGCACATCCAACTGATGGGACAGTGTGAGGGATCAAGGAAAACACACACACACACACACACATCAAACTTTTAATGTGTTTCACTCTGAGAGTGTGTGAGTGTGTGTGTGAGATAGAGAGAGATTGATAGATAGATTCTTTGTGACGATGTAACCTGCCAAAGCACAAAAGGTTAAAGGATGGTAAGTATGTATGTTCCCCCTCCTCCTCAACATCCACAGACATGAGACCAGGCAGCAGTGAACACGGATGTGTGTGTGTGTGTGTGTGCATGTCACATCTGGGAGTGTAATCAGTGGGCTACTTTCAAGAGCTGCCAAAGCAAACAGGCCAATAAGGAATCCACTTTACAGACCATCGATCTCGACCAGCCACAGCCAACACAAACACACACACACACACACACACACACACACACACACACAAACACACATTTGGTGCTCACACACATTTTCCTTGAAATAAAACATTTTTCAAAGTGTGAAACTGCTATGAATCTATTTTCACTAGATTTTATGTCCCCAAAATGTATTGTGTTTCCACAATAATGGGGCATCTATTAATGACCTCAGCTCACAAAACTTTCAATAACATAAATGAACATTTACATTTCTTTTGTATACAAGAATATTTCTAAATCTACTCTTTTTTTCATCGATAGAATAACATTTGCTAAATTCCCAGCTGTTCTCTGAAAAATCAAAAGGGACAAACAAAAAACAACAAAAAACCAACATCTGTGATGTCCCACAGACCAGAGGAGACTCAGGACAGTTTCTCCAATAATTTAGCTCTTGTGGAAACTCTCTATTTCCTTTCAGTTTTCTCTGCCACCAGACGACAGGAAACACTGAGAAAGAGAAAACAAACAAACAATGGAAATATTGTTATGGGGAGTCTCAGAGTGATTCACAGCATCCCGCACTGAGGAACCATCAGCGTCTAAAACACTTCCAGATGATCCTCAGACAATAGAAGGAGAAAAAACAAGGCTGATACGTCATCCATTTACTTTGGGCCACAGTGGTGAACAACAATAAATTCTCTCACTCAGTCACACACACACTCACACACACACTCACACACACACACGTATGTTTTTTCATGTGCATGTGTAGCGATCTGAAAAGGAAACTAGATAGATTGAGCTGATAGGAAACTGCATATACTTGAAAGCCAAGATATAATGCAACCCACCAACAGGTTGTTTTTACAGTGCGTGTGCAAACACATCACTCACTGATGTGCACGCTCCCGCACCGCCCACACACACACACACACACACACACACACACACACACACACACACACACACACACACACACACACACACACACACACACACACACACACACACACACACAGGAGACAGCCTCCATTGAGAAACCAACGAGCTGTGCCTCTCCTGAGACTGAAGCACACATACAGTACACACAATAACAGACACACTAATGCTATCACAGGCAACATCACAGTGAAAGGCAGTAGCTGTGACAGGGCTGTGAAGCTGAGTCTGCGGCAGATTCAAGGTATTTGACTTCCCTTTATATCGGCTTTATATCGGCTCTAGGAGTGAAAACTCAGTGTGCATGTGTGCACAAGTAATGAAGAGAATATGCTACACAGTTAATATACTATAATGAACTAATATAAGGTAATACATGGTATGGTTACAGTCACCATATTGACGTGAGAGTACAATCAAGAAACCTGTTAGTGGATATTGGCTGATGTTACAGTAGTCTGTGTTTGCTTGGTTAAGATGAAAATTCATAACCCACAGTGTGTCACATCTCCACTGCTGATGATGACAATACTCAGCATTACACTTTGCTTACATTCCTTAAAAGGTGAGGTGTGTAAGCCACAAAAGCAAACACATAAAGACGATGAGACTTATTTAGAACAAAATGTCACAGTGTGTTGAAGTGCAAACTGTCAGTTCTGATCTCCTCCACGTCAGTCAATCATCTGTCCATCACTTTAATGGGCTCTGCTACAACATTCGAGCACTGACACCCAGTTATGTAAGAAACTCTTGCCAATTTTCAATAATCGCACTTGAGAGTATGCACTGTGACTATGAGCAGCTCTGTGCTGTGGCTGTCAGATGGCACCATGCTGGTGGGAGAGATAAACAAAAAAGATAAATTCAACTGTAGGGACCTCTAGGTCGAGGACTCAGCCCCACCCTATAATGGGTTCCAGCTCTCCACTGACCAGCGCCCATTAGACCCAGGAAATGGGGGATTTAGGCACAAAGTCAAGGCCTCAGTATGATACTACGTTACTTCTATAATGCAAATTTTAAAATTGCCAAGAGACTCTGTTGTAAGTGTGATTAAAAAAAAGCAGACGTGCTGGGGTTTTCTCCTTTCTACTGAACAGTGTATACGCAGTGCAGGGTCAGCCTGCCTCAAAGAGCTGCCAATACAGACACATTTCATTTAGTCTGGCTTTTCTATCCAATCATTAGTCACTTGTCTGGTTTGAATGTTTTTGTCCCATGGTGGCCTGAATGTGTCTGAGAGGGCTTTTCCACCCTGAGGAGAACACAAATTGGTGGGGTGGATACTCTACATTGTTTTATGGAAAGTCATAGTTAAATATGAAGGAGCACTTTTTTATATACTGAAAATAAGCACATGCCCTGAGGAGGGATCTTGGGTTCACAGCATGTAGTGGATTTTAAGACACACTTTAAACCACTAAGATGACACTTTGCAGTGTGAAGTTAAGACAAAGAAATCATGAGGAGTGATGTCACTTCCTGACAGACAGCGCTGGACAGAGGGAGAGAATGGAGAGACAAGAGAAGATGAAAAAGGCCAGCAGGGTGAGGTAACCATGTGCAGATGGACCCTGTGTGTGTGTGTGTGTGTCTCTGCAGGCAGCTGCAGGAAGGATCCTGCTGAGAAAGAGCAGGACGTCCTGTCATCCACTGTGGCCGCAACATCATCACACACACACACACACATGCGCGCACAAACACACACGCACACACATCAAAGGGTGTGTGGCCAGTTAGTGCCGTTCCAGAACTGTGGCAGTGTGGGGAGACAAACAACAACAGCATCTCACACACAAACTGAGAGACACAAAATCAGAAAAACACACATTCGCACACGATTCTCGGACTCACTCTTTTAGACACACACACAGTATAATCAGTCACATTCATACATGCAAAAAGACACGCATATGCGTTCTATCACGCACATACACACTCACACAGCCCACATAATGGGCCATTTCAGCACCGAGACCACAGCTAATACAGTAAATGACAGGGGAGGACTGGGAGAGAGCCAACCTAAATGTGACACCGATTTTCTGTTGTGTGCATGTTTGAGTGTGTGTATGTGTGTGTTTACCGCCCTGACACCATGACTCTGCAGGCTGGGGCCCAGATGCTGGTGTGGCCGCTACGTTGTTTGGTTCACCGTCCTGACCTACTATGGCGCACACATCACACACTCAGTCTAACGCACACAGACACGTGCGCACATGCACAGAGCTTTGTCCTTAAACAACATAGCTGTGGCCTTGGAAACTCTCAACCAAAGTGTCAGTAGAAGCATCAAAGCAGTGTAATGAGAGAGTAGAGAAAAACCAGTCAACAAGGCAGCTCACACCAGGACAGAACAGTTCTGTGCCATTTGGGTGAGGGTGAGTGTGAGTGTGTGTGTGGGGGGATGGGGGCGGGGGGGGAAGATATGAGTGTGTTTAGGTGGGAATGACGCGTTGAGGATATTATGTGTATTCAGAAAGCGTACTAGTACTTATATCACTTCTTCTTTTGTAGCCTTATCCTAAAACTGTGTAACCCTGACCAGTGTGTCACTGCCACTGAACACCGTGCCTCACCATTGTGATGGCACAGGTGATGAGCGGTGACTGGTTGTCAGACATGAGGCTTTGAATTGAGGCCAAACTGTTTAAATCTTTTTTATCCTCAGTCCTTTGGGCGCTTTCATGTCACTGACGACCCTCAGTCTGACTGCTGTGTCATGAAGCCCAGATCAGTGGAGTCCTGGTTCTTCTTCTACGTAAGAACCATGGAGGCCACAGTGGCTCCTGGGAACCTTCGATGCAGCAGAATATTTTGTAGCCTTCCTCAGATCTGTGCCGTGACACAGGTCCTGTCTCTGAGCTCTGTGGGCCGCTCCCTTAACCTTAATACTTGAGTCACTCTTTCATTGTCAGCTATTGAATGTCAATGAAAGGATTTTCACAACACTGCAACATAATAAAAAGTGCATCTGAACACTGACTGAATGTAATGTTATTACCTGTCCAAATGCTAATGACCAATACAAATCCAAGAGTTACTGTAACCACGACAACAAAGTTCCCTTAAACTAGGGCTGTGTCTGAAATCAACCACTCATTCACTAACCCCACTTCACTATGTACTGTAGTAACTTCTATATAGAGGATTTTATCGTGAGCTCATCGGCGCATTTTCTCTGCAGCAGTAATTTTGTCATTGTCACAGGATTATGCCGTACAACAACGTCAGCCGTTGGAAAATCCCATGATAAATTTAAAACAAAGTATTAATACTTTTAGGGGAAAAAAACATGTCGACCATCTTTGAATGTAGAAATAAACTTGTTTACCTCAGTTTGTGCTGTAAAGCTCTGCTCTGCTCTTATTTACATTTGGTCGGCCAGTTCCTGCTGTTCTCTCGTCTCTCCGCTGCCACCACAATGCATGATGGTACATATTACACCACTTTTCACTGCATTGTAGGAAACAATGAGTGCACTTTATAGGGCTCTTTAAAGATCACTAAACATTCAGAAAGCACTACAAAATGTCAAACTCACTGTATAGTGGACTGTACAGTGATTAGTGAGTGATTTCCAACACAGCTTTGACCATCGAAGTGCTTGATGAGAAAACGTTCTTCCTGTTGATCGTGGCAGCAGGGCAGAAAACGTTTCTGTGTGTTGTTCTGAAGGCCATAGGCCAACAACATATTTTTGAGGACTTTTGTGATTACACTGAATTTGACAAACAAACCCATTACAAAAGAGCGAAGAACACCAATGCAACAAAGTAACATTTCCTTATGTGTCTAATATCGCTGTAAGACGTTGGGAAAAGGTTGCTACTAAATACAAAAGGTGGTCACAACAACTAATGCATTTATTTAAGGCCATTTAAAATGTCTTAAGTGAAAAGGAGGAAGCCCAATTTCCTGTGCACACCATTGCTGCTACACTGATTTACAATAGGTGGGTGTCGACTAACACACAATGCTGTGGTTGCTCTATTTTGTCTTTTCATCACAAATAAATTCTGGCAAAGGTCATTTGGAAGAATACGCAAGTTTTCATCAAATCACTGTGGTTGGTCGGGAAAACATCTTTAAATTCCTTACAGAACAAAACAATTCTAAAATAGTATGAAACCGTTCAGTGTAAAAGAAAGGTAAAAATAATTTTTATAATGGTTGTTAATGTTATGTGGTTTTAGCTGTTACCTTTTTGTTTTCTTTAAATACATATCATTTGTGGGCCATCATTCTCCATCTATGTGTGTATTCAGCCCCGTGCCCATTAATCAAATCTCCTGCCATGCATGTGCCTCCACCCCTGCTGTGCAAATTTGTCCAATTAGTCACGGCCCCCGGGGAGTGTGAGCACAAACTCTCTCTCTCTCTCTCACACAGACACACACACACACACACACACACACACACACACACACACAGGTCCAGGCCCCCAGAATCCAGTGTGAAATGGGGCTCTGCCACAGTGTGAGGATTAAGCAACAATAAAATGAATTTCATGGCCATGGTGCTTTATAGGACTGGCCTCCATAGAGCTCTGGCCAAAACACAGCAGCTACCCTGCCCCTTTAATCTCTGTCTACCACACACACACACACACACACACACACACACACACACAATAAATCCACACTCTGGGAGAGGGAGAGCTTGAATCAATCAACACCGTCCCCAGTGACTCTGGACTGACCAAGATGTTCTCCTAAATGAAGTTGTACACTTCCTCCTCTGGCAGCAGATTATCAGTCGCGTGTTGTGACCACACCAACAACTCCAAGTTCCTGTGGCTATATTCCTTCATCACAGCACTGGAAAGGCCAAGAAATCTATAACTTATATTATTGGCTAAAAATATTACTATAAAAAAAGCATATTTTAACAATGTAGAAATGAAGTAGTGTATATTACTGGACTGTAAGGTTTCGTAAATAATAATAGAAGTCATGTGTGCAAGGTTAATGGATGATAACTGTGTGAGCAGTCTGAGGAGTAGGGGATGAGGTTTCCTCCAGGCCTAGATTTTGCAGTCTTTGCCAGTTACTCAAAATCCTGCACAAGTTCTTTTGAAAAATTTATAGGAAAATAAAATAAACATGACAACAATTGCTTTTGTCACTTTGGTGCTAAAACAGCATAGAAATGAAAGAGCTGTGCAACAAATTACATCTACTACAGTAACTGCTCACACTGGCCGCAGCAACATAAAGTGTATAATTAAAGGCTTAAAAGCATCTTGCCAAACAAACGCAAGTACAAACCAACCGTTACACATAGAAAATATCAAATGGATCACTGTATTGATACACAGGAACCACTGATTTAAAGTGAACATTCACATGTTTTAATTTCCAGTTTAAACTGATATTACAAGACCCTTGTACACCTTTAATTTCAGTTTCCTATCACTGAGCTGTTTCCCTTGTTTCCCTGGCCCTTCCTCTGAGGTTGGAATATGATTGATTTTTGTGTGTGTGTGTGTGTGTGTGTGTGTGTGTGTGTGTGTATGAGAGTGTGAGATTGTGTCAATGGTGTGTGTGTGTGTGTGTTGGTGTGGATGCAGACAGTAGTCCTGTAGTGCTGACCAGCGTTAAGGCTCTTACACGGAGGATGATCCAGGATAGCCACGGGGTCTTAACTCACCCCACCAACACACAGGGTGTGACTGGTCGGGAGGGGGCCTAACTGGAGGTGTGAAAGGGCATCTTTCTCTTTCTGCCTGTCTGTTCTTTCCACCTCTGCCCCCAACTCACCAAAATAAAAGTGAAGGGAAAAAAAGGGGAAATGATCGAAGGATCAAAAACTACAAGATAAGGAAGGACACATATTATACTGTGTATGTTGATTTATAGACAGAAGAAAAGTAATTTGTCTGAATGAAAATAAATAGTGAAAGGGAGTCAAAAGGGGAAATTAAGGAGGAAGGCTGCAAAGACGAGAACATTTATACCAAAAGGAACAGGAAGCACAGTAAGAAGGAGGGAAGGATTGGTTGACGAAATGAAAAAGAAAAAGGTGAAAAAGGAAGTTTAAAGGAATACAGAAAAGGAAAAGAGTAACAAAGTAAGGAAGAAAAGAAAAAGGGTAAGCAGCTCAGATGTTTACTGAAATTAAAAAAAAGGAAACAAGAAAAAAAAAACGGAAGTAGAAAGTAAAGAGAAACGAAAGATGTAAAATATCTAAGTCTCTGCACGTGTCTGTGTGTAGATGAAAAAAACATTTTCTGTGTGTTTGTGTACGCATGTATGTTTGTGATTTGTCAGATCTGGCAGGGGCGTTATCAGGCGAGGTAAATCGGCCTAAACCTGGTGCTAATGTCTTGGTGGGGGTGTGGGAGAGATTAATAAGGATCCGCTCCAAAAGGCTTTAGCTGGCCCGCTAAGATTCTTAACCCGGCTAACCTCCTCTGGCGCCTCTGGGAATCCAAAATGTCCCACAATGTTGACTCAGAATCACTCATATGAGTTTAATTTTCCACTGCAAAATCAATTAGACCTTCTGGGGTTGAATTCTTGACTTTGGAGTTTGTGTAGCAGTATATGTTTTCCTCAGTGAGCCGAGCTGTGAACGCTGTTTAGTCAAACAATAAATAAGTCCTCTCACACATTAGATTGTGTGGAAACCGTAGACACACACACACACAGTGGACAGCTACATTACTGTGTCCAAAAAAAATTAAAAAAAATTCCTACTAATCGTTTAAACTAAATTATAAGTGGCAAACAGTCACTTTTCCTGTTAGTCATGCATTTGAATGAAGGTAGGTTTATATCCAGGTATTTACGTTTAGAGTGCAGCAGAGCATCCTATAGTCACATTTCAGTAAAATAGAGAAAACTCTCTCCACAACTACACAATTGTATAAGGTCTGAGCAAAGCATATGAAGATTATAATGCACGCACAACATAATTCAGAGGTTACAGAGGGAAAACTCAGAGTTAATAGCATGTTGGCGTCATGCAAAATACGACATTAACTAGTGCTTTATAAGGGCTAATAAAGAGCCAATATGCCACTGAAATGCATGGTAATAAGCAACTGGTTAATCGTGAATAAATCCTCCTTAATATAAAGTTTGCCACAGCCGTAGTAAGTAAACACCCTCAGCAAAAAACTTGCTACTGCTTTATAAATTAAGATAAAAACTCAATCCCCAATGCTGGTGGTTCAGACAGCAACCCTAGTTTTTCAAGAGAAGGAACTTATTTTTTCAGTGGTACAGTTGAGTGACGTCAGCTTTTGGTCCAGTTGACTCATAATTTACAGTATTTCACTAATGACGGAAGACTAAGATCTTGTTTTCAGCCATTAAGCTATAAACCGCAAAATGAAAACCAACACCACCAATTAAGGCACTGATCATCGCCTGTGATGACTCACGTTCTATGATCACTGTACAGTGCTACACTGTGTAGAAATGAATGATAATATTAATAGAACATTAGCAAGTAAACACAGTCATTTTAAAATAATCTGACAAAGCTGTGGAAAATACAACAGGAATTGTCCGAACGTGAGGCACTCGCCTGCACATCAGATCAATTTCAGTTTTTGGTATTTCTATAATTCCATATGATCTCTCATTTGCACTCTGTTAACACATGGTCGTTTTGTCTGAAATTCTTATTTGAAATATTCTAGTTACTATTGTAGTCTCTCAAATCCTACCACCATTCGTCTCACCATGTGCCGATTTCACTATGAGATTCATTAAAGTTTAATCTAATCCCATTTTATGTTAAGGCCCTGTCACGGGATGAGTGCAATTTGGTGTAATTTGGTTGTGTCCTGTGTGTTGTGATCGTGAGGCAGACCTCAACCTCATCAGTGGGCGGGATTGAGACACAAATCTGGATCATTACTGATTCACAACAACAGCTTGCTGCCCTCACCCCCCGGTAAGGAGTGATAATCTTTTTTTTGGCTTCCTGCTCCGGCTGCTTTTTGCTCTATGGCTGCACAAGGACAAACAAAGGCCGAACCCAAAACTTTGGAAATCAACCAAAAGAATTTGTTAAACGCCGATCTCCAAGATATCACACAATCATTTATTAGCACGTTCTTTGAAGTTCAAATGTAGCTCAACCGCTCCATGGCACTTTTTCTTACTCTTTTGACTATAGCCTGTGCTTTTTCTCCTTCCAGCCTCTCTACTTGGATGCTGATTCATTACATCAGTCCATTCAAGCTTTAAGAATGCCATGCTCTCTCTGTGCTGGTGATGTAGTACTGGTTGAGGTGGCTGACATGTTCTGGTTGCCCCCTAATGAGGGATCAAAGCGTGGCGGTCCTGACCTTGTGAGGAGGTGCTGGGAGAGGAGCTTTAAATCTCTGCACTTCCCATAAACTCCACTGCTCCCACTCCCTCCTCTCTGATACACACGTACATGCAGATCCCCGCCCCCCACACACACACACACTCACACTGACTCACACATTAGAAACTGTTTTTCATCACGAGTGTCTCTGTTCAGTGTGCTTGTGCAGAGGTCAACAGCTGCAATGTAAATTACTGTAGCAATAAGCAAAATACAATATATCTGTTTTTGACAGTTTGAAAGGTGTAAGAGTAACTTAAATGATATTAACAGTAACAATAGCAAAGAGTGTTAACATGAAATTTAAGAGACTAACATTTAGTGGAATATTAAATCATTGGTTAGCGAACAAATTTGGTGCTGATTCAGGGGAAATGCACAAACCCTTGTCCAGATATACAATTAAAATGTTTATTCACAATGGCAGAAATTTCCAGTTTCTATTTTATTAAACTAAGTCATTGTGGAACTGGTCTTAATGAATTGTCAGGGGAATTTGTTGTCCTTTCTGTTTACATAAATACCAGTTGTATTATTTTTTTAATATGTTTTTTGCTGCTAACTGCCTTAAAAACTGAATGTGATATTTAAATTTTAGTGAAGTATGTAGTTTTTTAAACTGATAGATTGAAAAGTTTGACGATAGCTTCAATCAGGATATAATGGTTTTAGAAACCACCACAGGCCCAATACTGCTGGTGCTTACTAAAACGCAGTTTCTTTACAGTGACGGTTGATAAATATTTCCATACATCAGCGTCTGCACAGAGACATCAAAGCTTTAACATTTGAATATATTCTATTTTCAGGATAGGGGTCGATGAGAAGTCTAGCATTTAGAGAGCGCACAGACAGAGTAACGTTAAAAGACTGTCAAGCGGCTGACAACACCGTGGGGTCCACATGTGCATCATCACACAGCTACATGTGCGTATGGGGAGACACACTCATGCACCTTAATGTATGCACTCACACACACACACACACACACACACACACACACACACACACACACACACACACACACACACACACACACACACACACACACACACACACACACACACACACACACACACACACACACACACACACCTCTGACATGCAGACACATCAACTGGGTGCAGGTCCTTGGCTGAAGGAGGTGTAATATTTCAGTAATGTGATGGAGTTTGATCCAGGGTGTCCAGTGTCCCATAGAGCTGCTGTTTTATTAGCACAAAGAGCACTCAGGGGCTCTCCAGTTCTCTCTCTCTCCAACACGCTCTCTCTCTCTCTCTCTCTCTCCCTCTCCCCCCTCTCACACACACACAAAATAACCACAGCTGACTCTATAGACTGTACATGCACAGAGAGAGTGTGTTCGGCTATAAAGCCAAGTAGCAGCTTTCAATTGGAGATCACCATCAAGAGTTGATGCCACGAGCTATCCATCAAAGCCACATCCTGCTAGGATCCATTCCCTGATTAATGCTGATACCACATCAAACTTCCTCTCTAAGCTTTAACAAAAACACTTAGTCAGGACTGTAGATAGTTCAGAAGGCTACGCAGCTTACCAGCCAAGAATCCTGAGGAATGACAGTCATACTGGATGATTCTGCACCTCGCAGTTTGTATCCAATGCCATCATGAAGTTCAGCCCTCTGAACTTCATGATGGCATTGTGAAGGATGAGCGTTCTTTAAGCAGAGGGCTGGGCAGTGGGGCTGTATAGTCAACCAAAGAAAATCTTAGCCCCATCAGTCATTCACAGGGGGAAAAGAATCTGTGCATTAACAACTACTCTAGCGTTAATGATCCAAATTATTAACACACATAAAAAGCACATATTTGCATGAAAATAAATTGTTCTAACGTGGTTTTAACATCAAATACGTGGACATGTGCCAATTGTGACATGTTGACACTAAAAGCCTCAAGAGTTAGGCACAGAGTTGACAGAGCTTTTTAACCAAATTTGTTTTTAGATGATACCTCCCAGACTACCTGTCACTCAAGGCATCCTGAGGGCTGTTGATATAGAATTATACGACCAATGACAACTTGGTTGGATGACAGAATATCGCCAACCAACTGTCACACAGGAGACAGCAGGAGGTGACAGCTGGGTGAAAGTTTTGTCAGAAAAAGATTGTTAACCAACCATGTATGCTAAATGGTTTGTATTCAGCATTGGTGACCACTCAAAGCACTTTGCAGTACAGTTGTACCATTCATACACACACACTCATACAGTGCATCCATTTCTCTATCACACCTCACTCACACACTGTTGGCTCAGCCGTCAGGGGACATTTGGGGTTCGGCCTCTTGCCCAATGACACTTTCAGCACGCAGAATGAGGGAGACTGAGACCAACCGGCCGACATTGTGGTTAGCCGATGACTTGGTCTTCTTCATGAGCCACAGCTGATATATAATAGGAGAAGAATAGACGTTTTACCATTGTAGATGGTAAAGCTGGAGCTAATTATGACTACATAATACTGTTTGGTATCATTTAACTTGCTGATGATGTTGTGTGTACATGGAAAATATAGAATTTACAGAGTTTTTACAACAACGCTGAGTTGGTCGTAATAAGCTGTGGAAATGGTTCATTAGTCTGGGTATTACTGGACTGTTATTGCCCTGTAATGGTCTGTTCTTTCCACCCTGACAGCAATTAACTCCAGGGAGGTATACTTATCATTCCATATATCCTTGGGCTAATTGCCTCTGATTGTCAAACTGCATTGATTATGTGGAGACTGGGAATATGGGCTAAAAGCACTGACACTGGATCTACTTCCACTTCTGGAGGGGGCTAGTTAAGTCACCACCATTGGCCTGGCTACATCCAGAGAAAGTCAATGTGAAATTTGAACAACTTCATGTGAGTATATGTTTTTTTCCCTCAATATTGATATTATAAGCTTAATATGCTGTTTCATAGCAAACACTATCAGGGGAGCGTGTCTAGCTGTGCTATCGACAGAAAAAGGAGGGGTCCGGATAATGCACAGACTGTGACTGCAGAGTGGATCATATTAACACATCTCATTGATGTGGCTTTTAACAGATATCATATTCATACAGAGCATGGTGTGTGGAAATGGTCCATATGAACTGGTGATGTAGCGCAGAGTTTCATCTTGTGATCACGTAAATAGACTAACGACATTATGAAATCATCGCATTATGTGAATCATCCTCATAAGACTCGCATTTGCTTTTAGCTGACACCCGTACAGAGAGGGCCGTTCAACGGGCTGTCTGTCTTTCCAGGGAGGCAAAACAAATCGACAGGCCTCACATCTGACAGTTCACTTCCTCTACACTTTCACACTCTGAGAATAAGAGCATTGTCCGCACCTTTAGGATAAATACAGTGCTGTAGGAAAATGGTGCTTAGTCTGTATGTGGTCTGGCATAACTGCTTCAAGTGCCACAGCTTTTCATCTTGTGATCATATATTACATGACATTATTATACAAGTCATCACAAGACATCATCATGCATTTGCTTTGTGGACACCTATATTAGAAAGGCTGTAAGAGCCATGGTGTGCATGCACAATAGAGAAGCTATATTCCTGTCACAAACCACATTTAGATTACGCTCATTCTCTCGCATGAGCCAAGCTGATGAAATTAGTTGAGGGGTTTAGCAGCTTCTGGTGGTAATCTGCTACATCCTTGATTTTGTGCTTCACATCTCCATCTTTGGTGCTGCTGTGGTTTAAAATTTGTTGCTGCTAAAAGCTCATTACTGTGTTTTTAACTACACGACACACAGATAGTGAAACAGTGTGTCCTGTCACGTGATGACTTTCTACCGGACAACCTTATTTATCTGTTGACAACAACAACAAACAAATAGAGTGTTACAGTATTATCTTCCTGTGAAAGAGAGATATCCAAAAGTTAACAACAACAGAATAGAGTATAATAAAATAATTATTATTTTATTACATTTATTCATAATGATAATTTAAGGTGAATCGATTTTTTATCTGATCTGTACAATGCCTCCAAAGTTTTCTTATCAAGATTACCTGTGGTTAATAGTGGTAAAAATCATGGTCAAGATAACCAACTTCCTGTGGCAATGATGACCCGACCTTGACCCTGTTTTCTCCTACTCTTACACAAGTATCCTATTAGTATCATGCACAAAGTAGAAAACACATGACATCTTAATCATATTTCGCATTGAGCCCGGACACAAAGTGGTAGTCCTGTCAAGGAGTGCTCCCTGGTCAGCTGTTGATGAATTAGAATTTAATCAAATCTAAATTAAAAGACACTATTTACAAATTGCTGACAATATGAAGTGCAATCACTGAGCAAACACGACTATATTTTTGCACCATTATTAGAACGTTTCTCCAGATAAATCAGGGCCTGAGATTTCCCATTCTCATCATGTGACTTGATGTGGAGCTTTCATTGTATGCCTAATAATTTAATTATAATTATACTAACAAGCTGACACATCTGCTTTTTGAGCACCAGTTGCCCATTTTGTCCAGCTGTTCGTCCGGCCGAGGTAACAGCAGAGTACCAGAGTCATCGACCACTGACGATAGCAAACGTGCACGGAGCAGCTACTTTGTGAGAAAAGGCTGAAGAGGTATGAACTGGTGCGTCTGTTTACAGCACAGCCAAACAAATGATTGCCCGAGATACATAGCATCACGTTGATTTAATTGAAGACTAAAAAAGGCAGTCACGAATGTCATTTGACATGGCAATAATAAACTTGTGCTCTAGTGCTGTCGTCTGTAAATGCATGTCCTTTGCTGAGGGACAGACAATGCAAACTGTGATATACAGGGACAATTACAGGGTGACAGGTATGAGGGTAAAAAATTGCACGAAACATGCAAGTTTATATAAAGAAAATTGTACAGATTATACATGTGAGCAAATACCAGCCTGTTTTTGTGACACCGACCTGGGCATTTATAATGTTTTGCTTCTGGCTTGTGTAACTGTTGGCGGATAACCTCAGTACCATCCAGCAATAATCTGCTGAATGTTGAGAATCCCCTGCGATGACATGAGCCATGAACTGGCAGCAATACACCCTGACAGCAAACACAGCGCCTCCACAACCCTGACTAAAGCACCCCCACCCCATGCTCCTGATGGATTAGCCCGTGTCTATAAGGTCAGTTCACCTCCGCTGGCCTTTGGGGTGGACTGTGATAGGATTGGGCCTATCTCAGCCAGGGGAAAGATAATGAACGAGGGTGTATTATTTGTGTGTGAGTGTGTGTGCGTACGTGCTGACAGTGCCAGGGGAACATGTGTTATGAATCTATCAGGCTGGACCATCATTGGGTGGACAGGGGTCCTGTTCCAAGCTCTATGGACTGCTAGGATGATTGGCATGTGTGGCAGCTACCTGACCCCCGCCCCCCACACACACAACCCCCCCCTCCATGCTGACACACACACACTCACACACATACACAAGCGTCCCTAGCGCTCGACACTTTAGACTGATTGGGCTAGCAACTGCAACAGCTGGCTGGGGATTAAGGCATAGCCAGATTCAGTGTGTATGTATTTTTGTGTGTGTGTGTGTGTGTGTGTGTGTGTGTGTGTGTGTGTGTGTGTTGGTGTGAGGGGACTGGCTGGTCCCTCTGGCACCTGTCGCCTAAACCCAATCCCTGCCCTCCTAAGCTGGGTGGATGAACAGAGCCCGTTCCTCCTGTGGGACCCTGTACGCCTGCCTTAAAGCAGAGGTGGGCTGAGCTGATGAGTTCAGCGGGGTAGCAGGGGCATGCTGGGGGCAACAAGGGGTGGGAATGAGAGTGCACAGCGGTGGGAGTTGTTTGGGATATAACAGTGGTTTCTGGAGGTTGGGGTAATCGGATGCTGTAATATATCTCCTCTCTGAAACACAACAACACACTGAAAACACAGAAGCAGAGCTGGCGAGAGACAAATTAAAATGAAAACAAATACGTAAATGTTACACAAGTGACACCTCCCCGCTGCCAGCGTCCTCTGGGGAGAACAGGGGGAGGGCAAAACAGTTTGTGTGGATCAGTGTGCTATTAATGGTACTTATGACACATGAGGGTGCAAAGGGTCTGACAATTTTACACGCTCATCTGCAAAACACCATGAAAGCATACACTGAATTATTGGCAAGGGAAAACTCTCTCTCTCTCTCTCTCTCTCTTACACACACCCATCAGAAGCTTACTCTGGTGAGAGAGGGCAATACTCAGCTCTCAGCACTCAACCCGTGTGATGACTCTATTTCCTACAGACACACTCACACATCTTCATCTGCTCTTGACAGAGCTACTGCAGGCTTACACCACAACAATGTAAATGTTGCTTTTTTTTTATGCCATATTCAACATATAATTACAAGCATGACATTAAAATATTATTGATCAATATTATTCAAATTGTTTTAGAAAGTCATATGAACTGATTGTGTATTTCAGGTGGAAAAGGGGAGAGGCCTATTTCCCTAACATTCCTTTTACAAGGCACTTTGCATTAAATCACAGTGGAAGAGAAGCAAAGCAGAGCTGAGAAGCTTTCTGTCGGGCTTTTGATGATGTCACTGCAGTTGCATTGCCTACGACGACTCATAACAAACACCAACTGTGACATCACTGATTAGGGTGTGGCCGAAAGTAAGACAGGCCCTCTCTGATCATTGAATTGGTTTTAATTTGCCCCCAATCTACAGCTCTTTTATTTAAGCTAAACCAACAGTTGTATGGTGACCACGAGTGAACAGATCACAGAGTTCTTTGAAGTGTCTGTGTCACAAGTGATGTTCAGATGTTTGCCTTACATTCGACCAGAGGAGAACTGCTTATTATGTGATCATGGCTTCAAGATTTAATAGCTTTTTGGGGTATTGTAGTTGGTGTAACAACTCCACATGCTGTCAGTGGTATGTGTAGCAATATATAAAGCCATGACAAGCTTATTACAGGGTGTGCGGCCCCTGGTTGATGCAAGTTGTCCCGGCAGAGATGTGGACAGCATCTCTGTCTCACATGTGAGCGACAGCAGTTATAAAATATCACTTCTGACAGCTTTTATAGTTATGACTGCTTCATGTCGGCTGCTTTAGAATTACTTTGAAGACAAATCGCTAAAGAGGAAATGATTCTATGACTATTGTTGCCAATACAGATCAGCAACCCCCGACAGTGGCCAATATCAGTGTCAGTCCGATATTTTAAAATGAACAAAATCAGATTATCAAAACGATCTGGCAAGACAAATATTATTGGCTGCAGGCTGCCAGTTGTCGACCACTGCAGACATGTTCGACTCGGCCCACAGACTAAAGGCCCACTGCCCCACCCCCACTGACTGCTACAGAACACTGGTTGCCTGTATATTCAGTTTTATTAAGTAATATTAAGCGTGTTGTGATTCCAAATCGCACCAAATTCGACACTGCGTGTCCCTGGTTCATTAACAATACAACAGATGTTCCTAGTTGTTTTCATTCACATGACAACTAGTGTTTATCTCATTTACTTTTACTGACTTTATCTCATTTGATATAAATACAGTCGCTCTTCAAATGATCGCCAGGTAATCAAACATTTTAAATATGCTGTTTTAAATAAAACAATATTTAAGTGTAGAGGTGGGTGTATGTTGGTGAGTTATATGGAATATGGAGATAATTTGGGTTTTCTTCACGTTCCCCAAAATCGCACTACAATACAGTTAAAATTACATCTTTCAGAATATACAAAGCAATCCATGCACACGTTTTACGACTTATTTTTGAATTCGCGGAGCTGTCTACACATAACCCATAATTTCTCATTGATCATCAAATGGATTTGATGTTTGTACTGACTGTTTTTACTGCACTCATTTTTGTCTCTTGTCCAGTGTGAACACATCACATGCTCCACGGGACGCAGTGTGGAATTGGGACAGTTACTGTGCCTGTAGAGCTGTGAATGTAAAAGCTTTCAGGAGCTGCATGTACTGAGTGACAAAGTTCCCGACATTAAATTTTATGAAATTTTTTGGGATTATCACGGATTACAAAACAATGCTACATGGAATCTATTTGTAGTGAGGTGCAGTTTGTGCTTTTGTATTGTACATGTTCAGCCCTGTGAGGTTTAGTCATGTTTGGCCGTTTGGTGAAGCGCGCGGCTGTTCAACTATTGGCTGTTATAATCCACTGTGTAAGAAAATGTGTGTGTGTGTGTGTGTGTGTGTGTGTGTGTGTGTGTGTAGTCGGGTCTTTTCTGGCCCTGGGCAGCTCAGTGTGATGGAAAGCAGATCCAGGCTCTGCTTCTTCTCACCCAGCGCTCACAACATCCTCAAACCAGAAACACATACACGAGCAGGTAAGCAGGAAAACACAATGCAACACACACACACACACACACACACACACACACACACACACACACACACACACACACACACACACACACACACACACACACACAGTCGTGCAACATGGACTGACACACTCACACTGTGTTCAGTCACACATAGGATCAGGCAACAGTCCTTTTTGCAAACACACACATGCACATACACATTAGTGTCTCCATGTCTGTCAGGCTCTCTGACCAGGTTTAGATTGTGTTACACCGCAGAGGAGGAAAACTCACTTTTAACACAACGTCTGGCTGCGGCGTCCAGAGGAATAGTCATTAAGTGAAAAAGGATAACTCAGGGAAGATAAAACATTCCCACGTCTGACACGCACACACAGGAATTTCATAAGATCGGCAGGAGTGCTGGGCGAAGCTGTAAAAGAAAAACAGGGGCTTTTTCAAAGGAAGGTTGCTCTGAACACACTGGTACAATAATATCAGAGCATGGCTATAAATGTCACAAGTTCAATTTTCACTCTGGGAAAAGAACATGGGGGCAGACAGGGGAGGGGAATCTCTGTAAAATGTTAAAGCGGGGGCCATGAATCAACACTTAGCCTTTGGTCAAAACGTTATATTTTTTCACATATTGTCTTGTCAAGGAAAATTTATATTTAAGTAAGAAAGTTCATGTGTACTTACAGTGGAGACTGAAAACACATACACTGTACATAGGTTAAAAGGCTACAGAGGTTTTTATTGCATATTAGAATGGTTGTGTTTATGAAAGCAGCTAAGCCTTGTTTGCAGTGGAAACGTCTGTTTGCAACTGAAAGTATTTGAACAGGAAGCGACTGGAAGCAGGGGAAATCTCTGCAAAAAACAAAAGAGCAGTCGTCTGCTCATGTTGAAGCCATCAAAGCAGTTGGGCTGTCAGTTGAAATGTAAGTGATGGAACTAATATTTAATCTGAAATGGGGAAAGTAAATTTTTTTATCGTCAACTTGTAGCACCTCCAACATGAAACATCAGCCGGCCCAATGGCTTTATTCCATTTCAACAGCCACAGCAGCCTGAGAGAATGTGATGAATTTGCCTTATCAGTACTTCAAAGTCCCAATTTTTCCACCATTTGGGGAAGAGTGCGAAAGAAAAGCAGCCAGGCTTTCTGGCAAAGTGTTTCTGTGATTCCTCCATTTGATATGAACACACGTCTGACTCATTCCACTGGCCCGGAGAGTTCTCCACTTAAAGGAAATGATTTACTCGCCCAAATCCTCCCTCTTGTTTGATCCCAGGGGAGCTGGAGCAGAAGTGGGGGTGATGCTAGGTTACCAATGTGTGTTTTTGCCATCCTTCCACTCCCTTTTCTTCTTTTCTTGCTCTTCTGCTTAGGTCGGCCATTTTGTAATTTACGGCTGTCACAGGGCCCGCCGTCGGCTGAGAACAGTATGGGATTATATAAAATGCGTCTCTGACGCCATATTTCAAGAGGAAGATCAAACAAAGCTAAGTGATTTCTTTTTCTGAGGGCAATAACTTTTAGTGGAGCTCCTTTTCACGGCCTTGGAGGAGATGACTTTGCAAGACCTGGAACTGAAGTATTCATTGCACTTCTATAGGATTTCAAAGAGGACAAGGCCCAGTAGCTTTACAAGGTAGAGCCAAAGTTTTCTCAAGTGCACAAAACATACCAGACTTGATACTTGTTAGATAGAAAAATTGAGCAGGGATTTTCACCTCATATGTCCAAAAAACTCGACTCCTCCACACACACGCACGCACGCAGGCACGGACGCACACACACACACACACACACACGCGTAACAAGGTTGATGAGAAACTCCAGTAGCAGTTTGCCTGTACTGGTGTCAGCACTGAGCAAACAGAGGCCAGTTGTTGACGCACCAGATATATGAGTGTTATTCTTCCTCTGTGCATACGTGTGTGTCTGTGTGTATCCCTGCTGGGACTCCCCTTGGCTAAACCAAGCCTCCCACACCTCCACTTCCTCTTAAGTCGATTCCTCTCTATCCCTCTCCCTCTCCCTCTCTCTCCCTCTCCCTCTCCCTCTCTTTCTCTCTCTCTCTCTCTGGAAGGATTGATGGGCAGCCTGACTTCCCTTCATCCTCCCTGACTTTCTCACGGAAGAGAGGGAGAAGAGGAAGAATGAAGAAAGTCGAGCACGCCGGCCATCATTCATTCCTCTTCACCTTGGGAGGGAGAGAAAAAGCCAGGAATACTGGCAGTGACAAATAGAGCAGTAAAGCTATATGGGCCAGCAGAACACGCAACCTTGCTCCTGCTGTGGGAAGTTAGGCAGAAATGACATCATCATCTGTGAAGAGTGTTAATCTGTGTTTAACCAAATCTTTCACCAGCAACAATTAAACATCTTAGATTTAGAATAATGAAATGCAACTATTAGGTGGTTACTAGGTAGTCAAGCAAAAAACATTATATGCAGCAGGGTATGTCCCTTGTGCTCGCATCTCCTTTACATTCTACTTTAAATATTGTAAAAAAATATATGTTTTTGGATTTACTGATCGTAATTGTATTTTTGACAAAAGGGTGACGGCTTAAAAACAAATAGCATAGTAATATTCCTACCTCGTGTAGGGAAGAAACATTCACTAAAACTGAAAAAAGATTATGCACCTCACCTGATGACATACTGGGTAAAGATTTGTTCGGGAAAAAGCTGCCGATAAAGAATAATTGTTCTCAGTATAATTTCTTTATTCCCAAATGCGAATAATCTATTTTGAAAAAGTGCAAGAATTTGCCAAAAAATGTCTGTACGCTGATATTAAAAAACTGACATAGATATTATCACAGGAAACTAAAACACAGATTCAGATGACAACATACTGTGAGTAAGTATTAAACAGAGAGTGGCCATTACTTCTCATATCTGTGTGTCCAGTTCAGATCTAGGTCTGAGCAATGATTAGCCTAGCTTAGCGTAAACACTGGAACATTGGTGGAGTTAATAGACACATTATATAAAAAAGAACCTAAGTTCATCTAAGTGAGTAAAGCGGGGAGAGAGAGAGAGACAGAGCGCAGAGGTGGAGAGACAGGACTGTTTACCACTATCATGGGCTCTGTCCGAAATCACTCACTAATCTCTATATATAGTGAGTTCGCCATCTTGTAGTGGTGTCTGAATGTTTAGTGACGTTTTTTATACCCTTTATAGTGCACTCATTGTTTCCCACAATGCATCATGAAAAGCAGTGTAGTACCGATGGTCACTAATCGAGCAATATCTACCATCATGAATTGTGCTTGCGTCAGAGAGATTAGAGGAGCCAGAGCAGCAGGAACAGCCCGACCTGTCATAACAATTTGAATACGAGCAGAGAAGAGCATCGCAGCACAAACTGCGTGAAAAAAGTTTATTTCCACATTAAAGATTGTCATTCAATATGTTTTTTTTAACCTGAAACTGTGTTAATACTAAGTGTAAAATAAACATAAAATTTCCTGTGGGAATTTCCACCGGCCGACATTGTTGTTGTTATAATCGTCATAATCCTACAACAATGACATCATTACCAGGAAAGAGAAAATGGGGCAAGTAGCATCCGAAAGCGTTATTTTCTTTTCCCGAGGACCTCACAATCTACTTCTCTATATAGGACTCGCTGTATAGTGAAGTAGGGAATAGTGAGTGAGTGGGTGATTTCAGACACAGCCATGGTTTTATTGGCTAGAGTCTTTATTTACACTAATGCAGCAAGAGGTCACCATTAAAGATGCAATTAAAGGGTGACCTCACGACCCCCCCCACAAAGCTCACTGTCAAAGAGATTCCTTTGGAATCGTTGTGACATGATGGACGGAATATTGACATTCACGAAGAATGTTAGTGGATTATCCTACATAACCAGGGCCCTGTTTCTGGAAAGAGACAATGGCTAGAGCAGAGATGTGTTGGGGCAGCAGAATTTTCTGTCCGTCTGCAAATGAAATGAAGACTGTCTGAGGGGTGAGTATCAGTGTTTTGTGATTTGAGGTGAACTATCCCTTTGATGCGACTTCCCGTTTTAAGCCAAAACAGCATTATAAGACAAGGGTGACATACTGAGCACGGTGAGAAACAGCACTCACCTGTTAGGATCCATTCGATGACACCAGAGGGACAACATGGAAGAGACAAAGAGAGAACACACTGGTTAGAGCACAGTTTGAAGAACAAAAGCACACACACTTACACACTAACAGAGTGTATGACACAAATCATAGGCTAATTTGTCCTGCACTCCAGGTGGTGACAGCTTCACTCTGTAGGGAGCCAGGCCAGTGACTGTGCGTGCGCGTGTGTGTGTGTGTGTGTGTGTGTGTGTGTGTGTGTGTGTGTGTGTGTGTGTGTGTGTGTGTGTGTGTTGTGTGTGTGTCAAGTGTCAAAGATCTCCTTAGCACCTCATCACCTTTGACCTCACAGGGGCTTTCACGCTGTGAATTACATTATCATTACCTCGTACGAACACACACAGACACACACCGGGGTAGAGTATGAGAGCGAGTTTACAAGTGTAGCAGTTTCACTCTACATGTTGTTGTCAGTTGTATTGTCAGTTGTGCTTTACGCATTACACACACAAATACAGACCATTACATAAATCACTGAATTTAACCATCACACTAAAAAGTTTCCATTGGGTTATCAGTTTATTAAGTACACTATTAAATACAGCATACTTGTATAACTGAATGCGACCCAGTACAACAGCCCTGTAATGTATTTTCCTAATGTAACAGTATGTTTCCATGGACGTTTTAAGTGGTGATGATTTATCTCGATGGGTATATTTACATACATAAGTAGATAAAAGACCATTACTAACACCTCTATAAAATGCAGTCCAATACAACGACAGAGCATCTACATCAGTGGCCTCACAACGATAGCAGTGGCAGCCTTGTTCTGCAGAAATCAGGTTTAATTTAGCTGCTCCACACCATTAGAATATTTCTGTGATTTCACAGCAGAAATCTGGCAACATTGCAGGCTCATTTTGAATTAGTCATGACAACAAATATATAGGGGTTTTGTCAGATTGCGCATTGCAGAGATTTTAAAAGTGAACACAATTTAATTGGAAGCCACACGACCTGATCCTATTTCACATCTACCAGGCAATCCTGGGGGAAATGGTGCAGGACGCTATGTTGTGAGAGCAAAACACGGGTACCCTTTGAAAACAGGGCTTTTTTTTGTTATTGTAAATTACCTGCCCCCAGAACCAATACATGCTGAAGATGATGTGTAGTCCCTGACTCTACTGTATGTGACACACACACTCCGCTGTGTAAATATGAATATATAATTACCAAGTGTGGTTGCAGTCTTGGGCCATAAGAACTTAAAAGCCCATTACAACATCAAACAGAACACAAGCTGTTTGGTCCTTCGGGGTGTGCTGACAGTATGGGTATTTTATGGTAATGGTAATGTATGGTAAGGGGTTGTTATTGGTTCAGATTGGTGGGTCAGGCCCACTACTTCAAAGTGCATCTACCCTTACTCAATGAATCAGGGCTCCAGTGTTCTCTGTGCTGTGAACCGCGTGCAGTCTTCTCTGCAGGTATGTCTGTTGGTTAATTGATTATCGGAAAAAGTGTTTGGAAAAGGTAGAAGAAATGGAAGTGATTGTGTAAATTATCAAGTTTTTAAAAACTGACTCCAGTCCAAAACAATCCCAGCTCCAACACTGCACTCGTTAAGCCCTGTTCCTGGGACTTTATGGGTTTCAGAGGTGTCAGTTATAGGCTTCTAGCTACAATTGTGCCAGTGTGCAAAGAAGGGAACATGTCTTCAACTGGGTGAGAGTTTCCTTCCAGAGCAGCCAGACCACCTAGCACTGGGAGCCTGGTGACAAGAGCTTTGATTATTATGCCTGCAGTCCCTGCCAGGGCTAAATTTAAGTGTTCCCATAAAGTCCAGAAGAAATAAGACTTGGGAATGGCCTGGCCTGTGTCTGTGTGAGAGAGGGGAGAACTCTGACTGAGTGTGTGTGTGTGTGTTTAGGGTCTCTTCTGGTCAGCCTCGTTACATAGTCCTAGGGATAATAATAGGATGTGCTACAACTAACTGAGACTGAAGCCGGACTTCCCACGTCTCCCACTCGCTGGTGGCACTTGTGTTATTCTCTAAACACCCGCCGGACCCATACCCCCCCCCCCCCCCCCTTCCCTATGCTACACAGCCCTCATGCTCACATCTCTTGCTCCATCTCTCCCATTCAGCGCCTCCCTCGAGCATAAAGAAAACAGAAAGAGCAAGACACTTCGGGGCAACCCCACATCTCCCAAGGAAATGTGGATTCCTTGTTTATCTTTGATTAAAAATAACTTTGGGAAGAAGCCGATCAATACTTTCCCTTCTACAAGAGAAACAAGGGGGGGGGAGAAGCAAAGAGGAAGGGAAGGAAAAAAGCGTGAGAAATTTGACGACATTTCGAAATGTGTCTGTGTGTGTGACAATTCGCTCGGAGCCATTCCCATGGCCTCATACAGTAGCTCTGACGCTGCTACTGACTGCACTGATGTTTTAACACTGACAGAGCAGCCGACAAACACACAGGACAGCAAAGGCCCTAGAGGAGACGCTGGGAGCCATGTATGCTATATAAAGGCCTTCAGAGAACAGGAGCACAGCGAGGTCACTCCTGCCTGTGCTTTCCTTGGCTACAACCTCTCCTTTCAAAGGATCTGCTTGTGGTTTCTGTCAGAGATGCACGTCCATTTTTCACCCCATTAACAACTATCATTACCAGCCCAACTAGAGGCTATAATTGGGCCAGCCATGGAAAAGAGTTGTCAAAACACAATTAAATTCCAAAGTATGGTGAGAGAGAACAGAGAGAAAGCGCTGGATGGCCATAACATCATATTGCCGGCTTTCCTTGCCCAAAAATAGGAAAGAAAAACATGAAAACCATTATTTGACATTGGAAGGTTGTGGAAAGGGATTATATAGACGGGTGATCTGAGCTGCCCAAACGATAGGGCTACTGAAAACATAACAAATAATCACTCTCAGTGTCAGCGATGAAGAATGGGCACATTAAAAGCAATATCTGAGAATAAAAGACACGGTCTTGTAAGAGTCTTGATTTAGGATAAAGTTCAAAAAACATCCATGCCTGCAAAGCGGCTTCAGAGACAAATCACTGTATTAGAATAAGGATATCTATAATGAATAAACTGCTTATTCTGTGTGTTAGGAGCTTGCATGAGCTGCGTGTTAAAGGCTCCATGGAGACTTTCATAGGGGCTGTGGGACAGTGAACATAGTAACCTGACCTATTGAAACAGCACTGATTTAACCTCTGATGACGAGTTGTCTGTAATACGATGCCATGTTTTACTTAAAGGTTCAGTTTATTCCTGGAATAGATTTTCACGTAGCCTTAGCACATTAGCATCAGCTGCTAAAGGGAATAGGGCAAGTATTCCACCTAAAAACACTTCTATTGCTGCTGAGGTAATGCATATAATGAACAAATGTACATGCAACTGTAATACGGATTTTAGATTTAAGTATTTTTGATAATTATGTAAAACAATATTTATCAACCAAAAGTAGAATATGTTGAATCAATCAGGATGTAGAGGAAGCTCAGGCATCAAATCACCTAAAAAGAGTCCCGTGATAACAGGTAGTGATAAATGAGAGGTGATCGGTCATGAGGAACTATTTTCTACCAAAGAAGATAAACGATACCAATTTGATCAACCAATGCTCTTTTAAATCCACGTGTGATAATGTCGACATGGACTGAATACACAATGGCTGTGGGGCAAAGAGACATTCCATGCAGTTGCTCCAATAAAATTCCAATAAACACAAATCTTATGTCTTATAAGATTCTTATATTAAAATACTATTTCTTATAATCTGTTATCGTAATCTAAGTAAATCATATGGCTACAATACAATGGACATCCCAATTATCAAATAAAATATAAATATAAATATATTCTGTGATGGGATGCGTTGTAATTTTCATGTCACTAATCCCTTAACCTGCTTCACCTGATTGTTTTGCAGAGTCGCTGTCAGCAGCTCTTCACTATTAATTGAAGCTGGAGGCACAGGGCACACAAATATACAGTAGTTGTATTTAAACTAAATCATGAACATTGAGAAATGTGTGATTGTGGCTTCAACCCCTTATCAAAACACAACATGGCTGCGTTCAGCTTGCAGTGAAGGAATAGGTACATCTCCCTCCTCTGCTCAGGGTTTTTCCTGTCATGAATACTGAAAATCTTAAAGCTCTGGAAAGATGCTTGTTAATTTAGACAAACCTGACATTAACACTGAATTTCCTCTATGAAATATAAATGCAGCACAAATATGTCAGCATAACATAAAGTTGGACTGTACGAAGAGATTTTTTTTTAATGGTAGAAAATGCTAACTGTACTCTAGGGCCTAGCACAGTGTCTACTAACCTATTCAGTGCAAGGATAGCGTCTACTAAGTCGTACAGTTACAAACGTGTGTGTGTCGGCTGATGTAAAGCAGAGGAGGCTGGGTAGTGGAAGGGAGTCGCAGGCCTCTCTACCTCTGTAATCTGGCCTGATTTATAGAAGCTAGCCCTGCTCTCCCCTTCCACCTCCACACTGACACACTGGGCCTCCTCTACTGGAGACAGCCTGGCGTCCTCAAACAGACACTGCACACACACACACACTTAACACAGAAACAGCTCTACACACACAGAGACATGAACAAACCCAGGCGGAATCGTCTCAGATGCACAGTAGTGCATGTAACCAAACCACATGGGCCCGTTGCTTAACCAAATGAACACCAGATCCAGAGACAAAAGGTTTTTAAATGTCTGTGCACTGTCAGAACGGAGCAGAAGAGCTGCACCAACAATCAAAGTTCACTGAAGTGACCTAACACAATTGTCTTATTCCCTTTGGGAAACCTGAGTTGTTTTATCAGCAACAAACACGACAAAAGAACACAAAGAACTAAAAGCAGTTGTAGCCACACTTACTGCACTGTGATTGTGGTTTCAATAAAAACCTTGCAGGTCTTGGCTTTATACGTGCGCTGGTCTCCTGCATGAATACCTGATGAGCTTCAGGCCCGTCTTCAACCTCGACCTCCACACCCTTACTCAGTGTCTCCATACACGAAGAGCGCTCTACTTCCTGCATTTGCCATTAACGTTTGGAAATTGGAAATCACTACATGTGGAATCGTCCAACATTAACCTAGTTCCTTCAGCTACTGAGCAGTGCATATACAGTGTGTGTGTGTGAAAAAAAAACAACTGTTAATGTCTTTATGGACCTACACAGTGAGGGGTGTTATGGGTAACTGAATGTCACGGTTTAAGGTTCACAAAGAACTCAAAGAACACATTTCCTACATGTCAAGTGTCTTTCACATCAAACAAGTTGTCCAATGTATTTTCCCTCCTGTTGGGTGATGCATTTAAAGCAGAATACTGGAACAGAATGTAATGTTTCAATGTTGTACCAGTATAAAATGGAAATACCACATGAATGCCACTAAAATGTCATTTAACAATAGAGTAGTCTTTTAAGTAGCGTTCTCGGGCATATATTTATTTGGTTTTGTAATTGGGTAGTCAGTCACCAGTATTTCCAGTATTTAGGGAGCCTTGATTGGTGGAAAAGCGTAATTTAAACTGTTTATACCGAGCTGTCAGAACCAAAGGCCAAAACCTCTACAGGACAGAAAACAAATTGACACAGCGCAATAAAGGATAAAAGTTAGAAACTTTGGAGACACAGTATTCACATGCATTAGGCTGGCAGACTACAAAACCTTCATATGTGTGTGTGTGTCTACGTGTGTGTGTATACTATGAATCACACCCTATGGACAGATGTTTACAGTGAGGCTGGGTTATCTGTCTCCATTACACCACCATGTCTCAGCCTCCCAGGGCCATTATCTCCTCAGACCTGCCTAAACACAAACACCCAGAGACAGGAAGCCCCACATGCTATAGTCAAGACCCTTCACACAAGGCCAAGGCGTGAGCACATAATGGGGCTTCCAGAGGTCTGGGGGCTCTTGAGGCAATCCAACACCCAAACAGAGAAGACCCACAAAAAGCACTATTTCCCTCTCCCACTGTGTTTCTTTGATCTGTACTAACATCAACACATGTTCACATGCTGATGTTCATCATAACTCTGACTCACTTAGTTGGAACTAATATTGACAGTTGTCTATGTGGCTAATGTTTTAAAGAGGAGAGACAACCTGACCTGAGGTCAATTCAACATCCTCATACAGTAGTCAGATGTTGTGATGAACTGTGTGTCATGTCACCTTTTTCTGTACTCATGATGGAATGTCCCTCTTGTTCACAGCAAAGAAAAAGCCTCCTTCCAATAAGTTAGCACTGAGCTGTGATGTAATGGTGATACTGATAGATATGTCCTGATAAAAGCATTGTATGATGCTACTGTTTTCAGTCAAAGTCTGCTCTCTGTGATTCAACGGTGATGACACCAAAACCTCACATATATTTATTGTTTAGCAGAGAGGACACATTCACATGGTCATTTACTGTGGGACAAGAGTTGTCTGTATGGAAAGCTGTAGTACTATTCTATTAAAAAAAATATTATTACAGACATTCATGTGGCTATGAGGAAGATTTTAGCATTTGGGGGGGTGATTCATTCCAACATTCATTCCAAACATTTAAAATATTGTTTGTAAATCTGTTTCTGTTTTTCCCAAGTTCTAAGCATCTATAGCTAAATAGGCATACTAAGTTCAACCATGAACAATGTGCTTTCTCCTCGACTGACAGCATTTATTCAGGGTGAGCGGATGTTAGTTATGAAGCACGTCAGGCTGCCCTTGTTTTTGGCCTTTCAAGATTTCCTGGTACTTCACAATATTCATGTCTTGAGCAGACACATAACCCCTATGTGTGTGATTGGCAAATCTTGACTGCAGATGTTGCAGAAGGGATGAATATGCAAGATTCATTCAAGATTCAACGAATATTCAAGATTGTTTCTTTGTGTATAAAATTCTGGGTACTTCTACTATGGTTCTATATGTGGTCCATCCTGGCAGATAACGGTATATCCTCCTGACTGACCAAGCTGATGTAGAATAGTCTCTATTTTGACTGTGGGGCTGTAGCACAGTCAATCATGAGAATAGTACATAGTAGTGAAGTTTTGTGTTTTAAATGCTTGTCTATACTGAAGATCTACTTCCAACTCATTGTGCTCTTGTGTTATTTTGAGTGAGAAAAAAATCACCAGCGATCGACAATGAGTGCAAAAATGTGAACGTCATCAATAGCTGCTTTCTACAATGCTGTGCACTGATTGTGTTGATATACAAACTGACAATAACAAACGTTCATCCAAAAACTTAAAAGGGGGAAACTTTAGGCTCAGAAATATATATTAACTATCACCTATGAATATCAGCCACAGGCAATTCAAAGATATTAATATCATTCTTCTTAAAGTCATTATTTCAAGCTCCCACCTGTGTGGTAACTGTGTGGGTGTGTAAACATTATGGTAACCCCCAGGCCAGGTACTGTCTGCTCTGGTATATGAGGTGATACCACCAGTCTCCCACTGCCTTTTAATTACAAGTGAAGGCGGGGGGAGCCATTTTAATGAAAATGGGCCACATCATAAAAACAGATTTGACCAGGTTCATCCACAGTTCAGGCTCAAGGACAGTAAACACACAGATAATGTGGACCGTACCATTCACAAGTGCAACACACTAGATAAGATTAGATTGCCTGAAACTGCTGTGATCCCAGTGGGGAAGGTGGGAAGGGTGGCATCAAATACTAATAAAATAAAATGCACTAAAGAAATGCATTATGCTTGTTCAGTAGATAGAGAGAAAATATTAATTTATTCTCAAACTTTCTACCTTTAACTTATTTAACCCTTATTTATCATGTGGAGTTTTTCTCACGGCCATGCTCTTTTCAGCCCACACACAGCTACATACATACATTTTGGAATTTGCCCAGTGCAACCATCATCTGTTCTTTTGGCCACTGAGCAGATCTTTAGAGCCTTGCTAGAGGGCACATCTAAATAGTAATGGTAAACCAGAGGGTCGAGTGCTGCCCATTCCATGCCACCATCCCCATTTAACCTGGGCAACGAACTGCTGGACCTCTGGTGTCTAAGCTCACTGTATCTGTCGTATCTTCCAATGAATTATGGGTAAAAACTTGGTGGTATCTTTCATGGGAAACTTCAGCAGTATGAGATAAGGGATGGGATAGACAGGTAATCATTTCATGTTTCAATGTTTCCATACAGGACACAAGTGCACACTGATTGGTTTGATACGCATGGGAATTATGTAAAACATATCCTATGGCTTTCACAGTCACCAGATCTCAACCCAACTGTATAGAGAACACACTACACACTACCAAACACCAAATTAGGGAATATATTGTGGAAGAATGCTGTATATCCTTCCACTTCTTCACAAACTTGGCAAATCTATGACAAGTAACTATTGACCTTTCTAAGACGCTCTGGTGGTTTTTCTATGGTGAGTGAAAAGAGCCATGCCACACAGCAGTGCATGTGTTTATGGACTTATGTTAGAGTACTCTAATGTTTCTCAAGAGGATCGGGGTGCATGGAGGGAGGAAGGATGGAGAGCCATGGGTAGGAGGGTAACAGCCACTGACTTATTTTAACATCCATCGATCCCCACCCCTCTCCTCTGTTTGGTGCTCTGATGGAGGGAGAAAAAGAAGGGAACCTAATTGGTGGGAAGTTACCCAGAAGCCCCTGACCTGGAGCAGGATGAGAGCCATAGTGTGTGTGTCCAGAGGGGGTCGGGGTGAAGGCAGCATCCTGGCAGGACATTAGGGACTCGGTTCCCAGCAGCACTCGCTACTCTCCTGCTCAGGCTCCATAAGTCTCTCCCTGCTGGGTCAATGCTGCCTTCCTCCGGGGGATTCCCACTTTTTCCCAAGGCTATGCCCAGCTAGCTCTCACTCTCTCTCCTTGCCAAATGACCCAGAGTTCGGCCACTTGCTTCCCTTATCTGTCCTTTCCCAGGGCTGTGGTACTCTATCCATGTCCCCTGTCTCTGTCTGTCACCCTCTCTGTCATCTGATGTACAGTAGTCGCTGCATCTGAAGCATCAGCTTAATGATGGCCTGTCTCACCGAAATTAGCAACAGTACATGCTGCTGCATACAAGACACAGTGTGCATGTTTGACTAAACAAATAAGCACACCAATCTAGGAAATCTGAGTGTAATTCAATTCAAATTACGAAAGCACTGGTCTTCACAATGTGTTGTACTGTATACTGTGGAGGCCTTTTTCTGACATGTCACAGTATGAATAACACAGGTTTAAATTGTAAAGTGAATAAAGGCTGAATTCCATTCAGCTGCTTCCGTTTACAGGTCCTGGTAGTTTCTATGTCATACAGTCTTGTCTTGGGATGCTTTAAGTCAACAAACATTGTCAGTGTTTTCAGTAACACCTGGGCTTTTTCTGATGTCACATGACAAAATGTCTCCTGTGAACAGTATTAAACATTAGTGTCTCAATTCAGGGGTTGCATCCTTTGCACATTGCATTTAAGGACAGTTTGCATCACAGCCACACAACTAGGTTGTCCTTCAAATGCACCCTTCCATCCCCAAGACACAAAGGCTCCAATGGATGGATCCATCAGATCCCTCAGCAAACAGCTATTGGTACACATACAAAAGAAACATGGGGAATTAAAACTTTATTGAACTAGGGGAACCCCAAATTGCCCCTGACGACTGTCTAGACAGCATATGAGTGACGTATGATTGGGAAAGTGCTGCCCATAGAATCACTGTGTGATTATGTGTGAATGGGTTAATGACAAAACTGTAATGTTTTGCTTTGAGTGGTCATCAAGACTAGAAAAACGCTATTCAGAGTCCACGTGGCCCTTGAATTAGGACCCAGCGGTGAAATTCATCCCAGTGACAACTCATCTATGAGCTGTCTAAGCTGTCACCAGTGTGTCAGTGAGTGTGGTACCTGAGACACACTAGGGCTGAAAAGACTCAAGCTATAAGCAAACACACACTTAGATTAGAGATATGATGAAATTATCCTAGTGACAATACAGCACAGACAATACAATAATATTTTGACTTTTCAAAAATGATCAACTGTACTGAAACAAATCCCAAATGGCTGCCAGACCAACTCTTAATACATGTTAAAAGCTCAGTGTGAAAAAATCGTATTCAATTTAATGTCCTCTTATTTCCCAAACTTTCACCTGTGTCTTCATCAACGGATTGAGATGGGTTTTGTTATGCAAACTAAAGTTGAAAGCTACAGGAAAATCCTGTAAGTGGACCTTGAGTCAAGATTCTTCTTGTAAACATTGCTCTAAACTACAATACCATGGTTTAAGGTGAGTTTTGCTTTAGTACATGATGGTTTCCATCAGTGTGACCTGGACCCTGCTAGTCATACCATCTGTACCATTTGTAAAACTTAACAAAAAAGCCCCAACAGGAGCATTTACGCTGCAGAATGAAAGGATTACCAGAAAAAAAAAAACAAGATTGGTGGTGGGGCTTTCTGACAGTGGCACAGTGCTAAGATGGTTAAGTTCCCATGCTAGCTCCTGTTTACCCTGGGCTATTTCTGCAGAATAACACATACACACGGGCTGCCCTATCATACCCTCTCCTTGTAATTTCTCATCCCTCCCCTCCCAACCTCCCTCCTCCTCCTCCTCTCTCTCTCATCCCCCTTTTTCTTTCCCCTCTGGAGTGCGGGAGGGTTATGTGAACGGCCAGGGAGGAGGGCTGAGAAAAAGACGAGTGGAGTGTGAAAGAGGGGAGAGATGTTGTGGGGTCATCACTGAGTCATCATATTCCCTGGTAAGGCTAGCTGGAATAGTCTCTGAGTGCGTGCATGTGTGTGTGTGTGTGTGTGTGTGTGTGTGTGTGTATTCAGATGCTTTCCTTATATTGTATGTCTGAGTGGGTGTTAAGGTTTGCACATTCCAGTGTCCAGCACAAGTCTATTTATCTGCGTGGGCACGGGTGTGTGTATGCATGTTTTTAAGATGTGTTAATGGAACATCCGGTGTGTGTCTAACTTCCAGCCTGGCTGAGTAACACTTTTCTCTGATTATAACTCTACTGAAAACACAATCTCCTGCTTGTACCTCTCTGGAACCCTGTCATCATCTGTTCTCCGTGTCTGGGCTTAATCATCCCTTTGTCCTTAAAAATATAATGATACATTGCTAATTTTCTGCCTGAATTATTCTCACTAGAAGCATTTTTTCCAGATCCAAGAAGAATGTAATTATAGTAAGTCTCAGGGACATGGTGTGGGTGGCCTGTGAAAGGATGAAGCACACGACTTTGGAGACTTGGCTGTATGTCCTGGGTTCCACCTGTCGGTAGATTAACATCTACTGAAACACTTACTTAAATAATGCAATAGTTTACATGACTCATCTCATGCTTCAGATACGTCTCTTTCAGTATTGCATCTTTCCTTAGGTTGAACCATGCTTTAGTTGCAAATGAGTTAATATTATAGCAAATGATCTGAGACCATTGTTACTGTATCAACTGCGATCAAATCTTTTTTTTCATTTATACTAAACTTTTTTCACAATAACTGGAGGAATATTTTATGTAGAATTTAAAAATCATATAAATAGAAGCTTCAATCGTAGTTTGAGATATTGTGTCGACATGCAGCGAACATACATATATATATATATATTTCATACAAAACCTATTTGTAAATGAAAATGAACTTTGCTTTAAGAAACAGGGTTGTCTTTATCCGTCTGTGTACACTATTCAAAACATCCTTCTTTTACTGCCTCCCTTAAAACGCTTTGCTCGCTATCACCCCATCACATCCCTCTCCTCTTTCTCTCTCTTCCTCGGCCTCTGCTCCTTTCATCTATTCACCTTCTCCTCCTCCTCCTCCTCCTCCTCTTCTCCGCCTGCCCGAGTATCTGTGTGGCCTGGCTTTGCCTCTCAACAGTAACTCAACCCATAAACAAACTGCCGTACATGCTGTAATCACAAACCCCAAACTGCCTGACATTAAAAGGGCCACGTTTCATCCCTGGAAAAAAGACAGAGAGAGAGAGAGAGAGAGAGAGAGAGAGAGAGGGGAGGAAATGAACAACGAGAGCTCCAGTGTTTGAGCCTCCTCCTCTTAACAGATGCGGCATGTAGTATCAGTTTGCTAAAGTGCGACTGGGAGGAGAGATAGATAGCGATGGAAGAGAAGCATATCTTTGAGGAGTTCCACATTGCCCAGTGCTGATCAAAGTGCTCTGCAGCCTTTGTGGCTAATTGTGGGGATTATCTGTAAGTGCTTGGAAAAGACCGGCCTGGTTTTATGGGTGTCACACACACACACACACACACACACACACACACACACACACACACACACACACACACACACACACACACACACACACACACACACACACACACACACACACACACACACACACACACACACACACACACACACACACACACACACACACACACTGTCTACATATGCTATTGCATCTGGCAATAGCTGGGAAAATGCTCAACTGACCTCAGATGAATAACTCAAGTTTCTGTGTATTTGTGGAGTAAGACAATGGCAGCAAATATGACTGACTGCAGAGTGAAACACTGGTTTGAAATGGGAAGCGATCCAGGAGACATGAAAAATCGGAGGCAGACATCCTGTCGTGTTGATCCGATTTCAAGGACAGTGGCGAGACTGGAAGGTTTGGAGTGCCAAGCGACTTGTCAGTGTCAGTTGTAAAGCTGCCTCCCCTAAAGCCACTTCCCCTGCTGACACCGACACAGACACACACGTCCGCGCAGACATGCACAGTCACACACACATGTACAGTCACACACAAACTCGCTCACAACTCTGGTCAGCTGAGTGGATCCTAAGTGAGGTCAGGAGGAGTTTGGAAACACGCACACAGCTCACAAAGAGACTTTCTTTCTAGGGTTTATGAGTCTTCTCTATAGTTTGCCTGACCACAAACACACACACACTCACATGTACATTTACACTTAGGCAGACGCACAAAAAAACTCACATAAAGCTGATATAGCGGATATGGTTTTGTGAGGGGGAGAAGGGTGTATGGTCGGCGTCAGGTCCAAGCAATTATCCAAGTGTCCAAACCTCTTTCAGGCAGCCACAGCGGAGCCAGACAGACCTCGCACACACACACAATCACACACACACACAACTCTCAACTCAAACTCAGGGATTTGCCCGACATAATTCCACTTCTATTCACCATGAGAGGTTTTACAAGGTTAGGTCCAAAATCTCTGAGCCACTGCTAACTACAAGCCGACTACCAGCTGGCCCTTAGCCTCCAGTCTTAAAGCTCAAGTGCTTGATTCTGGCCCAGTGAATGGCCTTTTGGGCTCGAAGCCCCGAAAACCTTTCTAATAAGACGAGCAGAGAAGACAATGGCAGGCAGCTAATCTTGTCTTTATGCAGCCTTTCTCTGTCAGTGGGGGGCACTTGTAGAGGCGGTGCTCAGGTAACGCAGTGTGTCAAAGGTTAAGCTGGGAGATTCAGACTTGCACACACAAGTTAATTAAAGTTTGTCTAAGGGGGTAAGAGTGTCTCTTGAGGAGGCTGCCAGTGTCTGAAGGCTCGCCTGACACAGGAATGCCATTGACTTCAAAGTTGGCTGGCTGCCGCCAAGTTGTTTCCAGCAAGCGCTCACAGGCACAAGACTGGAGCAGAAATCTGAACAATTAATGAACAATTTTCTGCTCGTTTGCATGGTGAGCAGGCACAGGTGGAAGTCTGTGTTTCTGTTGAACTGGTCAGCTTTCGGCAATATTGTTCTATGTGTTGTTCTTTCTATTTTCTTTTCCATGATAGTGAACTGAATATGCTTGGGTTTTGCACTGTTCAATTGTACAATTTTAAGGATTATAGGTTATTCTGTGAAATTCTGTAGACTCAATGATTTATCAGGAAAATAATCTGCAGTTAAAGTCACTGTTTTGCATTTGCATCCCTACTTTGTACTGAAGAAGCACCAATATTGTTGTCAACTCGTGAGTTGTCGTGGAGGAGCTCCAAGGAGCAGAAGGATGATGATGATTTACAACCTGAAGTAAAAGTGAAAGTAGGGATGTCCCGAGTCACTTAAAAGGACAGATGCTGGGGCCAACCCAGGCATGCACAGATTTTGGCTTTAAAACCAGATGTTTTCAGAGTCACGCATTTTCTGTCAGTTTAATTGACATTTTGCTTTGAAAGTGCTGGCAACTATAACTTTGGCATTCTGTTCATGCTGTGGTTGGAGAGGATGTCAAAATTTTGTCTGAGAGTATTTCTATCAACGGAGACACCCTGACATCGTCTTTTAATGTGAGAAAACTATACTATAAGACAGCATAAAAGAAACTGTAAGTGCAGCGTGTACAGGAGTCAGGATAAAGTCAGATCTACAGTCCCCAATAGTTGTCTAACCCTCGCATTCTTGCCAATATCAATGGGCCTCGCACTGCACCCAGGTCTGTGGATGCATTGCTCCCTGTGTGCTCACTCCGCACGGAGCGGGACCTGAACCTGTTTCAGAACATTTTGTCTGAACCTGGCCCAGCATGTCTGGTCCTGATGGGTCCATCAGGCTCAGGTCGAGTATCCACAGATGCTCAGCTGAGGGGTTCACCTGCAGTGCTGAGTTTCCAATGATGTGCAGCCCCAGCTCAGATGACTCCTGTGCACCCCTCTGTCTTTTCTGTGTTTGACAACGCTTGACTTCAAATCTGAGATCTAACTATTTTTTTACTTCGATTATGCGACTTTCTCTCGATCCAGCTTTTACTGAACATGTAACTGTCCCATGTATTGTATTTTTTTGTGGCAATTGCTGAACTTAGGAAATAATAACTTTTTTAAAGTTTGAGTCCAGTGCAGTGCCGTCTTGAGATTTTAATTCAATCATTCTTGTCTTCTGAAATGTTCTTTTCAGTTTCTGTGAATTCTGTGTGCACACAGCACTGGAGTCTCATGCTGTTTAAATGGGGCAATTAACTATGCTCATTGAGAAAAACGGTCGCACGCTCTCTACTTACGAAGACATGGCATTCATCAGTATAAGAACACAGATGCAAACAATTCTGTTTAAGAATGCGTCATGAATCTGAAGTGGAGTTTTCTTAGGAATCTTATTAAGCAAAAATTTAAGACAATAATAAAGAAGACATTGGTGAATGAGGCCCTTTATTCTTAAAGGGAGCTAATAAATGATTTACTGTATCAGGACCATAATTACACATCTTTGCGGACGGCAAAGTCATTTGGTTTTAGTGAACAGCTAGGCTGGATCACTTGAAAAGGAATGGTGAAAAAAATCGGAAACAAAAGAGTGAATGAAGAAACAGACAGCAGATGTGTAGAAGAGGAAGAGAATAACCTCGGGAGGAATATAAAAAGAGAGTAGTCTGGAGAAAAGGATGAAGAGGAAGGAAGGAGGAAGAGGAGGAGAGAAGATGAGCAGACAGTATCCTTTATGTATTGGCTGAGTGTCTCCCAGGGCTTCTGTAATGCTTTATACAGACCCGTATTCCAAGGTCGCCGTACGGCTGCCTGTCCAGCTGTTTTCATATTCAGGTTCGGCCTTGTTTTTCTCTCTACTGTGCGATTTGTTTTTATCTGTGACTGTCCGGCAGATTATCACCAGAGGCAACAGATTAATTACAACAAAAGCCAACCAAAAAGACAAAATAAATGAGGAGCTGCCAGGGTTTTAATCCTGATTAGTATGGGGGGGAGGTGGGCATAAATTCATGCAAATGTACAACCCTTCATACATCTCTCAGTTATCATCTGCAAACTGAAAAGAGACAAAAAAAACAAATGCTCTTGATACACAGGGTCTGTCATGACAATGAATCCAGCACAGGTGCACGGAGAGCCTGGGAGTTATTCAGTTCACCTTCACCCTGGAGACCAGCCTGCAGCACTAACAGCAGTGTTAATGAGGAGTAGTGTTAGCTTAGCAGGAAGTGCTAACAGGAGGACACAGGAGAGTTTACTGGCTGCACGAGAACAGCCTCCTGCCACGGTCCCACCGTGTAAATGCCACATTCAAGCCTGCTGTTCAATCTCAACATGCAACTCCTGCTAATACAACCTGTAAATGTTGCACTTGAGATACATATCTGCCTCATTACAAAACTTGTAGATGTCATCTTGATACTTCAACTCCCAGGATCCAACACCAGGCTGTAGACTGGACCTCTTTGAAACTACCATGGACACTAAAGGTACATTGGCCAGTTTATGTTCATATGCAATAAGGTTGCAATAATTTGCTCATTATACGCCACTGTGCAAACAGTATGTTCAGTCTTCCTGATAATTTACTAGTCGGTTAGTTTTGCAGCACATTTTATTTTCAATGCCGCCATTAATCACCAGCGTGCAAAGAAGTCTGCCCTGCATCTCAAAAGGGTAAAAGGGCCGAGCATATTCCAAAATGGACACAGACACACTCACGACTCAGTTCATACAGTCTGTGCTGTAAAAATGTCTGCACACACAGACTCTTGTGTACATGGGTAGATGCAAAAATGTGTGACATGCATGTCCTTGTGACTACACAAATGCAGAAAGTATCATTTGAGCTCAAGGGTGTGGAGGTTTCTTAATGCAGGAGGCCTGAGTTTAGTTTAATGGTTTAAACTGTTTTAAAACCTATACAACAGTTCTTTGGCCCTTGATTAAGAAAAGAAAAAAAGACTTTATAAATGACCTTCAGAAGTTTTTCGAGAATATATTACTGACTGAATTGAATGTTTTCCAGAATGTTGCAATAATGTTGGGTCTGTGATTTAGGTTGTTAGGTTTTCAATGCACTCCACAATGATTGCAAAGACTCAAGTCCCACCACTGACCTCAGTGATTGACACGGGAGATGAAGACACATGTCTAAAACCGGAGAAGGGGAAGAAAATGGACTTATTTCTGCTGCCCATCGCCTGTGGGAGATAAACACCTATAGATATGGCTTTGCTGTCAGAATGTCATGTGTATGTGGCATAGATAACACAGACATGGCCCCGCTTTGACCCCCCTCCTACCATCTGCTTTGGCTGGGCTACGCCAGCCGCTCAGCTTGCCTGCCTCCACGGTTACTGACCCATTCCACATGCCAAAAAATAAGACAGATGCCCCTGATACCCCAACTCCAGCCCGACCCCCCCCCCAGCTCCCCACAGCATTTCAGCGCCTCACCCAGTCGACCAGACCAGACGCCCTGACCGCCTCAACCTTTCTTCCACCCCTGCCTCTGCTAAGCTAGCGGCTAGCCTCAGTCTGTGTGAAGAGACATATGCTACGTGATGACAGCGGAGATAAAGCCGTGCGCCGCACACAGGTGGGGTTTACAGATTGTGGACATGTAAGCATGTGCACAAACACACACAAGCTATGTGGTAGAGCTGGAGACAGAAACACTGAAATCACAGGGACACTTGAGCTATGTACATATATGTACGTCAGGCATGAGAAGCAGAATAAGAGCCCTTCAAACAGATAGAGACAAACACACATGCACGCTTGTGCATGCAGCCACAGACATTGACGCGCACGCACACACGCAAGCACACATACGCTCGCACACACACGCACGCACGCACGCACGCACACACACGCACGCACACACGCACACGCACACACACACACACCACACACACACACACACACACACACACACACACAGGAGGCCGCGGTCCATCCTCTGACCGTTGGGTGACCTGACAGCCCAGCAGCTGCTAGTTGTTTGATGTTTCACTCTGAGGATCACATTTCATTTTTAGACTCTTCAGCCAATAGGAGAGAAAAAGAGGGACAGAGGGAGGCTCTTCTTCCTCTTCTCACCCCTTCGCCATAGCGCCACCAACCAGACATGATCAAGACCAAACATGTGCACATTAACCACTGTGTTGATGCACTGTATCTATACTGATGTAAAGTTACTCCACACATGCAGGTTGACAAACTGTGCTGCACTGCTGTGACTGAGAGGCTAGTCGCTCTGTCACAATGCATTCACACATTAGAAAAGTCAACTGACAATGGCACATTACACAGAAGTGTGTATGAGTGTGTGTTTGTGTCCCTGTGTTTGTGTGTGTACGTAAGCGTGTGCAACAGATGGAGACAGGCTGGACATTAGACCCTCTGGCCTGATGACATGTAAGTCATCACACAGCAAATCTGAACACTGCCTTCAGACACACACACACACACGCACGCACGCACGCACGCACGCACGCACGCACGCACGCACGCACGCACGCACGCACGCACGCACGCACTCTCTCAAATCATCACATTCAAGCATACATGAGTGAATGTCTTATTTTAAGTACTTAAACACATGTCAAACATCTTGAACAAGACAAAGAGTTAGTTTTTTCAATCATGTCATGTAAGATTATTTCTTAGAATGACTGGCTTTTTTGAGAAAAAGAAAGAAAATACTTGTTTTATGCATCTTTCATTCTAATGTGTACAGCATATTAAAATATAACTGTACTTTTCTTTAAAGTGTGTAATAAATTGCCTTCACAGAATGTATATTTGAGATATTTATGTGAACTAATTATCATGTCTTAAGCAGGAATCTACTACCCCACATTCCCAGGGACTAATTCAAGCACAGATTCATTTAATTCATAGAGTGAGCAACACATACACTAATAAGTTGATTTTGTATTCAGAAATTTTTACCAATCATAGGAAAAAGGTATCCACTGGTTTCCATCAATTTCAATATGATAAAAAATTCAACAAAAAAATAAAAATTTGCACATATTAATGTTTAATTTTTATCACATAGAATAACAACACACTATGCAACAATAGCAAAGGGATACAAAAAAAGTGATAATCTAATGTGAAATTTGAATTCATTACCACAGTCCAACTCAACAAACCAAATTATCTGATTTGTTTGCACTTTACACAAAAAGGAGAGATGGCTGCTGGTTCGCTAAAAGGAAGCCACAGCTTTCACAGTTTCTGACAATGGAAGGATGGGGGGAAAAAACACTTCCAACATTGCTAGTTACACCTGTTCTACCAGTCAGGCAGAGCAAACCGTTAGAAATGCTAAATGTAGCTCCTGAAAACAGGGCTAATGTAAAAGAAGAGAGCTGCTGTTCACTCGTGTCCTCATCTTTCCCTGCGCTGTAATGAGTGGATGTGGCCTCTTAGTGTGTGGCCACTCGAGAGTGAGAAGACGAGGAGACTGCCACAGGCTAAAGGGCAGCTTTAGTCAGTTCACTCAGAATGAACACACACACAAACACACACAATGTGAAGAGGGGCTCAAATAAGCATCTTTACCAGGAATTCAAGAATAAGGAGGCTCCGGCGCCATGCGTGGCTGCTCACCCTCGACTGAAAACACAGACACACACACACACACACACACACACACACACACACACACACACACACGTAGACGCAAAGTACTTGAGAGGCACAGAACATGAGAAAACATAGAAAATGCACACACCCTCGTATACACATTCCACAATCGCATAACAACAACTTATCCAGACCCTTTTTTTTTCTGCTGAATGGTTTTGCATTCCATCCTTCCTGTTAAAGTGAGATAATCGCTCTTTGTTAGACGAGAAGGAGCTAACCAGTGGGCCTGACATGTAAGCCTATTAGCTCCTTTAGCCTTCAGCCAACACCACAAACAGTACAGCTTTCTACACTGCTCACCAAAGGTGTTGTGTCACACTGTGTCTGGAAGGAGGGGAGAGTTTTGGTATAAGCAAGCTCTATGTAGTAAGTCGACGTCTGGTTTAAAAGTGAAGGGAGTTGGGGGGGGGGCTACCAACACAAGGGGGGGGGTACAATAACTGTGTTTTGGTCCTAAAGAATAAATAAATAATGGTTTTGTTTTATTTTTGCATTTAAGCTGGTTTCTTAGAAGGAACTTGGCCAAAATAAAAGTATTGAGAGTATGAGACCAAGACCAAGACCACTGCGTTTTATCTGCCATTTTCAGACATGACCTCCTGAGGAAGTTCGAAGAATTTGGTGTGGACTTCCTGCAGAGGTGGCTTTATCACAAATGAACAAAGCAGCAGGATATTCTCTTTACACCGAAATCTCTGGAGCTTTCAGGTGAGGGTGGTGCAGCAGGCGGAGGCAGGATGTAACATAAATATTCTTCTGCAGAGATAACATGTTGACAGCACATCGACACCGGTGTCGGCTCTTATCACCAAAAACCCTCTTGACATCTTCGTCTCTGTCTTCTCCGTTGTTGCATGGCTCCTCTTTTTCATCTGGAGATATTTGTTTGCTTCATATTTTCATCGGCCTTGTGTTTGAAACGTCATCAACACGTACAGCCACTCGCAGCGAATCCCGCGAAAGGTCCCATGCTGTGTTCTCACATCAGCTCCTCCTCCTTTATGGACTTTATACTCAGGGACTGGCCTCGGAAAGTCAGCAGACAGACTGGAGGCTCTCGCCTGGACATTTGCGTTCCCCAGAGTTCAGTGCATGTCTGAAAGCAGCTTTAACGTGGATTCTTACCACTGCCAGGTGTGAAACAATAAATACCTTGAACTGTGATTTATTTTGAATTCTGCAGAAGAACTGGATCAAAGACACTCTAACTTGCCTTGAAAACTCCAACATATATCATATGTGTGAATAGAAAATACATTATTTTGAACCATGCATCAACCATGCCCTAAAAATAAATATTAGCAAGAGCATATCCTGAGTCCTCAGCCCTGTTTCCAAAAATGTGACAAAGATTTGTAATACACCTAAGAAGTGAAATTTTGCTTCATACTATTTGCACAAATTTCAGAGCTGACAGGTTGTTGCTGACCATTTGTATCCATTCATCAGAAGAAAATATTGCCAGTGTTCAGAAAGATTTAGTTTGAGACTGACTCGGGTCCTGATTTTCAGGACTTGAGTGACTCCACTTTGATTTAAGCACCGACGATGGAATTGAACTTGAGTATTGACTGGATTCGAAAACTGGAGACAAGGACTCACACTTTTTTGTTGTTTTTCAAAATAGGCCATAATTATTTGGCAACAGATATTGATAGCTATATCGACACTGTAGCATTGTGGAATTTCCTTGACTCATCGGACACTGTCTGCAACAGTACTTGCCAAAATGCTCAAACACATCCTATGCTTTGATTTCATGGAATTCATATTCAAGATTGATGGCTCAGACTTGGACTGAGGTAATGGGGACTTGACCTTGACTTGAACTTTTGTGACTCAACTACAACACTGGTGGAAGGTAAACCCAAATCTGTATCTACTTGCATATTTCCATTGACTTTACATCCAACTGTGCCACTTAGCACATTCACTTCACTTAGCTGCTTTCAGACATGCTCTGAACTCCGTTGAATCTCAGGATGTTCTGTGTGCTATGCCAGCTTTCACCTGAAAGCTCCAGAGATTTCTGTGTGGTTGTGAACATGTCTAGGTAGAGAATCTCCTGCTGTGTTCTTCATGTGTAAAAAGACATCTGCAAAGATAGACATCTGGTCTGAAAACAGCTTATGTGTCCACTCTGAACACAGCAATACGAGAATTCTATACCATAACTGAGTTCTTTGTAATTTCTGATTCTGTGGGCTACACATTCCTGTTATATTCCTTTGGACAATCTTTCAGTGCCTTGAAGTTAATTTTGAATATGTAAGTATATCTAAGACATGAGAGGATGAAGCGACCAGCTTCTTTAGTAAACTGGACTGATACATTTTCCACAACAGGTTTTGTTGAATTGTGCATGACCCTAAAATCTTTTGCATTTAATTCAGAAGCTTTTTGAAGACTTTTCTTGATGAAAAAATATTAATGATGAATGATTATGTGACAGTACAAGCATGTACAAGAGGCAATAAAGACAACCAAGAAGGCATGGGCACACGCACACACACACACTATTAACCTTACACACACATTGCCTTGATAGTCTGTGACCTGTTTCTTCGGCCTGGCTTAGCCTTCTCAACACCCCCATAAACATGACAAGGCCTTAGGATCAAAGCTGTCTAGGCCCCCTCATACACAAAGAAGCGCGCGCACACACACGCACACGCACGCACGCACGCACGCACGCACGCACACACGCACACACACACACACACACACACACACACACACACACACACACACACACACACACACACACACACACACACACACACACACACACTTGATTCAAAGAAGGTTCTGTGTCTTTAGCGTCATCAGTGTGATTAGAGCTGCTGGTCCAGGAGTGTTTCCACATCACACAGTCCTTCTTGGCAGAACTTTGCTCAGAGGCACTATGGGCTGTGCCGCAAGCTTGCCACTAAGCGAAAAAACACTGAAGATTGACGTCTTTGTCCCAATTCTGTGAATCGAGAGCTGCGGTGCTACTACTAAATGAACAGCGAAAGGAATTGTCTCATTTTCAGAGCGCTGCATAATACTGAAGGTCCCTTGGGCTAGTCAGATGAAAAATGTGACATTTTCATAATTTGCCAGAAGAGACAGAGAAGCTACAGCTGATTTCTTCACTGAGTCAGCAGAGGCACAAGTAACCATGATAAGAAGTGTACATTGGGCGGCTGTGGCTCTGGAGTTAGAGCGGGTGGTCCACTAACTAGAAGGTAAACTGTTTGATCCCTGTCTCCTTCCACATAGAAGCCCATTTTGTATCGTATGGCATAATATTGTCTGGGGATATCATAGTGAAGCTTTCTAAAAGTGATCATGTAAAGGTGAGTTTTCTGATGTGGTCCACTATACAGCTAACACAGGCATCTGCCATGTCAAAAAATATTTTATATCAACCATACATTTCCCTACAAGACTAGAAATGTCTTCTTGGTTAGTACAGGATCATTTCAATCATTCATGTTTTTGCTGAGCATGGCTTTGGCCATTCAAACATTTAGTAGATATGTTTTTAAACACATTATGGTTAGCTCTACTGATATAATGTACAACTAACTAATAGAAAAAAAAGAAAAGCAACCACATGTTATTGGAACTGATTATGAACGCAGAGCCAGTTCTGGTAATCCAGTAGGGTGTGAAATAAGGAAGAAGAAAAGCATATTTGTCCCTCAAGCAACAGGTAAGTTATAATGGATAAGACATGCTACCTGACTGCAACTCCTCCTGTGAAAGCCATTAGCCTATTCTGCAGCGCTCAACGACAAGTCATCCTCAACTTTGCGTGCAGACCTGTGTGTGTTTGTTTGAGTGTGCACTAGAGTGCTTTTACAGCCCCTACAAACCAGTGAACCAGCTGAGCTGTATGACTGTGTTTTCCATAAGAACACGAATGTGACCGACATCTGACCTTCAACTTCTGAACTCTTTCTTCACTTCGAGGAAACAGACTTTTTTCTTAAAGAAATCAGGCAGGAAGAAGATAACTGAGTTGTGCTGGACACAAATACAATTTGGCATAATTAGGTATGGTAGGGTACTACTGTATTTCAACAGGTCTCAGATCTGTGTGTCAAATTGTGTAACACCCCCATCCATTCTGAGCAGGCTTACTCAGGACGACAGCATTGAACTGAACTTATTATTCTCTGTTCTATTCATGTTTAATGTTTACTTGAGTCTCATTCTAATCAGGCTGTTTTTTGAAATTGAATTAGCTCATTAGGGTATAGAGTAGGGCTGGGTGATATAACTTCAAATCAAAATAATGATTATTTAAAATGTTTACCTCGATTATGATTAATGAACGATTATTTTGCACAAGTATAGAAAACATAGCAACATGGCTTAAAAGTCTTGGAAGAATGGAGACTGAAAGGTAAAATTACAATGCAAATGTTATCAACTATCATAGTTTAAAGACTGGATCTCTGGTTCAGCTATAGCACAGGGAAACTTTGCAATGATGGATGATTAATAACATTTTAGTTCTACCTCGACACAAAGTGGTGAAGATACTGCTACAGGCTACCTGATCGTATGTCTGCTCATATCTTGTTCTGTCAGACTTTATAGCATATAAAGTTCATGTTCCAGAATCTCAGAAATATAACATTGCTGTATATATTCTAGTCTTAACTAATATAACTGATAATCAGAATGGTGTAAAGGGTGTGTTAAAGGTTGCTTTAGTGGATATGCTAACGGAAAATGAATACATGGACAACATAACAAAATACACACAACATAATTAAATACTGTACTTGGCGTAGTCATCAATGAACTTAATGATACCAAATATGGGCAAGTACATGTCTAAAAGCAAGTATGGACAACAAGCAACACTTGCAGACTAAAACACACACACACACACACACACACACTGAGGCTGTGGACAGGTCCAGCAACACCTCTGAGACTGTGATCCCACCTTTTCCTGCAGTGTGATGCCACTTGGGTAAAGGGTGAGAAAGGAGGAGGGAGCGATGCTATGGAGCTAAGTGCCTAGGTGGTAACTCTTTGCCCTAAGACATAAAGTGGCACTCTGGGAGACTGGGACTTCATCTTCCAAATGGTTCTGACACAAAACAAACACCTCAGTCTCAGAATGCCATCTCACATTTGAAGGTAAAAAGGTCAGTCATCGCTGTCCGCCGCACCCCCTTTCACAGTAAAATTCCATCTTGACATACAAAGCCGGGATAGTTTATGTTCCGTCTCTGTATATCTTGGTAGTGGTTTTGGAATCATCGTCCTCAGTTATGCGGGCAGCAGATTGCTTGTCTCATATCCCCTCACCTCTACCCTAACAGGGATTATATTGCGTTAATGTTGCTGAGTGGAGGAACCAAATCCCAAAAGATAATTTCGAGTATATCATAGAGTTCAGAGGATCCACTGTGAAACCAGCAGTGTCTCTATTGGTTTCTTTGTATAAAGGTTTGTGAACTGCAACCCATTATATTTGTAATGCTTTTCATCTTGTTGTAAATCCTCTGAGGTTATGACTCACCATGCAAGTTATTTTCCCATCACAAAAGATTTTTGCTCCCTGGTCACTGGTTTGCCACTTCACAAGTCTTCATCACCTTCACCTTTTTCCCCTTGGCTTCATTATAATCTTTGCGTTGCCTCATACAAACAGACCACTCCACCTAAATGGCAAGTCTCAACTCTCAGTCAACACTGAACCTGAATGTGTGACCATTTTTGTGCATAGGTTTAAACAACATGCCGCCACTCAAAAATCACTGAAATTCCATTTGTCAGTGAATCAGACACCAGGCTATTGGCTTCAAAAACTGAGAATCCGATTAAATTTGCAAAGCTGAACTTGTCTCAACTGCCCCACGTAACATCACTGGGTGTCTTTTGCCAGCACAAGCAAAACACAATCTGTGTCATGTCTGCAGTCTGTCGTTATGTAAACAGGGCGTGTGTAGTAAAGGACCACACCTTCCACAATGAGTAATTTGTGGATTAAAGTACAAAAAACAAAATTCAAGATTCAAACATGCATGTGTTATCAGTAATAATAGTTTTCACACATCAAAGATTTTCTTTCACAGAAAGAGGGCATACATCTATGGCTTCTTGTTGAGCAAATCTTGCTCAATAGCCACCACAATCCCTCTCCTCCACAAACCTCTTCCCACACAGCTAATGCTGTGGCTGGATCCATTAGCTCAGTAGCACAAATGCTGCAGATTAACGGAGGATCACAGTCACAGGGTAAGCTTGGGCCAGGCAACATACACACCTTATCCCATAGTGCCCACTGGGCTATGGTGGCCCTCGTGGTAATCAACACAGTCTCAGCTTGCAAATGCACTCCTGACTTTGCGGTGCTGTAAATCTGGCCAGCAGTCTATGGAGGGCCAGCAGGGAGTTAATGGCTGCACAATAAAACCCTGAGCAGGGAGGTCAGGACTAAAGCCTAGATGCCTGATGCCCCAAATAAGAAGCATGTGGGGGGCAACCATTCCCACAAGGGGAGGGGTGAAATGTTGCACTCATGTCTTTTGGGAATGACCCATGAAACAACTTGACAGCTAGGAGCAACAACTGTGGTCATATATTTGATGTCTCTGATCTGTAACTTTTTTGTTGGACCTCAGGCCCAGTTCAGAACTGGTAATAGCACCGGTCTCAGGTGATCAGAACACAAGCAGACAAGTTCAGGTGTGAACACACCTAAGATGCATTTGAGATCTGATCACACAGACCACATTTTGAGGTGGTCTGGGATGCATGCTTTTAACAGTGTTAATGCACATGAATGCTGAGCAATATTGAAAGATCATTGACAAAACAAATGTCCACGGACAATGAACCAAAACTATTTTTACACTTTTTTGTGTTTCCCATATATTGATATATATTAGGACACTGTCAAAATATCAACCCTGACCACCACTCACTGATTTATTTTTCTTCAAATGAGTAAAATCTTATTTTGTCGAGCTGCAGACAGCACAGTGATTCACTCAGCTCACCCTGGCTCCGCTCTCCCTCTCACACCGACACACACACAAAAATAGCAGACACATCTGTATGGTCAGACTGGCTAAAAAAAACACCATTTGATCTTTGTGAACACAACTGGCGTACATGTTTATCTGAGTATAGAGCGAAGAAGTGAGATCTGATCACAAGTGGTCACTAGGGATACATCTGGAGACACAATCTAATGCCACGTGTAATGTCCACTTGTGATTCAGCAGAGAAAGATGTCTATGATGTTGTTTGAAGGTTGGTCCCTATTCTTGGTCTCTTAAATGCAGCTGAGACGTCTGGAAGCAAATATGTGCACTTCTGAGTTATGGTTATGTTTTTATATACTGTTTGTTCAGGTCAAAAGTATTGAGGTCTGAGACCTTTTAGAACACACATCCATACTGAAAATAATATATTTTTCTATGAATCACAGGCATTCATTCAACAAAACTATGCAAAACTAGTAAACTCTTGAATAAAGGTCTATATACACACAACCTCTAAGGATCTAAGAAAAAACACAGCAAGGAAAATCGAATCTTAGAAATCTTTTGACAAATGACATTTAGACATATTCGTATTCAATCAATCAATCAACTGAAATTTTATTTTGTATAGCCCATATTCACAAATCACAATTTTTCTCATCGGGCTCATAGGTATTCATACCCAGCCCAAGAGCTGATGGTTTTTATTAACTGTATTTTAAGAACAACACAACATGGGACAATTTACTATATTTTCTATTTTCATTTTCTATTAGGTGAACAAATCTTTCAAATAAATAAGAAATAAATGCAAATATATGCTCATGCTCACATAGTCAAATAACATTCTCCCCATTATTTTCGGTTAAAAGATAACAGCCTGGTTCTCTTGGAGGTCTATCACTGTCACTGTAGCGCTGTGGTAACTCCTGCCTTATCAGCTGAAGGCCTTTGCTGCTTTAACACCAGCCTCTGTCATACTCAGTTCTTCAGTTCAAAGACAACACTGCATGGGAGATCAAAGCATGGCCAATCTGGTATGCACACAAACACGCTCGCCACACTAACACACAGTACACATGATAACACGTCCATAATCTCAGTCGCAGTCAGACACTGGCTCTGACCACACATGCCCCTGGCATTGATCAAAGGGAGGAATGTGATAGATAGAGAGCAGATAAGAGGAGAGCGAGGGAGAGAAGGTGGTTTCACTTCACTAATCTGGCTGCTGTGTAACGCAGATCAGGATAAACAGTTCCGGTTTTAAGACATTTAACAACATTCCCTGCGGTGCCAGATCAGTATATATTCAAGAACAATAAACACAAGCACAAACGTACACACATTTATGCTGCCTCATTTGTTTGGGCATAATTCAAAGTCAGAGGGAATCCTTGTGTCAAGTGATGGGCAATTGTCACCATTTTTCCATGTTTCTTGAAATGCCTGATAAAAGCTGTTGTTTACCTCAGCGGTGTGCTGGTTCCCACAACACCTCCAAGTAACAACATTCAATTTACTGAATCTGTCAGTGCCTTTCAAAATGACCCATGATAGCACTTTCTGATCTGAAGCCATTATAAACATGATCTTTTGTCATTGCCATCCAAAAGCTCTGCATGTCACAAACTGCAGGAGGAACAAAAGCACTGCTCACTCAGTTGAATTGGGTCGGTTGGCCTCGTGGCAAAGAAGTTGCTACTGTTCTCAATAAAAGTCTGACATAAACTGACCAGCAGGTCTGGTTTGAATCAACAGTAACTTCACATTGCAGCTACATTTGTAGAATAACACACTACATCAAACACAAAATTGTGCTTTCTTAAAGCGATAAGTCACCCACAAAACTTTGAATTAACTCATTATCTACTCACCACTATGCCGATGGACGGGTGAATTGTTTGTGTCCACAAAACACTTTTGGAGTCTCAGGGGTAAACAGTGTTGTAGCCAAAGTGATCCCTTCTTCAGCGAGATAAAACAACAGAAAAAAAACAAAAACATAACATGCCTCCATACTGCTCGTGTGATGTCATCCAAGTGTCCGCAAGCCTAACATTCATATTCAACTCGAAATGTTGTCATTTAAACTCCACTACCGGAAGTGGCGATGCTAGCAGAGGTAGCGGGACGTATCGAGCGCATGCCCTTGGGCGAGACTGTGTGTGGTGGTCTGGTGTGTCCATCCGTACGTGAACGTGCCTCCGAGGAGGTTATCAGTGAATGTTTAGGCAAAACAATTGTGTAAATGACGCATTTTCGAGTCGAATTTGATGACATCACATAAGTAGTAGAGAGGTGTTTTTTTTCTGTTGCTTTTTTACGTCTGAAGAAGGGGTCCCGTTTACTTCAATTGTATTGGATTTGGCTGCAACACTGTTTACCCGAGACTCCAAAAGTGTTGTGTGGACTCAAACACTTCACCCACCCCTCCATCGGCATAGTGGTGAGTAGATAATGAGGGCATTTTGATTTTAGTTTTCGTCACCAGCACAGTAGATAAGGTGGTCCACAGCATGCTCTTCAAAAATGTTGTTACACTTCAAATTTCTCTCATCTTAACCTAAAGCTAAAGACAACATCGCACAGGACGCTCTGAAGTAAAGCGAACGCGCCCGCAAAGAGGCAGGGATCATTTCATAAATTTCATTGGTTGACCAGTGGCCAACACTACACCTGGCATTCTATTGGTTGGGGAACTTCGACAGGGTTGTTGCGCAAAAAAATCAAGGAGAAATCTGAGAGCAGACGATTGTAGAGCGCATAGAAAGCAGCCCAAGTGCCCGAGAAGGGCTGAAGCTGGAGGGCAGGAAATCTGTGTGAGCAACAATCTACCTGACTCAGTTTGAGCAGAAGCAGAGCAATTTTAAGTGCAAACGGGGGGGGGGGGGGGGGGGGGGGGGGGGGGGATTTGAGTGCGAGGGCAGGGTTTTGATGAAAAGTAATACACAATCTGAACATAAGTCTAACAAGTCATGCTCTCAAACTCCCTTGTGCACCAAGCTATAACAGGCAGGTTGTCATGTGTGACAGGACTCTGGCATTTAAGTCAGAAGTCTGCCTTCATTCTCAGAATTCAGACTATGCTCTCACAATACTGAAATACTGACAAAGAAACTCAAAATCTTTCAATTCTTACTTTGTCCATGGAAATGATTCCTCTCGTGAGTCCCTGCAGACAACAGCCAATTCTGGCATGGACTTCATTTTGTTCTAATTTAATAACTGTCTTGTAGTTAGAAACAGTGTGTGACAATCTGTTTGTGATTTAACTATTTCATTATATTAAAGCCTACATAATTCAAAAGTCAAATTCACATATACATTCATACAGTGATTCTATGTACCACACTCTATTATTCAAGCAACCCATTCACACACTGCCTGACTCAGCCATCAGGGGCTACATAGGTTTCACATACACACATGCAGACCGCGGGAGCTGGGATTCAAACCACCAACCTTCCGAGGTTAGCAGAGAAATAGAAAGAGGATAATCAATTAACTGATCTACAGATAATTATCTGCCATCTACTTGGATGACCAATTCATTGTTAAATTCATCGATAGCAAAGAGGCCAAACATTAAAGCTTCATAAGTGTGAGGATTTGCAGTTTTTCTTTTTCTGATTGTCTGAATGGGATTTTCTTTTAGATGGGGAATTATGATGGTTTTTTAAAATAACCACTGCAGCATATGCAGCTGTTTCCCACAAAGCAGCATAACCAGTCATGTGATAATTCAGAGCAGGCGAACATACAATGAATCAGCTAAGAGAAGAGTTGGACTAGTTCAAGGGCCTTTGCACCGTGGAGGCCGAAACACTTGGGTAAGAATGTAGCAATCGTTTTCTATTCTCCTGGTAAATGAGCTACATTTTCTTCCCTCAATGCTTTATTGTCATTTTTATATGGTAACCTTTATTGTCACCTTCAAAATACAAAAACACACACAGCTTAAGTGTCCTTCTGCTGGACCATTTTCTCCACCATACTCATACAAACACAGCACTCCTCCTTCTATATTCCCTGTCCGTGGGAGCCTGAACTTATCTCCAATCTGCCCCGGATCCTGGTACACAGACTGCTTTCATTCCTAACGAGGGCCTGATGAATTTTCTTAAAGGCGGCGATGGGCCAAATTGGAGCTGATATGTCCCATCCGGCAGGGTGGAAGGGGCCATAAGACAGAGCCTTGTCCTACTGCCATGTGACAGCCAAACCAGGCCAAAGTGAAAGAACCTATTAGCACTGTCTGGTCAGTTTACTGTGTATTAGGGTTGCTTATTCCATTACCAAGCACGTGTGTGTGTACGTGTGTGTGTGTGTGTGTGTGTGTGTGTGTGTGTGTGTGTGTGTGTGTGTGTGTGTGTGTGTGTGTGTGTGTGTGTGTGTGTGTGTGTGTTCCTTGTGCATATGCGGTTGGATTAAGAGAGGGCCTTGAGGATGAAATGACCCTTGAGGAGACAACTTCACTGGAAACACTGAAATCTGTGAGGGACAGTTGTGGTTGTTGCCACTAAGAGACAATAGCTTTATTGTGCTCCTCAAGTGTGTGTGTGTGTGCGTGTGCATGTGCATAGTGGGCAATAGGTAACTAAGAAACAAATTTAAGTATGTGCAAGGGGGTATGAGCGAGGACTTGTGTGCCATGTGACAATTTGTGTGCATGAGTGTGACAGTGTAAGGTGAGGGAAAGAGGGCATCAGATGACCTAACTGGATGGGTTGTTCTGACACACACACACACACACACAGTTTGAAGAGGGTAAGAGAGGGGGGCATGACGCGTCAAGCTGGAGCCATGACTCAGTTGTGTGTGTGCGTGTTTGTGTGTTGTGTGAGTTTGAGGGAGCTGATCCCATTGTGTGTGTCAACAAGCCGTCCCATTCAGCGCCTGTGTGGCTAAACTCTGTTAATGAGCATTGCCTCTGGCTGGGCCTAGCTAGCACAGCGCTCCTTACAGCTAAACCCTTCAACACACACACACACACACACACACACACACACAACCCTGAACCAAAGGGTTGTGGTGGTGTTGGTGGGGGGCAGTCATGGTGAAGAAGACAGGGAGGCAGGGGAGAAAAACAGAGAGAAAAGGAAAGACTGAGTCAGGATGCAACCTCATCAGCAGCTGACAAATTACAGCTCCAGTAAAAACAAAAGAAAGTCTGGAGTTTCCGCTAGAATGCTGCTCAGGTCACAGTGGAAAATCCTCACAGATAAAAACTCCTGGTTGATAACGTTACAATTACGTTTCACACAGCATATTCTCCTACTAGGCTTCGTGATCAACTGCATTAACCACACCGTATCATGATCATCGTATGTGAGGTGAGAGACTGGAATTTCTCTGCACAGGAACATTCCCAATAGCATCAAATCCTCCGCATTATTCAGGCGAGAGGTGGAGCAGCCGGGTGCAGCAGACACAGGCAGGAAGTGACGCATTAACTCCGCTGTGGAGATCATGTGGTCATGTTTACAGCACCTCGACCCCATTGTCAGCTCTTATCATCACAAACTCTCTTGACATCTCCGTCTGTGTCTTCTACATGTGTTGACTCCGCTTTTTCACCAGGAGATAATTGTTTTCTTTGTTTCATTTTGTCATCAAACCCCCCCCCAACTCGCGCGTCCAGTGAATACACCGGGGGGGGGGGGGGATTTCAACAGACTCTATACTCGGAGGCCAGGCAGACGAAGGCCGTAGAAACTGCGGAGCGTTTCACTTGGACGTTTGAGTGGACACATGAAAAAGCAGCTAATAACTCGACAACGACATGACATTTCCTAAGACTACTTAGAGAGTAACTCATAGAGTAACTATGTAGTTCTATACACAATAATAATATAGTTCAACTCGATAATCAAACAGAATATTGATATTGGACTCCCGTGGCATCTATTGCAGGCGAGGGTTGCTGAATATTCAGATGATGAATCTTTAGAGGTTCAAATCAACCCAGCGGAGGTCACACTGTTTTTACATGGACATTTCACATCGGTGAAAAAATGTCAGATTTAACTATAGTTAAATTGCAGATATGTAGGTAGTACGCTCTAGGATATTTTTCTACTTTAGCCGGATGTTTATCATGACAGCGTTCTCTGTTGTGATGAGATGCCTGATCAATAAGACCACTGATGGGTGGGTGGGATTTAATTTTATCTTTATGGTCTATATTAGCTCTGAGAGATGTGATGATGATATTTGCATCAACGGAGGACAAAACTAAAACATCATGGTACTCAGACTGCATACAAAGGCTTAACAATACTGTGGGTACAAAAATAAACTAATGGAGAAAGAAAAATCAAAGGATCATGGAAATCAATCACTATATGAGACTGTAACTATAGGATTGAAAAGAAAAGGGTAACATCCAATCCAGGTAGATTGGTCATAGAAACCAGTGGGCAGAAGTAAGGAGGATGGGAGCTGGGGGTGAGAAAAGGAGGTCATGTCATCCTCCATGAGCACAACAATCTCTCTCTCCTTTTTTTCCCTGTTCAACACTTTTTTCCACCACCAGCAAGCTATTTCCAACCCACAGTGCGCGGATGTGTACGTGTGCGTTCGAGTGAGTGTGTGCTGGAAGTGAGGCTTGGGGCCGAGGCCATTAAAGCTCTGTTAAAACACTTCTGACGCTGTTGGCCGATGCCGAAGCAAAAGGAGAGTGAAAAAAGGAGAGAAAGTGAGACAGTGAGGGAGGGAGCACACACTCAGTGGCTATCTCGGCCCGCCCAGCAGTCCACTGGCAGCCTGTCAATACTATGAGCAGAGAGGTGCGAGATGAGTCAACAACCTAATTCCAACATCAAACTTTCATGGGCAACGGAGGGGAAGAGCAGGATGGAGAGATGTGGTGAGAGAGGAGAGAGGTTTGATGTTAACGCTTTCTCCATCACCTGACCTTCACTCCTCTAAACCTTTTAAAAACCCTTTAAAAACCAAGCCCTTTTACACACTCCCGCACACATTCAGTGCCACTACACACACCCCAGGACGCACACTGGGTCGCACTTTTAAAGTTCTGACCTGCGGCTGAATTACATTTGGAGCATTTTAGCAAGATATAATAGTGACCCTCTCGCTCTCTCTCTCACTGCCCCCACACTTTGCAGAAGCTCTCTCGCCCAGACGGAGAGTGCCAGCGGCTTTATTTATTAAATATGGCCTGAGAGAAGAAGCAACATGGGTGAGCTGAGAATCCATTTGAGGAGGCCAGCTTTTAATGGATTTCTGACACGCTGGGATGGTAGTGGTTCCATGGCGGGTTGGATGGGACACCTCTTGAGTGGTGAACAGTGTTTGTCCAAGCCTGTTGTCCCACAGAGTGTAGAGAAATGTGTTGTGGTCAATGGAAGGACAGGGAGGTTAAGATCATGGAGTGAAGCAAAAAGCGCTGTAGTGAGTGTCAATGCAATTAGCAGGAAGGGGATTTAATGTTTCCATTAGAGACTCTGACCGAAACCTCATCAGGTTATTTTCTCAGGCTCAACTAATCTCCTCCGTAGCCAAAGAAGACATACAAGAACTGTTTTTTCAACCAAGTAATATTTCTTAGGATGGAAAACTGGTCATGTAAATTAATTAGGGCCCGAGCACCTCCGGTGGGAGGGCCTATTGAAATTGTAAGGATTCTTCTTATTAGGGCCATGAGCACCTCCGGGGGGAGGCCCTATTGTATTTCGAAGGATTTGTATTTCCCTTTTGGGGCTTTTTCAGGGCCTAGACATGCTCAAGTTGTTACCAATGTTCGCAGGGAATTCAAAACCCCCAAAAGTAATTGTACTCTGGAGTAATTTGAAATGGGCAACTGACTAACACCCCCTAAAGGGCAGCCCCGGCACTACGATTGTCCGACATGTACAAAAAACGATAGGGGCATGTGTCTTTTCATAACAAACAAATACGTCTCTTGGATAGATATGCTAGACCAAACAGGAAGCCCGCCATTTAGTGGCCATTTTGACTTTAGTCAGCGCCACTTGCTGGCTACAGGAAGTGACATGTTTTATACTTTGATGCACTGCTCCTGGCTGCTTTACAATATGCAGCTCAAATGAGCTGAGTCAAGTCATTGGATCATGGTCAGAATTGTGACATTTCCTCAAACCGTGTAAACATTGAGGTGCGGCGAAGGTTCATCCTTCGCCAAAGGAGATGATGTTGTCATAACTCCAGTGTGCATTGTCCTATCACCGCCAAACTTCTGTCTCCTGATCAGAGACCAAGCCTGAACAGCTCTATGTGTCAAAATGTCCTCAGTGTCATCGCTGATTCGCCATGAAACAGGAAGTACTTTGTGAGTCCACTCTGCATTATCCAACGGGCCCCCAAATGCCAACCTATAATCACAATCCTGATCTGAACAGCTCCATATATAAATATTAGTGCAGGGTCATAGCGCCACCTACTGATCAGTGTGATAATTAAGTTGTTGTAACATTGTACAATTGACACAAAATTGCTCACGCTACATCAAAGCCCCTACTTGAACAGATCTATTAGTCTGAACGTAATAATAGTGATGGCGCCACCTACTGGCAACAGGAAGTAAGCTTTGTTTTACAACTATCATTTGATTTACATAAAATTGTGTCACAGTGTGATGTGCAATTGATAGCGTGGACCGTCATAAGCAATTAGCAGGCAAGGATCGATATCGTGTGACGGATGCAGGAAGTGATGTGTTATCCTTGCCGCAGTGCGCAAAATGCATGCAACGCGGAGACGCGTGTGCTTGGTCATTGATCGCTCTCTCCACTAACTAACAGGCTTCAAAATGGCTGTGCTCGGGCCCGTTAGTGCTACAATGTAGCCCAAGTTGGAGTTATTTATCAAATCCCCATTGAAATTCTGTCACAGGTGATGAAGGTAAAAGAGTCCACAACCTGAAATTATGTAATTTAAACACCAGCATACAAAAGGGCTGAAACAATTTGTTGGTGAATCTACTTGATTCATAACACACATCTAAGCAAAATTGTGATCCATTAACCAGCAAACCTTCATTCAAGCACTAAATTTCACATGAGGTGATGATGATAATCAGGATTTCAATGCTGCATGTCCAGATAGAAACAAGAGTAGTTAAGTTGCCAGAGATAAAGACAGTAAACAGTTATGGCATCTCTGACTGACACCAACAGCAGAGCAGCATCGTCAGTCCAGTGCTCATAGTGTCTCCTGACAGCTCGAGCCCTGCTGGTGCTGCTGCCAGTGACTGGTCTTTGGGGTCTAGGCAGTGGAGGGACTGGGGCCCGCCCGCAGCAGTGGTGTGGAGGCGTGTAATGGTGAGAGGGTTGATTATGTAGAATGGTGGGGTGTGGATGACAAGACAGTAGAGTACCACTGGCACTTTGTTGACCTACTCAGACTTGCTGCAGGGATTTGCAAGACAATACAGAGTGAGGGAAAGAAGGCAATTTAGACATATAAGTGTCAGTGGTGCCAGTATAGTTGCCCTTTTTTTCAGGTGGCACCAATAACTAACCTAAGGACGATAGATACAATGTCGTGATCCTCAGAAGAAATTGGGAAAGTGACTCAAACCCTTGCTCACTGAAATCTGCTTTATACTGTTGTATAACTTTGGAAGCCCCAGCATCCACACCTTTTCCACATTGAGAGCCACTTCTCACCATGATTGCTATGTGTTAGTGAGAAAAGGAGGTCGGCACTGGCTTCTCTTTATCTCTACTTGTTCATTCTTGACACAATCATTTTTGTCATATTCAGTTTAAACAGCTAGTTGCAACACTTCTACTATCTTACAGATAACTTTGACTAAAATGCGTGCTATAAACCCTGTATTTAAATGATACTACATCTACCCCACTCAGATATGACCAGCTTTTCACTTCACCTTCAAACGTTTGGAACAACTAGACACTTTTTTCTCAATGTGGTTGGACAACAAATCTTTAGATCTACCACTGACAGAGGAGACTACAAAAGCCACTGCTACCCTAATTTAAAGCATCAGTTTGCATCAGGTGATTCTGCATGTCAATGGTCGGATCCTTGACTGACTGCAAAGATCTAGGCTGAGAAGGAAACCCTTTTTTTGAATGAATACACTGTGTGTAGCCCTTCAGCTGGGCTGCTATAGCAGCAGTATGTGTGGCAAAACATAAAGGACATCTTCTGCAAGGCTCTCAGTGTGAATTCATGAAACTGTGCTCAATGGAATCAGTGTGACTCTGGGAATCATTAGAAGTTCTCTGGATCAATAAACATTTGAAACAATTTCAATTCTAAATAATATGTTTTTTAGTTTATTTCTATGTGTACTCAATCAAAAAGAACCAAAGGTTTCTGTCTATGGTATAAAAGTGTCGACCATATGGTGTAAATGCTTTAACAGAGACAGAAGCTCAGGATTTAAGATGCAAGACTTTTTCGATTTCCAATACACCTTTCAGCCAATATTTTTAATACCCTTGTCTATCTCCCTTGGAACTGCTTTCATGACACTGCCACTCTCTGCCTCATAAAAAGGTGAAAATGCATAAAAAATACAATAACTTAAATAACCAATGAGGTACATTAATCACACACCACACATACTATATGTACATGCCAAATAGTGATCATACAAAGAAAAAGAGCTGAGGTTAAGTGGTGTATTCAAATATTTATGCCTGAATAAAAACATCTCCAAGCCCCATTTCATTGTTGCTGGTCTCGAGCGTTGCAGCGAGTCAGTGTCAGTCAGTGTCAGTCAGTCTCATCCACTATTTATATGATGATTCTTGAACATAGCTTATGATTGTATTTACTATTGTTATGATCACTATATACGTCTGAAAATTGTAGTGTGGATTACTAACAAACTGGACTTAAATTACATTCATAATATCTACTCATACTATTAATACAAAACTATTAATAATATCTACTATCTACTTAATTACTAACTTAAATTCATTTCACAAGTCTGTATTTGGAGTTTTAGTGTTAAAAGCATAAATAGTCTTTCGCATTTAGTTTGTTTTGGAAACATGCATTTTCTAGATAAAAACACAATAAAAGTGCCAAAATACTTCAATCACAAATGTCTTTATATCTAGTGGACCACAAACTATCCTAAACATTTGCATCGTGATATATGAAGCTGAGTCATGCTTAACTCAGATTTACAGCAGTCCAACTCTTCGCTGGGACAGCTAAGCCGCCACAACACTGTCAGATCTGTCACATTGCCAAGCAGAACAACACACCCTGGTTGATGAATCACATTCTCTGTGGAGGCAAATGTGCGGGAGAAAGCTGACAGCCATCTCTATCTGGAATCTCTGGAAATTGCTTTCCTTTGAAGGGCCAAATGTAAAACATCTCATCAGGACTCAGTGGTTGGGGTTTTTGGTAAATAAGAAGCAAAACAAACAAGTTTGGAGGGTTTCTCCAAATGTTCTCAGACAGCTGTGTGACTTGCAGTGTGGGAGAGAGCAGGGAGGAGAGCGGGAAGACAGAGGAAGACAGGGAGGGAAACATGGGAGGAAAGACTGGGAGTGTTGAAAGAGGATTGGGATGGCTTGGATGGAGTGAAGTGGAACTGAGAGTGTGAGATAGAGAGATGAAGAGATGGAAAGATTAAGAGAGAACATGGATTAAATAGAAAACATGAGGTGAGGTATCAGGGCTGGGTTTGACCAGTCTGTGATTTTATACGCCAACTCGCAGGTTATTTCTGGTAAGAGACAGTCTCCTCCCAAGACCACTCCTCTCATACCTTTCAAATGTCGCAATCAAGGGTACTATGTCCAAAATGTGTCCTTTGTGTACTCTTCCTAAACTGACTCTCTGACATGGCCAATTTACATAGCAAGAGCAAGATTTCCTCTGAGTAGAGACTATCCAAAAGTGCACGCCATTATTTTCATTTGGCCCTTCACCCCATGTTCCAATATGGCCATCTGTAACAGCTAAAAAAATCTGCCTGTAAACTTGTTCGGACGACACTGTATGACTATTCACTTTCAGCAAAACATGGGCCCAAGTATGACTTTACCCTCCTCACTCCCATCACTCTTAGAATTAATGAATCTGAAGTCCAAAACTCATCTGCCTTTGCCCTACATGACTATGTAAATCTGATTCAACAGCTTCATAACACAACAACCAACCTAACCTCAGTCACAGCCCTCCATGCTGAGCCTCAGTCTCAAGCCTAGTTTCTTTCTGAGCCTATATTCCCTAACTAAACAGCAAGGGTAACACATCAGTAATAACACAACAATAAAGGTCGTATTCCCCTAATAAGATATATATTGCAATGAATGAAGAAATTCCCCAATCAGACAGAAGGTGTTGTTGATTTAGCGTCTGAAAATAGAGCAGGTAATTTGAATTTTATTAACTATAAGCTTCATGTAAAACAATTACTAGAATCTAGGGTCAGATATCAGTCACTCCTCCTTCTTTCTGCCCTCAAGCATCACATACTGTCTCTTCATGGGTGGATGCTATTGTTTTTTTTCAAATTTTGTTCCAGGCTTAATAATATCTGTGCTTACTTGTTTGACCGTCATGTGGCGTGGTAATCAGAATATGCTAAAGGAAAAACAAAAAGGAGTTTGGGGAGGCAGGAAAATGCAACATAGGCTTGTAGAGTGACACATTTTCATCATCAACAGAAGTGAGCACATTGCTCCACTGACGCTGTCATTTGTCGACTCATTGGCCTAAAATGCTGAGTGACCCTGATGCAGGGTCATTTTTTTCTGGGCCCTGCTGTCCTCCTGGGTCAGCGCTACACTGTCCTGGGGAGAGGCCAGCGCTTGCATGAATAAGTAAAGACCGTTGGGGAACCAAAGTCCGTTGGCTGACGTTTCCACCCCACTGAGTTTTAACACATTAGGAAGCCCCACTGCCAGTAATGAGCCAGAGACAGAGGGATGGGGATGAGGGGGGTGTTGAAGGGTGAGAGAGAGTGTACTCACATCCTCGGAGCACAACTCCCTGAGCACACGAGACTGTGTCACTCTCAACCTGTTAATGTTGTGCAAATGTTACTCACATGTCATGAGATATATGGCTCTCCTGATTGGTAACCTTTAATGTACACTGGCTGACTCCATAACTAGAAACCCATAAAACAGGACACATTTTGATTACAATATAATCTCTAGGCAGGTAAAACAATTCAACATCATGCTTTCTAAATATTACCACATTATTCTGTACCTGCATGGCTGCCATGTCCTCGAATGATCTTTAGAGTCCACATAAGATTCATCAGTTTGTCAGAAACAGTCATAACTGCAGTTATTTGAAATTAATATAATACAAAAAAAAAAATACTCTGCTATTACATGTATTTTAATATTAAAGTTAAAATGTAGTTAAGCAAAGACTGGAGTAGCATGACGGCATCATACTGCTGCACAATCCTTGTACAGGTGAGGTGGATGGCTGGGTGTGCAAAGTGTTAGACCTTGACATTTGAGGCCATAGTTTATAAAACATCTCTTAGGTTATGCATATCACGACTACAATCGTTTCTCTAAGCACAATTAAGTTATTTTGAACAAAAACCAAAGCAAAGAGGTAGTGGATTAAAAAATATGCCCATATGATTATGGCTGATAGCTGATAATGGTTCAGTATCTACCCCTGCCGAACAGACCAGAAAATGCCCGTATTTTGATGCTAGTGACCAACTACTGTATGTATTTTGTCATTCGGGTGTAAGGACTTGTCGGATTATTCATCATGTTCTAATTACAGAGAGCTACAGCGATTTCTGGCCTGTCTTGGTGCAGCAAACTTTATAGACAGTGACGCTGTAATTAAAAAAGAGGTTTCAGGTCGTTTCAATTCACTGGGTGCTTTCAGAGGATTCATCAGGCTCTGACCAAGGGAGTTCATACTGTAGCCAAGGTTGTGTGTGTTGTTCTTCAGAGAAAGAATGTGTGTGTGTGTGTGTGTGTGTGTGTGTGTGTGTGTGTGTGTGTGTGTGTGTGTGTGTGTGTGTGTGTGTTTTCTCCTCATCTCAGCCCCAGTGCCCCTGTGCCCTGGCCTCTCTTCCTCCCCCACTGTGTGCGAGTTTATTCACAGGAAATGCAGGGGAGCCTCACGGGTGGCTGGGCTGATGCGAAGCGACGTGGCGTCTCCAGCGAGCCGGGAACTTAGCATGTCAGGCAGGTCAGCACCGGGCAAGCAGACAGTCGATAAAATATTCAATACAGCACTCCCAGTTCATGGATCTAATACCTCAGAAAAGCCCTCCCTCACGCCAAAATCTGAAGGAAAAAAAGCGTCATATCTCCAGCCTCCTCTCTTCACACCGGCTAGCGTGGGTGGCTTCATCAAACTCAGGATGCAAAACCCTCATGTCAATGAAGATCTGAATCTGGTAGCAAAGCTCAAGTGGATTCATCTTTGCAGGTTGTCTTATGTATTTCTAGACTGCCCCTCCCTGTCCTTAGTCAATGTAGGGAAAGCTGGCCTTACTCAGAGGGAAAGTTCAAAAGTGCATTGTGACCTTTTCCAGTTTAGGCACTAGTACAATAACAAAGTAGCGTGGCCTTTTTGTTCCTGGCTTTTTGTTTCAGAAAAAGAAAAAAAAACACTCTTTTCTTTCAAGGTCCCACTTTTCTTTGGCATTTATCCTCTGTGCCCTGCAACTTTCCACAGCCCTGGGGCAAGAAAAAAAAAAAAAAAAAAAAAAAAAACATACGGCAGAGTTTGACAGTGTGGCAAGTAGAAGTCTGGAAAGGCTGGCCTCGGAATGTCTTGTGTCACTTTAGCGCAATGGGCGCTAATCCCAATTAGCATCACTCAGCTGCACTGAGGGAGCATCACATCGACTCAGCCTCTGCTGAGACAGGCGCCCTCCACGGACTGGGCGGATACAGTGAAACACCAGCTGCTATCGGCCTGTTTTGCTGATTAACCCAGACACTAAGATGTCGTTGCTGTGTCTTTTGACTCCCGAGCCACTGCGTCCTCCTCCCTTTGTTGTCTTCGGGTAGCTTCCGTCTACTTACATTTTTAACAAGCATCTCCTCTGTCTCCATCTCTTTTATTGTGTCGTCTGAGTGTGTGGTATTTTATTACTTACACTGCATAGATTGGTTGAGTACACTGGATCAGTGTTACCCACTCAAACGGTTTTCCTTTCTCCCACTGAATAATTAATGGAAATGGATGGTTAAGGACAAAGGCAGTGAGGACTCCATTAAGGGGTGAAATGTTGAGAGGTGCTGACTTCATCATTGGAGTCGTTAGCGCCAGGGGTAGTGATCCGATTAAGGCAATATTCTACTACAGACAAGGAACTAGGACCTACCAGTTTCTGCACTAAAGCATGTTTCCTAACAAGTGCTGTGCATTTCTGATGACAGTAAGCCGCGCTGAAAGCAAGGGTTGTTCAATCTGAAACCTTGTATCGCCTTAACAGTTGTCATCCAGGGCATTTACACTTTCATTGGACACCTGCATGCGTTTCGAGCACACTTAAAACACCCTGTTTGGACTATCATAGTAATAAGGATGGAGGTAGGCGGGGGGTGAAAACATAGCTTTTATGGAGTACAATTGGGAGCTAACCTAAGGGATAAAAATAGCTGAATCTGGTTGTAAGGGGTTTTGTTTTTGCTTTTCCAAAAGCACGCAACCCAGTCTCATCAGAAAACGTACACCACCTACGTTGGTCCACTTGGAAAAACGTAGGCATCTCACAATTTGGCCTCTCAAATTGTGAGATGCCTACGTTTTTATCTGCCCGTTGTTTTGTATTGGCCTGCGCCCACGTCACGTGACTCTCAAGTTCCCGTCTGCGAAAACGAAAACATGGCGGACATTCGTTATATTTTCAGATAAAAATGTAATTTTATAATATAGTTTGGGCATTAAAATACATTCTGACACCATTTCTAGCGAGAAATATGCTCTTTGCTTCCACAATCTTCAGCCAGTTCATGCTTACGATCTATATTCTATTAGTTATCACGAACATTTTTCAGATCTCGCCAGAAAAATCGTAGTTATGTAACGTTTTTGTCGTTGCTATGGTGGTTGCTGTGGACGCTGCCGTGCCGTAAACCACTTCGTAGCGTGCTGCTTGAATCATCGTCCGTGCGTTGTGTCGTTCAGTGAGCGTGAATGTTATTCACGTGATTTGATATGAATATTTGATGATAGATTACACCTCTAATTCGAAGGATCTAAGAAGTCCCCGCAACTACATTCATACCGAGGCGGGCCCGATTGCGCATGCCTGATCGGACCTGTCGTGTGACTGTCGTAAATAAAGTTTTTTTTAAACTTTCCGGTCCATTGAACACAAAGCTACGTCATTAACACGGAGCGCTTGGAAGACGACGGTGTTATGCTCATTCTGTCAGGTAAGTAGTTCATTTTGTTTTGTTTTTAAATATTGTAACGATCGAGGTTTAGTGCCGAGGCACTCCATTGTCTGTCGATGTAGACAATGGAGTGCTATTCATTTGCAAATATGCTGTTGTTTTGCCACAGGCTACATCCTACGGTAGCCTGTTACCTGGGGTGCTAATAAATGTTTGGTGAAACCAGACGCTTAGCTCATCATTGAGGGACGCTACAATAGAAACATAAACAGATAACGTAATGGTATAAGGAAACTAACAGAAACTACGAATCCGCCCATAAAATAGTTCTACATGATACAGTGTAGGGCCTGCAGTTTATGATTAAACTTTGATTTATGAATGCTTTAGAATAACAAGGGATGTATTTGTCTACCATTACTCCACAATATCAGATTAATTTGGTTTAATTTATAGTATGCAATATGACAATAATGTTTTCAAAACAAGATGTTAGGGCGTTGCGATACATTTTAAGTAACAGTTGATATGTTCTGTTTTTTTAATCAAGGAGGATCCAAGTGAAGCTCCAGGAGTTTCAGCAACATCCAAAACTGGGACCGAACAGTTTGTTTGGCTTGATGAGGAACAGGAAGGGCATCATCTCCCAAAAAGAAGGAGAACTGGAGAGAAACAGGCCAGGTTTAGGCCACTACTACCATCCACATACTGGAAGATGAGGGAGAGAAATTCTCCTATCATTAAAGAGGTACTTTTAAGTTACATACCACAAACACCATTTTATATAATATACTAAATAGAAATTTGTATTAAATCCCCAAAGTATGCTGGGTGAAATTCAAGTTAATATCACACTGAAAGAATACCTCCGCTGATTACCGTTGATGGAATTTAGTACATCAAATTATTTGTTTTTATTGTTATTATTATTGTATGCAGTGGATTGGTTCACTCAATATGATGACCTCAAGATTGCGGGATTGGGATCTGTAAACTATACGCCTTTTAAGAGCCAATCAGGGTAGACAATTTAGAGTGCCATAAACAGTACATCTGTAAATATGTATATATTTTTGCATGATAGAGACTTGATTGATTTTTTTTTGTTTTGTTGTTCTGGCCAAGGATTCTGATAGGTCATCCTTGCTTGACTACATCCATGAGATGACAACACGTAAAGTTATATTACATTGTCCCTTATTTTACAACACAAAGTTTTCTTGTACCCTACCAATTTTTTTTTTATGAATAATGATGTTTGGAAAGTAGAAAACAAAAACCCCACCACCTTCTAAATGTATTCTTCTCCTACGCACCTGTCTCATAAAATAGATGTGCAAAATTTTATGTTATGTATAATGATGACCCCATAAAACATCATGTATCAATATTTACACCTTTTAATCTATACTGTTTATTTCTGTCTACGTGTGTGAATTCGCCTTCATTAGTTTTATTAAAGAGCGATGTTGTATCGGTCAGTGGCGGCAGCACGAGACTCCACAAACTAGTCTTTAAGTAGCCGAAGGCGCTGAGGTTGCCGTCGGCCATCATTGTTTTTTTGCTTAAGGGACTGAATATGTTCCGTGCAGAAATATTTGCACTTCCCTTATACCTACAAAAACTGCTTGCTTCACAGACTGCAGTTTTGTTTTGCTCTGATGTGGTCGTAGCCGTATCTGCAAAGGGTTGTGCGGCATTAACATTTTGTACTCGGATTTTGTTTTGACAGACTGTGCAAAGGACCTTGAGAACATCACCAATCTACAGGAAGACACAGTCCAGTAATGGGTGTCAGATATTATGCAGTGGACGACAGGTACTGTGGAAAAATGTATGTCATTGTTGCACAATGTCCTTTGACTCTGTTTACACAAGGTCTACAGAAAAGGTTTGATTGTAAACTGATATTGGCACAAATTCATTTTATTCTCCTCTTTACGAGGACCAACCAATCAAAATGATGTGCAGAACACCATTGAGGACTCTATTTGAGCATCTGCAGAGACATTCAAATGTTAGTGTAGTAGACTGGATTTTATATTTTATTGGTGTTACATTGGTCATCTTGTATGGGTACACAAAAAATATTGGGTTTCATAATTTAGATGGCAATAAGCGGAGACATCAACTCAGGAAACAGATTTCTGTAGAAAAGAAAGGTGTGTGCGCAAACAAACGCACTATTAAAATGTTTCGTTTTTTTATCATATATTCTCAGGCAGTACTGAGGCATTAACGGAGACGGGACATGAGGGTCTTCTCTGCGTGCTCAAGAGAAGATTGCACAAAGTTCAAGCTCAGCAGGCTGCAGTGGGTCTGACATATTCTGAAACAGCAACAATGTCTTTGGATGACTCCTCCTCTGAACAGGAAAACATGGAGAGTTACTTCTTCACTGATGAAGAACTGTGAGTGCTGTGATTAGGTAAATGTGTGAATAACTGTGTTGCTGCACTGCTGCTGTTGCTACTCCCTGGCAGGCTAAGGAAGGCCTTAGCTTGGTGTTGGGTAGCTGTTAGCTTTAGCATATTTAGTTTTTAGCGGCCTGTATGATGTTTATCTTTTTAATAAAAAACAATCAGAGGGAACCATCTTCATAATGTAACACTATGGTTTGTTTGTGTCCTTCAGTTCTTCTCAAGTGAAGCTGTACCACTGCTCCAGCTCCACACTCCCTCCTGCAGCCTCCGCTTCTGATGCTAACCTCCTGTCTCCATCACACCAAGCAGCAAACCTGGAGGGACAGAACTTTCTCCCTAGCTGAATTGTTGATCATATCAATTATTTCCTGCAACTGCCTTCATGTAATTTTTGTACATAATAAATGACATGTAACATATTGGGATTTCCTTGCACTTCTACACCATGTTATTGGCAGATAAGATGCTGATTGAGTTAAAGCAGTGAATGCTCTGCTTTAAGCAAAATAACACAAAAGGATCAAATGGATTTGAAGTAGAATGGGCACACTACCTTCTGTAGAGAGTACCTCAGCTACTGAAGTCAGAAAACTACTTTTGTTATCTGAGATTTCAGTCATTTACAGTCACAGCAAAGCACACAGGTCTGGTTGTCTAAGTGGCACCCATATCATATTGTTTAAGTGCTAAATGCATCCAGTCATAAGTCAGAGTCCACCCTCTTGTTTCCACTAAAATTAGGTGACCCAGATGTTTCACAATGCAATCTGATAAGGTCGTATGGGAAACATTAACATCAAAGAAATGAACAATACAGCAATAGATGTTTCTCTTTAAATCAATAGCTGTTAAGTGGCAGCCTGACTTATTCAAACACATTAATACAACAATGAATGAGGCAGGGGGTTCTATAAGAAATCATAACTTTAAAAGATCTCCAGTACAAGCAAATATGTTCTAAAATTGGTTCACATCCAAGTGTGAGGCTGTTCCACCACTAGGGGTTAAGATATAGTGATATATATAGATATATATCTATATATATATAGATATATATCTATATATATCTATATATAGATATATATATATCAATGAACAGTCAAAACCTCAAATTACACCCAGTATGGTATGGTTCAGGTGACAGTAGGTGGAAGGTGAAGGTCATTTCCATGAGCTCAAGAGAAACAGTGTGACGTCTTAGTAGTTCATATTTGTGTCCTCTTAAAACATGCACCCACTAGGTACTCTATACTGTAATCCTGAATATCAGGGACCATGCTGCATTGGGGTCTAGGGGAAGGGAGAAGCTATGTTAAAAATCAAAGGGAAGACTGATATGAAAAGTGTTTCACAAGGAAAATTAGGTCTACACTGGTCTAAATTGAATGCAGATATATGTATCAAGTCGGATGGATACCATAGATTTATACAGAGTCAATGTCATCGGTAGTGAAAGTAGAACACTACACTAACTGTACACTAAGATACATACAGTATGTACAGTATATACAGTACAGTATACAAAATATATCATGCAGAAGAGTAGTGGTGTAAGTATATGGACATAATATATGGACACAAGTATGAATATTGTTGTGAGAGAATAAATAAGTAGTCCAGAGAGTATGTACACAGTATGTGTGGGGGAGGGGTGGCTGCAAATTAGGGATTGTGGCGGTGGTTGGAGGGGGGAAGGGGGGGGCATGACGACACACCCTACTCTCCCTCTGATTGGCTAGTAATCCTTGTTGGCACCAGAGTTGGCGCCATTGGTGTTTAGGAATGAGGAGTGTCAGAATTAGGGTCAGGGGTTACCAATCAGAACCAGAGTAGGGGGCGGGCATTGTCGTCATCGCGGGAATCCTGACACTCTCCACAACAGCTGAAGCTCCTGGACAGGTATGGGACGAGCAATGATGAATTTTACTATTTCAATATTGAAAAGTATAAGGCATATGTTAATAATTACCATGGAGCATAGTTTATATTGGTTCCTAACGTTTCAGTTTGGTGTGAAACGTGTACTATAGTATAGTGTGTATGTGTATACTTAACTTAAATGTGAAATCTCAACATATAGCTCAGTCTACTGCAAAAAGTCATAAACAACACATTTAAAGCATAGATCAAATTAAGTTGTATGGATGTATTTTATTTATATATATATTGAAAATAATGAATATGCTAGTATGCACCACAAAACATTACTCTGATATTAATGTGTTTTTGTTCTATTGAGGTTGGAGTAACCAGCATCCCTCCCCTCACCAACCCTCCATCATCCCTGCCAACCAGTCACCCATCAGCCAACTTGTCCTCTCAACCAACCCTCCACCAGTCCTGACATGCAGCCTCCCAGTGCTTTGTTGAATCAGGGTAAGTTGTGGTGACATTTTTAGATAACAAACACAATAACATTGTATTTTTGCTAATGTGTTACACAAGTAAATAATACATGTCACATTGAACACCATTTATCGCAGTCCAAGCAGTCTTTTGTGATATGTACATCGCCCATGTTGATATCGTGATGACCGTAATTTTTAGATATCTTGTACAGCCCTAGTGTCTATGATTTAAAACCCATAAACATGATCTGTTTTTTTCCCCTGTTCTAAAGCCAAATAAGGTTTGCTGCCATCTAGTGGTTATTTATTTACAACCAGCTGATTGGTTAATGGGTTTGATGAGATGAAATGTTGCTGGTCATCAACGTAATCATGTTATTTTTGCTGATGATAAAGCCAAGGGGAATCATGTAAAGTTAAAAGTGCACAGGTAGGAATCCTGTGGAACCCCAAACACTAATTGTTTTTGTTGGAGTGGAAGTTGACTGTTAATCGATTAGTTGTTGCAGCGCTAGATTGACACACCCAGTTTTTTTTAGCATTTCCAGTAGGTTCCCATGATCTCCATGATGCATGTGCTAAATGCATAGCTCTGGTAGGAGTATTGGGATGTCACTGGAGAAATATGTAATCCTGCTTGAAGGGCACTAGATCAGCTACAAAAACCTTGGAAATGTGTCTCTGACAATTGATTATCAAATTGTGCAACAATGCTAATATTAATATATATGAGGTCAGATTGAGAGTAAGTGTACTCTTGTTTTGCTCTTTCAGAAGCAACCATTCAATCACTGGAGAAGAGAAGTATTACCCAGTGAAGAAGGTACTAAAATGCAAAAGGCTGAAAGTTGTATTTGTTGTAATTTGAGGTAAAACATTTTAGTTGTGATCTACAAACAAATGTTGTACTACAGAGATACTAACTGGATTTACAATCACCACACAACTTCTGACCATAGGTTTGATTTTAATGGTAAACATGTTGGAATGTGTTTCAGGGGAACGCAATGGAACTGGTGGAGCGGGAGCCCTGTTCCATGTGGTATGTAGAATGTCTCTTAATTGGATTTGATTGTCCCTAAAATTACTTAATGTTTACTGCAATATTACAATTAAGAAATTAGTAATATATATCATTAGTTTTTCTGATATAACATTATGCATTTCTTTACTTTTATGTAAATTGTTGCTGCTAATGTGGTGGTATTTATTTATTTGAAAAATATTTTTAGAAAGACAAGTATAAACTATTGTCTTGACAATTGACTATTACAATAATCAGGTCATTTACACTAATCAGCTTACTGTGTGCATGTTAACATATTCAATGTGTATGGCATTTATAGCTCGCTGTGTCTCGTTGCCCTTCTTCCTTGTCAAGTTATGAATTCCATTCAATGCTAATGTAAAAAAAAATCTTCTTGGTTAATTACAGTGGGAGGATGTGGCGCTTGCAGTGGGCCAAAGGAGAACACCAGGAGTTGACATTCATACATACAACACGAATATACACAAAACGCATACACACACCCACACAAATATGACATAAAAGGTTCAATGTTAAATGTTTATTTTTCAAGACGTTTTTGTTAATATTACTTATATATATATATATAGATAGATGGATAGATGTATTACAACAGAGCATGTCAATATACAGTGTATATATACTGTATATACTGTATATATACTTTATATAAGGTATATATTAATAATATTGTAATATTACTAATATTTTTATTTGTTTAATTGAAAAGACTATCTTACGGTTTCTTTAGCTTACTGTTAATTTATATTTTAGGAATGTTGTCAAATTTGTTTTGTATGTATGGTACATTAAAAACCTTTCAAACCCCAACGCTTTGTGTGATTGTGTGAACTCCCGAAACCATTTGCTGCTGGAATTGTTTGCTGAAGTGTATATATAAATTATATAATTAATTTAGCCCTTGCCTTATACAGTATGTTTATCATCTCTATACAGTAATATAAAATAAAAAAAATTAAATTCAAGTAGACAGCAGATTTGTTTTAATTCATCGCTATTACAGAGCACATGAAGATTAACAATATGTACAAACAACTCTTTACATAGCAGAAATACAAAGTTACAAGAAAAAAGTAAAGATAAAAAATGTATTAATGATATCCGAAAAATAATCTTAATGTTCATCATCAGTCCATATCAAATGTATCAAATACAAAATAGGCATATATACTGTAAAAATGTGCACTCGACATACTAAACCGTCCAAGATTACAGATCCGCTCGCGCATGCGCAATCGGGCCCGCCTCGGTATGAATGTAGTTGCGGGGACTTCTTAGATCCTTCGAATTAGAGGTGTAATCTATCATCAAATATTCATATCAAATCACGTGAATAACATTCACGCTCACTGAACGACACAACGCACGGACGATTCAAGCAGCACGCTACGAAGTGGTTTACGGCACGGCAGCGTCCACAGCAACCACCATAGCAACGACAAAAACGTTACATAACTACGATTTTTCTGGCGAGATCTGAAAAATGTTCGTGATAACTTATAGAATATAGATCGTAAGCATGAACTGGCTGAAGATTGTGGAAGCAAAGAGCATATTTCTCGCTAGAAATGGTGTCAGAATGTATTTTAATGCCCAAACTATATTATAAAATTACATTTTTATCTGAAAATATAACGAATGTCCGCCATGTTTTCGTTTTCGCAGACGGGAACTTGAGAGTCACGTGACGTGGGCGCAGGCCAATACAAAACAACGGGCAGATAAAAACGTAGGCATCTCACAATTTGAGAGGCCAAATTGTGAGATGCCTACGTTTTTCCAAGTGGACCAACGTAGGTGGTGTACGTTTTCTGATGAGACTGGGTTGAAGCACGTCATAATACATCCCAGAGTTTCAGCGCCCTGCAGCTTTCAGATACCTATAAATAAATGCTTTCCTGAGCTTCTCTCTCACTCGCAGACACACTCATGCAGGGGCTGGAGCCGAGTAAATAGCCCCCTTCTGATGAAAAACATTCCAACACTACCAACACCGGGAAAGGGGAGTGGATGGTGACTGGGGTGCTGGTGGAAGGGCTTTTAAAATGGAGTCAATAGCCTGTTTTCCCCGAGCACCATTTTCACTGCCACCATTTTCACAGAGACATAAGCCCTCCACGGTCTCCAAGGGTTCACTCTGCTTATTTGCAGACAGAGAGGAGCTGAGTCTCTTCTTGAGCATTTGATGCCCCAGACAGGGAGAAGGAACAAACCTGAACTCCCCTCCCATCTCTTGGTTCTTGTGCTGGATGGTACTAACAAAGAGAAATCTTCTCCAAAGGTTTCAGGAAATCACCAAAGTAGCAACACAATAAAAGATATTTGGAACTTAACCAAATACCAAACTATTGGACACAAGCAAAAGTGGTAATTATTTAAGTTTAAGTAATGAAGATCCAGCTTCAGCAATACACACTGTTACCAAGAAGCAACACATAATACGAGCAGAAGCCAATTCAGATGAGTCTTTAGGACAAAGTTTCTCCAAGTGGAACTAGATGCTGGCTTTGAAAATGGTGGGTTTGGCTGAAAAAAAAAAAAAAATTCATCACCCCAGAAACTTCAGAAATTTCAAAAGTTATTCGGCGGTCTCTGGGTAATTTTAAAATGTTAGCTGGTTGTCTGTCACACCATAGCTCCGTGGAGCGCACTTTGGATTTCTGGTAGCAGCAAATGGCTGAGCTGACAGTGTAATGTCAAATCAAACTCTAAGCTTCAAAACACCAAGGGGTGTCTACATGCCTATGTTTTTCTATAGTATGCGGCTTCAGAGGAGAGCAAGAATATCTCGAAACTAGGCCCTAAAAAATAACAACGACGTGACAAAATTCACAGTCAGCTGCATGGGTCAATGCAACTCAAATGTGTAAATCTAAAACAGGCCGAGGTCATGGAGGATATCTGGGGAAATAATTTGGATCTGATAACTGACTTTCTCTTACAGTGTGCTAAATCCCCATAAATGTAAGATCCAGTCTTTTTTGTAGCACTCTTTGGGTGCCAGAAGGAACTGTACATGAATGGAAATGAGTCACACGGAGTTCAATACTGAGGTCAAAGAATACTCACAGCCAAGACAAAAAATATTATTTATAAAAGTACCACTACACAAATATATTATAGTCGATGACTATGATGGAAAGTAATTTTAATCCATTGCCAGCAGTCTTGGAAGTCATAGGAGGAGGGGTTGGTGTTGCTGACTTCAGGAATGCTGTCGGTCGAGAGTTGTAAACGGAGTTGGCCTTCACCAACAATGGGGCATATTTTGCGAGATTCTGGGAGTTGATAGCAGGCGTCTGCAGTGACAAAGGGCCACTTCTCCGGCTCCGTGAGAAAGGCATGTTAGCCCAGCTCTTTGATACAGGACACTGTTTCTCTGACCACCATTCATTACCATGTATACCAGACGACTCAATGGACATTGCGCATAAGGCATAACTTTGCCCTCCTACTTACTCTCAGAGGCTGCATTATTGGGGCCTTCAGAGCCAGCCTTCTCTGAACACTTCTAGGTGTCTCATAGATTGAGTGTGGAGGGTGACTTGGAGCTCAGGACAAGAGGCATCTTTTTCCGCCTCATTTTTACTCAGTAATTGAGATATGACCTTTCTTGAAACCAAGGGCTTTGGCTGAGCATCGGAAGAATAACATGGCAGAGGCCTCCACATTTGTTTCCACTTATGTTACATGATCTTTAAGAGCCTAATTTGAACAAATCCCTTGCTCTGACCGCACACTGTACTTTCTGAGGACTCTTAACATATGTACCCTGGGTGTTAATGTCATGCTTAGAGTAAACAACGCCATTGGTCAGGGCTGGGTAGCGAACACACTATTTCTGGCCTGAACCACTGCTAGTCTTTTATTAAGAAACCAACTGAAATGAAGCAAGGACAACAAAGGCTTCCTAGACCCTGTTATTTGTGAGCCCCTGTGACGTTATTGTAGCTCAGACTGGATATTCTTTCTTTGAACATTGTCAACACCACCATCTCCAACACGTTGGAGTATAGGCTATTAAAGGAAAAGGAACAATATCCCAAGGGAGGTAACTTGAATCTAATGACTTTCATTAAAATTCCACTTCACCTCCATCATCACATGTAAATTACACGCTAACACTACAAACCAGCAACACAGGCGGCGGGAGCCTGAGGAACATTATGCCATTGACAATACGGAAACAGAAGAGACAAACACAACTTTAGCAAAACTAAAAAGTCATTTCAGGAGAACCTTTCTGTACAGATCATTCAAATGAACGTGTGAAAGGGAGTCTGAGGGCGGAGAGAGAGCATGTTGGAAGGCTGTCAGAGAGGCAAGTGCCCGGGGTAAAAGCAGGCTGCCCAAGGCTCTCCTACCACATGAATCCTGCACAATTTCTGCTGCTGAGACACCTCTCTTCAGCTCACTTTGCTCCATCTCCCATCACTATGTGGCTCTGCCTCTGGCTTGTGGCACTTCCCCCAGCACACTGTGAGTGTGCTACAGCTCTGGGGAATGCCAGCACCATGTCAGAAGAGAGGAGAGAGAGGGTGAGAAAAAGAAGAAGGAGGGGAAAGGTGCTGGTGAAATGTTAATGTCTTATCCTGTTCAATGCCTGTATCTTTGGTCAGGGGATGGCAGCCGCTCTGTCCGCCGCTCCGTGATGCAAGAATACATGAAGTGGTGGGAGGCACCACACGCAGATCAGAGTCTACCCTGCCCCTTGTTTTTCTCGAGTGTGCATATCCACGCACCCTCCCACACACAGACAACATAAACATTTCATGTTTGGTTAGTAGCCATGCATGAGGAATTCCCCCACCCTGTTGGTGTGTCTTGTATATATTGCCTTCTTGTTAGAGTACATTGTGGGGGGGGGGGGGGGCGAGCATCCTCTCACTCCTCCTTAGCTTCTAACCTGACCTCTTTGTCTGTTACAAATACTTGCAGTCTACCTGAAGGCGAGTCATAAGTTTCTGAGACACTGGCTAAGTCCTCTCACACGAGGAGGGGGTTGCTGAGGGATCTGCTAGGTTATTGTGTGTCTAGTCTGGGGTGGAGGTCACCCAAAGTTACAAGAAGGAATCCTGAGGATTGCTGGAAGAAGAACAGGGGTGTGCTGTGTGTGTGTGTGTGTGTGTGTGTGTGTGTGTGTGTGTGTGTGTGTGTGTGCGTGTGCGTGTGCGTGCATGCGTGTGTGAGGGGAAGGGGTTCTGTGTTTGGCAGATGACATATCTGTGAAGTCTTTCCTAGTGCCCCCAAGGCAAAAGAAGCGGTGGTGTGGTGGTCACGTCTTCAGAACACTTACAGTCTTTATCCTAGTCTCCTTCCCCCATCCTGGGGGGCACAGCCTGCTGATTACTACACAGGAGGCTATTCAGCAGCTGAACAGCCCCCCCCCCTCCCTTCAAACACATACACACAGACACGACCACCCTCTGCCCTTTACCGATCTTTCCTTTTATTCTAGAAAGATCTGCAATCATATTTTGCAGTCATGCAAATATAATAAGAGGGGCGAGGACAAAGGCTGGCCTGCGCTTTGTGCAAGCATCTTTTTTGACTCGGCACAAAAGGTGGTCAGTTCAACACCTCATCCCACACAGGCCTCACACGGTCTTTTAACCCCCTACACCCAGCCTCGCCCACTTCCCAACCAAAAGAACGCCTGGATGATACACTTGCGCTGGGCCCTGACAGGCCAGCCAAACACAAGTCTCCCTTAACACTTCAATGAAATTCTCCACCCCTGCAACGAAACAAGCCCCCTCCTGCAGTACAATGTGTGTTTTCAATCCCTGACCCTCCCCGTCTCTTCCAGCCCACATGCCTGCTTGACTTTTAATTCTTGTCTTGGACAGTTGTTGCGTATGTGTGTTGTGGTGGGCTGGGGGGGCGGGCTGGGGGGGCGGGCTGGGGCAGGGACAAGGGGTTACAGAAAAAGGGCAGTCAACAAAACTCAATTGTCCTCAGAGTGGTGGTAATTGCATTTGATTAAAATAATGACAGGGTGTCGGGACAGAATGGAGGGTCCCTTGGTGGGAGTGTTGAAGGCCTGACAGAGAAACTGGGGGGGGGGAGGGAGCGAGCGAGCAAGCGAGAGAGAGAGAGAGAGAGAGAGAGAGAGAAAAAGAGAGAGAGAGAGAGAGAGAGAGAGAGAGAGAGAGAGAGAGAGAGAGAGAGAGAGAGTACACTGTGTGGTTCATTATGAAGTTGGACAAGCAGCACTCACCTGTATCACCACAAGACCGGGCCATGAAGACAACACCACATGAAAAAAAAAGAAAGTAAGGACACGATTAGTTCAGGAGTTGATGGAAATTAAAAGAAACATATCTGATACCCCGTAAAACACACAATGGTTCATCTCCTGCTGTAATAATACGGCATCAATCTGGTTGTGATCAGTAAGGTCTGTTAGGGTCAGACTGCTTCATCAGCTTGACATGTAGCTTTGAGTATCAGTGCACCAAGAGATGCCATGAAATGATAAATTCACAATACTGTTTATCTGTGTCTGTCAAAGACGCTTCCTAAAATCGTGTTCTACACCATCTTTAGATATTATACATTGAATGTGAATGTGAATCTAACACACTATACACATGTAGAAGAAGTCATCAGATCCTATACTTGATCTCATCTATCCAACATTATAAAATGTTGGATAGATGAAGGTACATGCTAAAATTAAACACCATATCCAGATGCTATCAGACTATATGTATTAGATGTTTTTATTTTTCCCTCTGTTGTATAGTAGAATAGTAATGTTGCTATAATGGTGGAAAGTGATACAAATATTGCACAGTATAACAAAAAAAAGTATATTTATAAAATAAATGCTAGAAAGTTAAACATTGATAAAATCTATAGAACCAGCTCTGCCACTGTCTCATTATTTAAATGTTTTATATGGCCTATGTTAATGTATCAAAAACATAAAAAAACCACAATAACTAAATAATAACACACAAAAACAACATGGGCAGTTTGTGCTCTACCAGCTCTGTTAGGTCTGGTAAAGTTCACACAATTAAATCTGGTGGTTAAGGTCATGTCAGGGTGACGCAACAGCGACATTCAGTAGCAGACAGGGTATGTACAGGATTCTGTCACGTCAAAGTCAAGCAGTTCATTCTATGCTGCTCCACTAGTTACTTACTCCTGTTTTCAAAACCTCGTAATACCACTCCCCTCCTATATGAGAATCCAAACTGTTTATTAAAATGCAGGGCAGGATGAACTTCCACACTCAGCCAGCCCGTCCTCTGCACTGACCCACAGGGGCCTGCAGTGCTGTTAAACAGCCCCTGCTTTTGATGCACGCTGAAGCCAGAGAGAATGAAAGGGATAGAGGCTTTTACAAGTGGTCCGATAACTGCTCTCCATAAAAGCAGTGCTCAGGGTTGGAACAGGGGACACGCGGAGGAGCGAGAAAAAAAAAGTGTGTGAGAGAGAGTGTTTTGTGTTAAGGCTATGGAGAATATGATAGCCGGTAGGGATGTCAGGAGCCTCTGAAAGGAGGATGTCTAAGCTGGGCTCAGACTCTCATCTCCTCACACTGCCGCGCCCTTTCCCAGCATCCCTCTCTTTGTTTATCCCTTACACCTTAACAGGAAGTTCACCCTGGCCCTGGAGCAATCCCCCCTCCCGGACACTGCCAGAGCACTGGTTCACACAAAAGGAGAGGCAGTGAGTGTGTTGTGCATTAAGGGTCACAGAGATGTCACTGAACCTATATGTGATCCCGTTGTTCCTGTCATACAAATGTCACAGTACACGGCATGTTACGTCAAAGTAGGAAACACTTGACCTCAATTCTCCATTAACGTTTAAACCTAAGAAACAAATAACAAGTAAATCCTATAGCTTCAACGGTAGAGAAGAGGCTTTCATGCTTTCCTCCAATGTATAATTTCATTTTCATAGTGAGCAAGGCTATAGAAACATATGGAAGCAATGCAGACTGTTCATATGAGGCTTTAACATGGATTTAAAATCAGAATTTGTAACGGATTCTACACAAATGTTCTAATTATGTTAAATAATATTACTGCATCGTGATCACCTTTGGTTACACTTGATTTTAAAAGCTGTTTGAACAAACAACATAATATAGCTTGATTTCTTTAAATATTAGCATTCAGTCCCAAAAAGTGTCAACAGTTGACCTACAGTTTAATCTATTTAGTATTATAAAGCATGTGGTTAGTACTACACTATAATTTAGTTGTAAGTAGATCATGTATATGGTAATTTTAAGTGTTAATTCATTTATATTATTTGCCAAAAATTACAATATTTTATAATAATACACCTGCATTCTAGAAGATGCATTCATTTATTATCAGTCTATATGGCAGCCAGGCTAATCAGGAGGTGAGGGGAGATTTGCTGCAAGGGCCAATGACAGGTTCACTAAACACAAATAAACATGATGATCACATGACAGTGTTTAGCAGTAGGCTACCTTAACCACGGCTAACTGCTTGAATGCAGATGCTGTGTAACTCTGAGGCATGATAAGGTAGAATGTCACAGATGATTTATATCACACTAAAGATGTGTTACAGATTAAAAAGACAAAATCATAGAAAGAAGGGAGGTGAAAAACACCAGAGGTAAAAGGAGAAGCTTTACACCAAATGTAACAAACTCAGCAAAAACAAAACAAGCTCATGGCTTAGTAAAAGTAAAGCAGAAGTCAGAGTAATTATAACAATTACAACTTGAGAAGAAGAAGACAACGGTGCAATATTCACTGTACTTATTTTGGTTCATGTTTGAGTGTTGTACTGAAAATAGATCTAGAATACATGGCTATTGATATATATACATATATTTATTAGATATATGCAGAGCAATAGAATTAAAGTTGTAAAGCTGTACTTATTTGCACTGAATTAGAAATTAAGATGTAGAAAAGTACATTGTGCACACACACAAAACCCACGGAACCACTGATCACAAGTAAACGGTTGGTATTTGAGGATTTTGTGAACACAAACAACAGTTGCGATGACGTATAACACAAGTTAAATGGAAGCTGGAGGATTGATGTTGATTGTGTTAGATATTGAGGGTTATAGAGTCATAGAGAAACAGGTGTACAGGGAAACAGACAACACACCACAGCAGCTTACACTCATCTAGGACTGATGACAATTTGCACTGAGTTAATAATCACAAGACCATAATTTAACTTGATCCGACAGTGTTCATTCATTCTCATAATGATGCAATGAAGAAGAAGTTTATTTGCAAAATACATTTTCGCACCTGGAGTGTCTGTGTGTGTGTGTGTGTGTGTGTGTGTGTGTGTTCAGCCATGTGTGGTGGCCTGTCCCCTGTCCTCAACCCCCCCCGGCTCCGGCTCTGAAGTCCAGCGTGGGAGACCTAAAAGTTCAAGTTCCTCCTCACTGTGCATTGGGGCCTGTATCACCCCCAGTGTCCAAATATTTACTGTCCAGCCAGGACTGAGAAAGGCTGTTGTCTATCTGTTAACACTTGGCTAAGATTACTCGCATTGTGTAATGTGATGGATTACAAGCATTAGGAGGCATGCAAAATTAATTATGAAAATATTTAGAATGAATGATAACTGCAGATGAGGCTTGGTGTATTAAACATAGCAAAAAAAACTATTTGGATGTGAAACACAATACTACACAGAAAAGAATTTCACTGAAATGTATGTGTGTGTGTGTGTGTGTGTGTGTGTGTGTGTGTGTGTGTGTAGTGTTAATGTGTTTGTAACCACCGCTGGACTGTCTATGTGAAGAGTTCCACAGTGTGGTCTTTTAAAGGGGCATGTTCAGTTTATTAATGACAACATATACTGGTGAAGACACTACATAACTCTGAGGTCATTTTAAGGGTCATCTGCAACTGGATTTAAGAGCTCACACATTCACTGCATTACAAACTGCAAGTATAAGCAATAATAGATCCCATTCATTTGTATTGTGGGAAAGATAGGTTACAGTGTTTTTGGAGCTTGACTCTTGGCCGTGTCCAAAAGTAAGGACACCTCTCTTTCTGCTGCTTCGATTATGACCGCTAAAAATACTAATTTTGTTATGATAATCAAACAAATTCAAATTCAATGAATCATAATAAAAGAGAAGACTGCAACCTCTTGTTTAGGATATGTTTTCCTTTAGGATTTAAAATGAGCTCCATCTCTTTTTTACTAAGGTTTTCAAAAGTTTGACATATCGTACCATATACCAGTGCTCGTCCAATCCCCTTGCAACAACACATTTGACTTAGTTAGTCAATAGCATCAACATCCAACATCACATTGGTGCAAAAAGGCTCCAGTGTTTCAGGCTTTATTCATCCATTTATTCATCTTGTCAGAGTGATAAACCACCAAACCTCTGTCACTAAAACCATTATACATTTACTATTTCAAGTGTTGATCTTATTTTTTAATTACGTAAAACAGGTTTGATAAACTACACCAAAAATACAGGCCCCAACTTTCAACCTCAATATTGCAATTTGATTGTATGGACAGAGCTTTGAAATAGAAAATGATTAAATGAACATTTTGGCCCGTCTGATGCAACACGACTCTACATGGTAACGAATGGACTGAGAAGCTGAATAATGAAGTGAGGTGGGCACACGAGAGTCAGTAGGAAACTGGGCATACGGTGAGACACAGCTGTACCGGTGTGAACCAAACCTTCACCTGCACAGCGACTGCTCAGGGTTGGCCATTAAACATGGGGGTGCACTGAGGTTTGTCCACTGACCCTAAATCTAACAGATTTACCTGTGCAGTATTTTAAAGTGACAGAACCTTAAAGAGCTGGTGAAAAGACTGTGAAGACTGTCAGAGCAGATTTGTGAGATGTGTGAGCCTAACACCTCTACACTAAAATACTTGATATGTGGCAAAAAACAATGACACTTCACATTCACATGGTCTGTCCATTATCTCTACCGCGTATACAGTGGTACACTCTTGACAGGTCGCCAGCGTATTCACAAGTTCTCTTCCTTAAATTTAGAAAGTATTGATGACCATGCTTTCCTAGGCTCTCGGAACTTACATTACTAACAATTTCTCATTATTTATATTTGATTCAATTCATCATTTTGATTAATTTTTCCTTTCACGAAAACCATTTAATTGGACACCTGCCTGGGCAAACAGGATATGTGACATTATAACTGCTTTGGAAGCAAATCATTCATTGACTTGCTTGTTGCGTTATTTTTCTTACATTTTTTTAATAAGTTGCATTTAAATTTTTTTAATTGGATTTAAAAATTGTTCAATGAAGGAGAAGAGGAAACTAAAGCAATTCAGACAAATTATGATCTGCAGCAGAGTATCTCTGGAGGCACTCAACAACAACAGGTCTGTTGTTTTTGTCTCAAAAATGATTAAATACTTTATTATATTACGAGTCATCCCTCCAGTGGATGATTAAAATACTGTGCACAGAGTGAATGTCACATTATACACAAAATATTATAATACCATGTCACTTTATAGGGAGATGTAACTATTATAATAAATATTGTGTATTTTTCAGTGTGTCCATTGGGGCTCTGACATGTTTAGACCTAAGGTCTCACACATGTCCAAGAACTTCTTGTGTCCTTGTATCTATTTACTTTAAATACAAGGAAAAGCAGCAATGTAACTTGAGATGTTTTTAGGGCCGGTTAATTTATAAAACTACACTACTTATTATTTGTCAAATGGAGGAAATGATTAGTTCCTCTTGCCCCAGGGAACCATTCCATTCTTCCTGCTCCCCAGAGAAAGAAAAAAAAGCCTCCTCTGAGTGTGTGAAGGCCGGGACTTGAGGGAGAGACAAAGTGGACGACAGTGTTTGGAGGCTTCTGGAGTGTTTTCCTGGCTGAAGCTCCAGCCAGACTCCTCTGTGTCCTTCAGAGTAAAAACAAAAACATTTGGAGTGTACGGCTCACAGCTAGAGCACATCTCTTATTTGTTATCACTTATGCTCCAAGCCCGGTTTACATTCTCCTTAGTGTGTCCACTGGCGTGTTCATCCGGAAATTTGTCCCCTTCGCCCCCTCCTGATTTAGATTCGGAGAGCAATAAAACTTGCTGAGCTGTTGCCTTGGACAAATAAACTGACCGAAGTGTTGATGTAGAGATGTCCGAAAAAAAACAAAAAAGTTTGGGAGAGAGCGGAGAGAGAAGGAGAGCGAGCGAGAGAGGGAATGATAGGTGCTGGTCTCTTGCTCCTTCCTGTGAAAGTTTCCGGCACGGCAGTAAACATGGCAGCGTCTGTCTCCTGTGGGAGCAGAGGGAAATGTGTTTGTGTGAGAGTGTGCTGTCAAGTGAATCTGTGTGTTTATGGATGTTTGTGTGTCTGTGTGTGGCGATGTACCGCTTGTTGGTGCATGCATACTTGGTCTGGGTGTGTGTGTGTGTGTGTGTGTGTCTGTGACTGTGTGTGTGTGTGTGTGGAGGTCAACAGTTCCTCTCCTCTCTGTGAGGGAGTTGTGCTGGAGCCAAGTGCCCAGCTGCTCATAGGTGTCTGTTTACAGGCGGATTCACAGTCACACACACACTTGCATGCTTTGCATCACTCTCAGGGATTTGATCAAAACAAATGACAGAGATGGGGTGGAGGGGGGTGTGTGTGTGTGTGGGGGGGGGGCTGATTACACGCAAGACTTTTGCATTACTCTTCAATGTTATCGTACATTCATTAACTTGGGCTGTCAGTGGCCAGCGAGCCCAGTCCACACACTCATGTGTACGAGCCACTGGACAAAACCCAAGTAAGCTTACACAGAAACGTACAACCACAGCATGTACAGCACATGTCAGGTTGTCCAGCATCACATTGTACTGGATGTATGACATGAGCATGAGTATACGTTAACAATAATAATATAACAAGCTGCTCCTTTCCTTTTCAGCAGTCATTTGATTTAGGAGCCTGAACAGCTCCATACTCAAAATGATTTTCTCCAGTAAATTTACAGCACATCACTTAACCCTACTGGCACAATAAAGGCACAGCATGACACGAGACTCACAACCAAAGCAGCAAATTATTATTCCGCTCATGCTAGTGAACTTAAGAGACAAAAGCACAGCCTCTTAAAAAAATGTGGCAAGCACCCACCAATCACGACAATAGACCACTTCTTGGTTTTGTCCTTTTAAAGTTAAAATCACTGTCTCGTGGCTTCTTTGAAATCAAATTAACACAAATCTGTCGCAGAGTCGCAGAACAATAGACCAAGCAGTTTACTATGATTCTCACAAAAAACACAAACCATACAGTAGGTATTTAACAACACAACATAATTACAACTGAAACAATGACCAACATTGATCAGTCACTGTAATTACAGATTTACCTGCTTGACCACCAACTTTGTTTTCCAGCTTCTTGGTTTGCTCTAATTAAAGTGTCACTGTCACTTAAGGCTGCTCTCCAGGAAAGCATGTTAGCACCAGAGGTGGAAGGAAGGTCCGCAGAGTTGTGCTGTCAGGACATGCACAGCTCACCTCAGAACAGTGTTCTAGGTAGGGAAGGGAAATAAAAGACCTTTTCATCATGTTTCATGGTTCATATCCTGAAAAACTACAATAGATTATCATTGTTCCTAATATACTGCATATTTGATATGGTTAGTGCAATTACAAATGAATAATCCTACTACTTGTTCAACCAGGAAGGACACACAGATGCAGGAGACGTTCAACACAAAAAGAGAGGCAGCACAAGACAGGCCAGGCGTTCAACAGAAATTCATGAAACCTTATGTTATATTATGGACCATAAGGATAGTGTCCTGTGGGCCATGTTTTGCTCATCGGCTCTTCTTGCCTGTCTGTCACAACACAACGCTGATATCCAGACAGAGCGCTTAGTCCAGTGGTTCCCTCAAAGGGTCACAAGATAAATCTGAGGGACACGGGATGATTCATTGACCAGTAAAGAAGTGAAAAACAAAAACAAAGTTCTAATTCACAGATTTCTCGTTTGTGTTCTAATTAATTGTAACTGTTGCAGAAATGAAAGTTATATTGTAAGCAACTCCTCCGTGGAACCCCAGCCTGACACTGGTTTTGTAAAATTCACAACACAAAATAGGCTGAAATTCACTGAATTATTAATTTGATTCTTTGCATAAAAAAAAATAAACTTATTCAAATAACACATTTTCTTGTTCTTGTTTCTTGTTAAATGTAGTGGAGTAAAATATACCAAGTTTATTTGTCCCTCAGTAATTCAAGGCTGTGGGGTCTAACACAGTTTTTTCATAATAATACAACACATTATCATCTATTTCCATGGTTATATGGCTGGTGATTTATTATGAAAAAAACTGCTGAATGCAAATTGGTTAAAATTTTAGTTTAAGTACAGGAAACAAGAAGTATAAATATTATATAATGACATGCCATAGAACTCAAAGCAGTGCTCTTTTACAAAGTAAGAGCACATAAACAACTATGAGTGAGATACTTGCTTACATAAAAGATAAAGCAAGGAATTGTGTTCCTATCCTTTCTTTTCTTTTCTTGTTGTTTTTGTTGATACAATTTCCGAGAAGACATGAATGTGATCCCAAGTGATAACGAGTATTAATTAGAATTTTGTCTTGTTTGGAGGCCTCTCCTTGCCAACGGCAAACCTCATGATTCCTGTCTGGACTTTCAATCAGACTTTTGGGTCTAAACGATGATTTATGTTCTGTAAAACAGTAGCCTGAGTCTGTACCAGCCTCAGACTGAAAAATGATCAACTACAGTATGTCGGCAATATAGACAGGCTGGCCTCAGCAGACTTCTTCGATTAAGGCAATTCAATTTTGTCCTGCCATGAAATTGCTTCATGGTACTTGTGACAGCTAACGTTTTAATGTAATTCAAATTTCCTAATTTGTTAAACAGTATATGACATAATACCACGATAATCACTGACAGTGTGACGCTACCGAGCTGGAGAGAACCATAGACTTATCAGATGCATTAGATTCAGTTTGTCACTTTGTTGTATCACCTCGGTCTAACTTGTAAAATCGCTCTCATTGAAATGGGAGTTTTGAGTTTAAAATGTTTGTACTGTTGTAAACATAGAACATTACAGAGAGATAGTGCATGTTCTTTAACCTGAACGACCTTATAGGTTATTTGTTGTTAGGGTGAGTGTTGTCTCCTGACAACATGGTCGTCATGGTTACAACTATAAATTAGCAGTTAAGCTTAGGCAACTGTCATGGTTTGGTTAGGTTTAGGAAAAGATCTTGGCTTCAGTTAAGATAAGTTAAGGACCTTTGTTGCCATGGTTACTATCAAAAAGTTAACAATGTGGAACGGTCATGGATCAAGGAAACGGTGACTATGAGTCTCAAATAGGAAATAAACAGCCATCTCCTGTCTTCCCATGTTCTGTTGCACCGTTCACCCCAACCTCCTCCTGACACGTCTTCAAAGGACATCACCTGACCTGTAAGCATTTCTACAGCCGCCACAGGTTGTCTTAGATTAAAACTTTACTGTGGATTGTAAAAAACTAATGGCACAGACGACATGTGGGCTTTTTTTACAGGACGACAGTCTTTGATATTGATAAATGTTTGAACTAGTCTCAGACGCACCAATTATATCGACCAACATGTCAAATTTCTAATTAATTGTTCAACAAAAGACTGTATTTCAAAATGTCCTATAAGAGATGACTGAAAGGAATGTCAACAGAGAGGCGAAAGTCCACTTCATATCTGGCAACTGTGTTTAAATGGCAGCAGCCATCTCCAGAACACGGAGTGCTGGATGGAAGTGGAGGTAAGTGCAGGGCTGTGCTGTGTCTAATTCAACATGGCTGACGGCTAATGAACTCACAGGGCGGCCTGGCTTTTCTCATTAAAGGTGAGACCTTGTCACTCTTACATATGTTAATAGGTGACGGGATCGCAGGAGTGCAGGCTTTAGGGGAGACCTGGAGGGGTAGAATTACACCTGTGTACAGTGTGTGTGCGTTGTAAAGTGACACACCGATGAGGTTTAGGAGAGGCTGTTTTGAGTTAATATGAAGTGATGTCCAGATTGCCAAAGTGATGTTTTTTCCCTAGTGTGTATACTTAAGAGTTTGTATGTGTGTGTGTTCTTAGTGTTGAGCAGCCTGAGACGCCTGTGTTTATTTCTGAAGCAAAGCAGTGACCCTTGTGTTTTTAACAAAGGCTTGAATGACTTTGCTTCACACACACACACACACACACACACACACACACACACACACACACACACACACACACACACACACACACACACACACACACACACACACACACACACACACACACACACACACACAAATTACTGTGGTAGATGGGTGCTGGCAAAGACCTCTCAAACACACACCCCTAACCTTTCACCTGCCACCCCAATAGACCAACCTCCATTACCTCACAATTACATCCTACCAATGTTCTTCCCCTGTGTGCATGTGTGTCTGCCTAATAATTCATCTTTCATTATTGTATTTTCTTCCCTTCACTCATCCTTTTCCAAGGAATTGCGGTTTAGAGGCTTTTTACCTCACGTCTTGAGTATTTCAATTCTACAACATATGGGCTACGATATGTACTCTCTTACATGGCGTCATATCAATCACCTGACTGATAAATCACACTGTCTACACTCCTTTGGTAGGACTACTCTTTTCCTTTTACACACACAAAGTCAGAAGGAGAAGAGGTAGTCAGAGGCCCAGTCATGGTAGAAATATAAAGTGTTTTATTTTTTTATTTTAGCCAAGGTTGTGTAAGGACCTTATATAGATATGTATGTGTGTGTGCATGTGTGTGTGTGTGTGTGTGTGTGTGTGTGTGTGTGTGTGTGTGTGTGTGTGTGTGTGTGTGTGTGTGTGTGTGTGTGTGTGTGTGATATGTACGCTGGGATGCCTGCAGGAGAAACACAACAGCACCCCCGGACACTGATCTGCTCTGGACCCCAGAGGTCATGAGTTTTGACCTTAAGGGAGAAGTCAGCAAGCCCACAGGGTCGCAGGTATAGGACTTGGATTACTGCCTTCTTTCCACAAACACTCAAACAGACACACACACAATGGCATGACGAGTGATATGTCAGAGAGCAGCAGCACGTGCACACACACTCACACACACACATGGATGGCTTGAGGGGAAATGAAGCGGTCGCCTCTCAATGACCTCTAACAAAAGAACCATTGAAAATAACAAGACAGGCTCTCACAGAGGCAGTTCAAGAAAAAAGTTTCCCTTTGTTACTCAAGGCAACTTCTCACCACCGCACCATTCAATCACCAGATCCTCTAAGCACTGCCAAACTGGTTTTATAAGGGTTGACAAGACGACTACTGGATGCTGAAATCGGGAAAAAAACATTTGACATCCGACTTTGGCATCGTAACTTACAATCTGTCTCCACACCACATATCACAACAATAAAGAGTGTGAAAAAATATGATGCGTTAAAATGAATATGGTTTCCTTTCGCTTGTCCAGATGATTTTTACATCAGTCAAACCACTCAGTGGTTATTCTTGGGTTTTACATGGCCTTATAAAAGTCTGAAAAAATCTTGCCGGAGACTGTGCTCAGGCACTTATATAGGAAGTGTTGGGGGTTTGGCTTGCGTTCAACCACATTCAACCACAATGTTTATTATTTCAATATTGGTCAAACAGTTACAACATGTGAGACAAACAGCTAAGTATGGCCCTAATCACTTTCAATTTCAATCGAGGACTTCTGCTGATATTAAATGCAGAGGACGATCTTAGCAGGATCTGATGCTGAAGGTTTTCTCTTGGAACGGTTCCTCATAAGATCTCCATCCTGTTTTCAGCAGTTTCCACTAATAGAACACTTCTGAGTTGTGGCTGCAAGCTACTTGAAGATGCAATTTCAACTTTTTAGGCACTAAAGGGTAAGCAGTGGTAACACAATACTCTCAACAGGCTGTTCTTGGCTCTAGTATGAGCAGCGTGGAGGCCTCTCTGCTGAACCAATGATATAGATGGAGAGGGTAATCAATTCTTATTTAGGGCAGTTTCATTTCATACGACACCCTTTTATTACAATAAATGGACTGGTCGTAGCCACTTTGCAACAGATGTCGAGGTTGTGTGTAATTTCCCAGAGGCTCAATTTAAGATAATGGTATATTGTAAGAAGCTGAAAGAAGCATAACCTTTTTGCCTCAGTAGTTTTTAAACATTCAGTTAGGGATGTATATGAGCCAAAAACATTGACAAAATCAGAATTTTCAAAAGTGGTGGATAGAAAATAAACATCAGGGACAGGACAGGGGGTGAAGGAGCTCACACAAATATCAATAAACACTCCTCTTCCGTCTCGGAAACTTCCTGCTTTATTTGATTAGGCTGAAGACGGAGGGAGGGTTGGGGGTGAAAAACAGAGCAGTCATGCTCTTTTGCTTTTCTTCCTCCTTTCCCTTCCTCCGCAATCTTCAGCCTCTCCTTAATGGGAATGGGAAGTTTGGGAAGTAGAGGGGAGAGTGGGGAGGGGTAGGGTGGGCTTCAGCTAGCCTCAGCCTAACCTCCCCCATCTGGACTGGGGAGGGGATGACTTGCCAGCCTCCAGGCTACTCCCAACCCTTCCCAGCTGTTGGCTGTTCAGGGGCAGAGGGTCTTCCCCCCTCCTGAATTTGTGCTTTTGGTGGGCTTGAGAAAGCATTTTTTCATAAACAATTGCCATATCCTCCACCAGCTGCTGACCCCACGGCTCCTGTCCCTGAGCAGAGCGGAGCTCGGGAAGCAGGCAGCGGGGAATGGTTTTCATTTAGGAGACTCCACTTTGCAGGGGAGACTTGCTAAAGGGCGCTTGGCCCCGCTGCTATTAGCATGATAGCTATAATGCAGATAGGTCACTCTCTGGAAGCAAGATATTTTAGCTGATAACAGCCACAGTGACAGCATGGCTACTATCAGAACCTTGTGTGCTATGAGGATGGAGCTGGAGGCAGGAAAGACTCAAGTAGCTTCAACAGCTGTCTGTCATATGTTTGGGCCATTTTCAAGCCTAAACTATTGTTCCACTCAGGTGTAATATTAACTGACTACATATGACACAATGCATGTTTGTCTTCTTCCAATGTGGAAATAACTACGGACATGCTAACAGGTTGTGGATGGCTTCCATCTGATTGTCAAGCTTCAGTCGTATGTTAATGGTTACACATGCAGGATGTTTTCAGAGCTCAACGTACAATCACTGCAGTTATGTCTTTAAAATGGGAGAGAAAGAGTTAAAAGTACTACTCACATTATAGTTAAGTGTTTGAAGAATGAGTGGAATTTAAGCAAAAATCGAGCTTAACTGGAAACCATGTGGCCTGATCACAAATGAGGTTTCTATTCAGTCAGATGCATGTCACATGAATGACTAAAAAAACTGAAATTATTTCTTCTGCTAGTGCTGCTGCTGCTGCTGGACACAAGATTGATGAGAGTCTGCCAAAATTAGGAGCTGAAAGAGGCTAATGAAGAAAACTCATTTACAGAAGATACATATAGCTGCATGTGTTAGGGCTGAGTAAGAACTATCTATGTGTTTGTCACTATGATCAACACTGCACATCGATCATTTCATATGTGTGTCCGTGTGTTTGAATGTGTGGTTAAATGGTTGTTTATCTGTATATGTATATCCTGGGATAGATGGTGACCTGTCCAGGGTACCCTGCCTCTCGCCACGTCAGTCAGGATTGGCTTAAGAATATATATATATATATATACATACATACACACACAATTACACAACAAAACATGAAGAAAAACTCCAAACCGTGCGAGCCTGAAGTGTATCGTGCCAGATGGGAAACAGCAAATGACAAGATTCAACATCATCAACTGAAAAACAAACAAAAGAAATAGGAAACACGCACACAAAAATGTGCCCATGCACACACACATACACATACACATACTCACAGTTATCCCCACCCACTATTCCCTGTCTACTTCCCTGTCCTAAAACAGCCGTCCCGCTGCATGTGTTGGTGAAAATGGATTGGATGCTTGTTAGTGAGGGCGGGTACAGGTGCCAATGCAGTATGTATATCATCTGATGGCATGTTTGTGCTGCTGCACTATGCATGAGGAGGCCAGGCCTCATGCAACATTCAGCAGGGCAGGGAGGCCGTAGGTGAGGCCAGCACAGCCTGCAGCCAAAACGCCTGCACCTCCAAGTGTGTGTGTGTGTGTGTGTGTGTGTGTGTGTGTGAGCTCAAACTGAGCTTTGTCACAGCTGGCTGGTGGATCCACACATTTAGAAACACAACTGGGAGGACACTCACGCAACTGCAAGTCAGAGTCATACGCACTGTTACACACAAACACTTGCCTTGGCACAGTGGGGCTGCACATCGTACAAAAGCTATTTTCCTCTACTTGCATCATAAAACACACAAAAACACACACAAGAATACCCACACACCCCTACCATACACACTTTGGATGGGCAGTTCTTTTTCGTCGGGCATCCCATTTGAACTTTCACCTCAAGTCCAGCACTCAAACACCCTCCCACGCATCCACACTCTTTGTACTGGTCCGCCTTGGAATTGCATGGTAATACTTCATTATGGCAGCACTGTAATTTGGGGGGAATGAGCACTTCAAACGAACAGCAACCCACACAAACACACACGGACAGGGGTTACTGTAAATGTGTGCAACTTAGAGTTCTGCTGGGACCAGTATCTGCTGTTTTTTTGGTGGATTCCCAGAACAGTCCAAAATACACCCGGACAGTAATCAGAGGCGCACTGCGAGGTTATAATTGTTGGAGCTGATTACAAAGTGGAGAGTAATGGTTCAAATTGGGAGAGGAGCGCCATGCCAACTTGTGCACTGTGAAATGTGAACTCAGGGACACAGGGTGTCAGGTTTTCAGGCCTCTCTCTGAATCAATTTCCTCCACTGAAGTTACATGACAGAATCTGACATTTGGCGGCTGCATGTGTCACAGTTTATTTGTTGGACTTTGCATAGCTGGGTGGTCTTTGCTAGCAGCATAAGCTAACAGAAAAAATAACCAGTATGGACACCTACCATTCCTATTAGGCTCCTCATTAAAGGCCTGTATTGTTTTTATATCAGTGTGTTGAAATATCGAAGTATCCGCAGCTGAGATGGGAGTCAGTTTGCAAGGTGTCCTGTTCATGCTCAGGTCCAACTCCATGAGATAGTTTGAATAGTCATCAGAGTATTTTGGTAACAATCTGTCTGTCAAGAGAGGGCAGTCATTATTTATAGGACACTGAATGTAACCTTTAGTTTCTTCAGTGAAGACGGTATTCTCTTTCAGGATGTCATACAACAGGGTTACTTGCTGCCCTGCAACACTTCAAGGAACAACGAGTAGCAAAAATGAAAAGAGAGAAAAAGAAATTAAGCAAAATATATCTCTATAGTTCATTAACAAATACATCGGAGAGGCAAGAAGGATGATGCACTATTTCAAGGACAGGAAAAGTGTCAGCATCTGAGAGTAGTGGAACAATGACAATACAGTGACAATTTGTAGCTAGGTGAATATATTATAAAAAATTCAAAATATACCGTATTAAATAAGTGGAAGATTGAAGTCTGCTGGGTATGTATGCGTCTGTGTACATCCCACAAGAAGTTATTTATTTAGTTTAAACAAAGACCCCAAAGACCCCTTTCAAACACTCCTTCATCCAAAGGCATAAATAATACAAAACACACAAGCACACAAACACCATTCTTGGCTCTCACACACACACCAACACACAGTGCCATGAAGTGAGGTTGTCCTTTGTCCTCACACACAACACACAAGTTTGCCGTAAAGCTCGAATGAGCTGCAATTGAGAAAAGATGGTGGAGTAGTGGGTGGTTGTGTGCAAAGTTCAGGCACATACTTAAAAGCATCCAGCTTAAGGTAAAACATATACTGTTTAATGTAGGATGGGAACTTCCACTGAAGACATTACAAATGGCAAACAGAATATTTACACGTGAGGTTTTGTACGGAAACACAAAATACAGCTTTAAGGACTTCAACTGGTTATTAGGGAGAGGATAAATGTATAACCATCAAACACGACCTCAAAGCACAACACTGAGGGGTCCAACACACGGCCTTTTTATTTTACACACAGAGTATCTACAACAACAAGGAGATAAATGGTCAGCTCTCCCGTACTGTGACAACAAAGACTACTAAATCTCCTTAAACATGCAGGGATGGGGAACCAGCATGAGACAGAGTATAAATACAAAACAGGAGGAGGATTTAAAAAAACAAAAAAACAAGATGGGCCTTGGTGGAAAAAAGTTTCCCCTCTCCTGCTGAGTGAGAGTAGGATCCAAGCTGACACTTACATATGAGCAAAACGATTGTGAAAAGTAGTTCTATTCTTTTTTCCAGCCATCATTTGTAAGCTTCTCTGTTATTTAGGACGTGTCCTGTACTGTGTCTTTTCACAAATTTAAGTTAATCGTACTCGAATAGAGAAAACGAGGCTGAGGCAGTGCAACACATCATGCATTCACATTTTAGTTAATGTGATCTGAAACAAATATTTAAAATATAATTATTATGTCTCTCTCTTCTTTGACCTTTGATCAAAAGGTAGTGTGCACTTCTTCATCATCATGTTATCAGATTATTTCTGAGAGCAGCAGTAAAGTTGCAGGACTGAAACCAACACAGTGAGCTGAAAGATATTGAATCCTCTGCAGAGCGTTGGTGGGTTTGTCATTACTGACACCCCTGACATCACACATAGTCATTTGATGCACTGACAGTATGAAATATTGATAAGTGCAGCTTCAAAGTTGAGACGGGGAAAAAAATAAAACTCCATGCATAAAACATCAGACTAAAAAACGACATGTCTATTCAGCCATAATGAACATTCAATGATGCTATGAGTCTTGTTTATGTGAAGATTAAAGGCATTTCTAATTTACCTCAGACATTTATATGTGGCCAGTTCTTGTTTTTCATTGGTTGACCTTCGCACTGATACTGATACATAAGTCAATGTGGTCTTCATTTAATGCTTATGAAATCTCCGAGGCTGTGGCGCCATTTAATCCATGTTGTCAGTATTGTCACTTACTGAGTGGAGGGTAGAGATAGTTACAGTAATCCATTGAAGGCATGGTTCTGCTCCTTTTTGTTAACACCGTGGTGTCATACTAGCACATGGAGATTTCTAACTCTGAACATAGTGTAAAGTATGTAAAGTGTCACAATGGAGCACCAGAGGAGACACAAATATATTTACTTCATAGGGGAGCTCTCAGTCTTACATAGAATTCTAGAAATGTTCTGTATATGTGTGTATTCCTTTAAAATGCTACTGGTTGCGTGGACTATTTGTAGAGAACAAGAAGGAGACACTGGAGGAGCCTCATACACACGACACACTCCCTTTGTGCACTTCCTCCCTCACAGTGTGACGCTCGTGTCCATCTCATCCTGAGCTGGATGTATAATAAGTGCTGGATTTCTCTGCCTACAGGGCAAATGGTGCCTAGTGTGTGTCAAATATGGGAGTTGCTCCACAGAAAAAAGTGCACTGCGATACAAGGGACAGCTGAGCCACTCAGTGCAAACAGAGGGCCAGGGGGTTTTTTTTACTGCATTTTGTAAGGCAGCAATTTTGACTCTGGGAATAACATCTTAAATATTACTGCAAAAATTATTGCAACACAACATTTTCTTCTTTAAGTGTGTCACTGTGGACATTTCACCAGTATTTTATGAATACGTTTAAAATTTAACATTAACAATCACCTATAAATAGACTTAGTAGCAGCTATATTAACACCTGCAGACAGCGAATCAGACAAACCACCTTAAATTTCAACTTCAGGGACTGACATGCTCTTTAGAAATCTTTGTGATAATTCAGATATATGCCAAAAATAATAATAAAATAAATGATGAAAATGGCTAAATTCCTCTTTCAGCTTTGAAACAACACAAACAAGATTTACAACCATTAACAAGTATCAGGTCTTCTGCTCTCCTTGACACATATTTAAGATAGCGAGAGCATAAAAGAATGGACTGGTTTTATTTGAAATAAAGGTATGTCAGTTGTCATGGTCATGTGATTGTCAATGTCCTATTCAAGGTGGTTGTCAAGGTCATGAAGCATCTTCTCTAATGTCAGACGTGAGAGGCAGATGCCGAAAGAGGGGACAGGGGGACACATACACTGCCAATGTGCCGTGAAGCAGTGGGAAACTTTCTTTTGTCAAGAACGCAAATAATCTTCATCCCGGGAGTACTTCAGCCGAGTTTCTGTCTACGTTTAGATCTTCTTGCTCTTCTTTTGGCCGCTCACTATTTGAGGTCACATTTGAGGTCACCACAGCAGTGGTCAGTCTGCACATATGATTTGGCATATGTTATATCTTTAACACCGAAAGCCCTTCTTGATGCAACCCCATCCGGGCTTCAGACCCACACTAAGAACCCACTAGATCAGGGGTCAGCAACCTATGGCACGCGGCGCCATAATCATTGGCACACAGGCGATTTCCTATTAAAGAAATGTTCAAAGGTTTTGCCGTCACGCAGCCTGTATTATTTAGCTTGATTGATGTTATTACCTCCCAGCCACTAGGTGCCAGTAATGCAAGAATGAAAGAAGTTTTAAGGATCAGGCAGACAATGGAGAATCAATCAAACGTGCAGTGTCCAGGTATGGGAAGCAAGCCAACTCTCTCAAAGTCTTTGCCACTGCCAAAAACCATGCGACTGAAGCAAGCTTTCGCAATTCTGAGTATGAGTGTGGTTGGTGGGGTTAATGACAAACTTATTATTGCAATCATAATGAGATAAACATGTTTCTTTAAAGTGTTGTTCTATATATAGCCAATATGGATGGAATAAAATGACATGTCTGTTGGAAATATTAATGTGGTTCAATAATTAAAGTTAATATAAAAAAAAATGTTGATATGGTTGCCGACCCCTGCTCTAGATCATGCCGCCACAGTGGTTGGGTTCAAGGAGCCGTTGGGATCAAACCACCAGAGGTCCAGTGGATAACCAGCTCTACCACTTCAGCCAAGGCCTCCTCTTCTGTATACGTTTACATGTTACCTGACATGAACGGAAACCAACTCAGAGGTTGGTGACACAACTGAGGACCCAACGATCAGCTTGAGTGAATAGACATCAACCATACTGATGCACACAATGAGCAGTGAAAGACTTAGTTGGGCAACTGCATACACACCTCACCACTGTGCCCTGTATGGATTCACTTGGGAAAACAGCTTGTCCAGCTTATGGCTCCCAAAACATCGAAGACTGTAAATGAACAAGATGATGATGTTGCAGTGAGAGAGCGATCGCTAAGGATGAATGACAGGTTTCTGGTTTTACCAGCTCTGAAGCATTTAATGATACCAACCCTCTATTAACAGTTAATGATATGAGTGGTGCCAGCCTCTTGTGGACAGTTGAGGTTGAAGCAAATATTGTTATGGCTTCGTTAAATGACTGTAACTGATTTACGCAAACCTCTTGTATTTGGTTTGTGTTGCTACTTCACCTTCTATCTGATTATTATTGATCATTATTGCCTTCACTATGGGGTCCCAGTCCTTTTGTTTCTTGGTTGGTATATTTGTTGGAAAGACAGATTACACAAAACCAACTGAATGGATTACCATGAAATTAGACGGATGCTGTATGGGAAACCCATTGAATTTAAGTGTGGATCCAGGAATTATTTTTCACTGCCTTTAACATTGGGAGTTTACCACATTTCCATTGTTTTCCCCTGGTAATTCATGGCTGTTGATGAACAAAAAAACAAGCACATTTAGGGAACAGATATCTATGAATGTGTGGAACTTGATGCAGCTGTTGGGTCTTGATGGAGATATTCGCTCTACTGAGTCATTCTATTCAACTATAAATTGCAACGGCAAATACATTTTGTGGGAAAGGAAATTGAAATCTGATATGTTTCTACTTATATAACAAGGA